>BLIW01000011.1:39976550-40564050 GCA_016586305.1 Ophiorrhiza pumila | reverse complement strand
ACCCCTAAACCCTAAACCCCTAAACCCCTAAACCCCTAAACCCCTAAACCCTAAAACCCTAAAACCCTAAAACCCTGAACCCTGAACCCTGAACCCTAAACCCTGAACCCTAAACCCTAAACCCTAAACCCTAAACCCTAAACCCTAAACCCTAAACCCTAAACCCTTAACTATGAACCCTAAACCCTAAACTGTAAAACCTAAAACCTAAAACTGTAAATCCTAAACCCTAAACCCTAAACATATAAAAATGATAGAAGGATCCTTTTATCAACAATTTAACAGTGTAATAGATTTATATGTTCGGGAGATTTTTGAAGAATGAATGAGAGCTAAAAGGATATCAATGAAAGAGACGACTTTTGCAAATTAAAGTATATGTCAAGGATGAATATAGAATTCAGTGAAAGGATATAGTGGCTTAAGAATATGATCAAATATGGCTCGAGGTATCTATATTTTTTTTAAGTTAAAAAGTTGATGTTGAATGAAAATATATTATTGGTGACTAAGGCACTTAACTGATGGTTACAATTAATATGAAGTGATTATCTAAGGAAATAATTTCATTTGACAATACCATGTATTGCGGAAATAAAGGTAGGAATGATATACATGATACGAAAATTTAAGCACATTCCATCTAGGGAAATCCCACTAGTTAAAGTCATTCAAAAGAATCATGATATTGAGAAAGTTACATAGAAAATTGAGGAAAAGATAATAGAAAGATACCTTAAACGGTTTTCAACAAACGGTAAGAATTTCGAGGACGAAATTTCTTTAAGGGGGGAAGGGTGTGAAACCCCAGAATTTTTATATAAATAAATATTGTATTTAATAGTTTAAAATGTTACGTTTTCCGTCATATGAATTTTAGTTTAGAAACGAATATATATTTAATTAGTTTTTTGTCTAACATATAGGAATTTTGATTTAAAATCACTATGAGAAAAACATGTGTCGATTGTTATTTGTAAGTTTACGAACCAAAACGAGAAGATATTGGAATTAATTATACAATCCAAAAGTAAGAACCTTGGTTAATTAGTAAATTTAGATAATAAATTGCGAACTTTATAAGATTGAAAAGGCTTAATTGCATTGATTAATTAGGAACCCAGGTCTTAAATAGCATTCATCAAAATTTAAGGGCCAAGTTGCAAATTAAAAGACAAAAAAATAAATAACCAAACCTAGCTACCAAACGTTGGCTACACGTTTTGGCAGCCTGAAAAGTTGCCCATATCGTTGATAAGGCTATTGTGAAGGCCTTCAAAAAAAAAGAACAATGAAGGAAGGATAAAGACGGGAACAGAGGAGAGGAAGGAAAGAAGAAGAGAAGGAAAATAGGAAGAGAGAGAAGGGAGAAAAGTTTGGCAATTCCACTTTGGCTAGCTCAAGAAAACTGTGGAAATTTTCAAATACAGTGGGTGAGTTTTCGGTTTTGTAACTTAATTGGTTTCAATCTTTTGGAAAAAAAAATGGATGAACTTGCTTCCTGAACTGGTTGTTTTACCTTGTAATCTGATGTTTGTGGGTGTGTTTTGATTTCCACAATTTTGGTAAAATTCTTATGGTAAACATGGTATTTCTCGTTGAATTCACAGGCTCCATGAGTTGTTTAGTTTGAATTCATAATGATTTGGTGTTCCTGCTTGGTGGCGAATTGTGATTATTATGATGTTGTTTTGGTTGAAATTTTATTGTTGTATGTTCATATTTGGTGAACAGATTTCGACTCAGTAAACTTATCTATGGCTATAGAGAGGTGAATCAATTTGTTGGTTTAGTATACATTAGTAAGGTTTATTCAAACAAGCTATGCTTGTGTTCAGGTTGCATAATTATATTTCCGTATGTCTAAACTGGAGGGAAATTGTAAGTTGAATTGGGTGTTCAGTATATTGGAAATTGATTTAATTTGCTGGAGAACTATCGTGCTCATGTTGCACTATAACTCTGTTGAAGAGAAGATGGCTGGACAATATTAGTTAAGAAAGGCACAAAACTTTTCTGCTGCAATTGCTTTGAAACTCTCTTAAATTTTAGTTTATATTGTCCATAAAGGAAGTCTGGTGCCTTTTGCCTTAGATCCTGTAACTTAAGGAAATAGAGCCCAAAGGTCAAAGAACAACACTGATGGAGCTGGACTAATTTAACTTGATTTGGGCCTTTTAAATATTTTGTGATTGTGTAAAATGGGCCCCTTAAGAATGGGCTTCAGTCCATTATCCATTTTGGGTTTCAGTCTATCAAGAATCAATCATAGTTGTGAATTAATTAAATAAATGTGAGTAATAGAAAGTGGGCCTTTTTTTAAGAATGGGCTTCAGTCCATTATCGCTTTTGGGTTTCAGTCCATCAAGAATTAAAATGGATCTGAGTAGTAAGAGTGGGTCACTTTACATTAACGGTTTGGGCTATAGTCCAATCAGAACTAAAACGAATGTGAGCAATAAGGATGGGCCACTTTACATTAACGGTTTGGGCTTTAGTCCAATAAGAATTAAAACGAAAGTGAGTAACGAGAATGGAGCTTTAGAGTTTAATATGAAGTGGACCTTTTAAGAGTGGGCTTTGGGGCTCTGTCAGTTTGGGCTATAGGCTATTGAAGTAATAACATAAATGGTTTTAATGGGATTTGGTGTTGTTACTCAATTATAAGTTCTAAGCTTTAAAATTAATGCTTTATTCCAAGGTTATTGCCAACCTTAAAGGAAAATTTACGTTACCTCACTTTTGTAAAAGAATTCTTGTTTTAATAATGATAACAATAGTATGGGAATATTACATGGAAATGAGTGGTTAATCACAAGGGACAATAAGAATAATACTTTGAGTAGTCATAATTATAAATCAAGTAAAATACTTACTTGATCCAATGTGTACTTATAAATATGTTTGGGAATTATAACTTGGTCAGGGATAAATTTTGTACTCTACAATTGTCATATTTACCAAATTGGCCGTCCTTATAATAATTGGATTATATGACGTTACCAATTTACATTATTTTGAATCAAACGTAGAATGACGAATTCCGTAATAAGAAGTTCAAACTGAACTTTAAAACTACCTATTGAATGTATTTCATATTGAATTTGGAGGGATAGTTTTGTTTTTGTGTCAATTGATAAGTAAAGGGGATATGGGCATTATTTGAATTGTGGACACTCTCTTGTCTTGCATTAGAAAGGGCACTCTCTGTTGAATGAGTTTTCTCACCCTTTATCAACTGGAATCTGTTGTAATTATTGTAGTTGATATGTCAGTGTATATGTGGGACTTCATGCCCATATAACAGGTATTGATAAACTAGGTACATTGGAGCTAAGTGCTGTGCAGAGTTAAGTGCTACGCCACTTTAAAGGCGGGAGCCACCTCTAGAGTCCGTACGAGCCACCTCTAGAGTCCAACATTACCAGTAACTTTTGAGAAATTAAGATATGCTTGTGTGACAATATACTTGTGCCCAAGCCTGGGAAGTGAATGATACATGATTGTTATATGATTTTTGAATTGTGTGAAAGTGTTATACGTGTATTGCATTGATTGCATGGGCCCTAGTAGGTGTTGGTTTGGAGGGTGATCGAGACGGCATTGGGCCGACGATTACGCCAAGACCACACCGGTAAGCCCCGTCACGCGATTAAGGAGTTTTTAATTCCGTTGACGGGAGTCGGAGTGGCAAATCCGGATGCCACGTTAGGCCTGCGGGGCCGTTGTGGTCACTGACCACCAGGAAGGATAAGGTAGCTTCTCAAGTCGTGCACGCATTAATGAATTGTTAGGGGATATAAGGTTGGTAAAGGTCAGCAAGGGCGATCGCGACAGGTACCGATTATATGTCTAATGTTTTATATGGAGTTAATGACAAAGTTATGTAATATATGGATATGTGCATTGCACAATCTGTTATGTGATATTTGAAACTTTGTCATATGGTTATTTGCATTGGAAAAACAATTGTCATATGGTTATTTGAATTGGAAAAATGTTTAACTGAAATTGTACTTTCTTAAAGTTAATTTTCTAAAAATTGTCCATTACTCCCTCACTGAGCTATTTTGAGCTCACCCTTTTATTAAAATATTTTCAGAGCGACACAAAACGGATTAAATGGTGAATCGGATTTTGGATCTTCCAATACGCAGAAGAAATAGAAGTGTAGAAGGTGAAGGTATTTTTAATCGTTCAAATTTGGATTGTAATCACGTTGGTGAACACAAGGTTATTATTTTGAATGGTTCGTCGTTTCGGGATGTAACATAAGGTGAATATTGTGTTCAAAAATTTTATTTGTAAATTTTCAGGTTGTAATTTATTAATGTTAAAAGTTAGGGCCCAGACGTGAGTCGGGCGTAATCTAACGTCTCCGTCGCTTTTCTGTATAAGGGAATTGGGCTCCGGGTCGTTACACCTGAACCCTGAACCCTGAACCCTAAACCCTAAATCCTAAATCCTAAACCCTGAACCCTAAACCCTGAACCCTAAACCATGTCCTAAAATCGCGTAGAAGGTTACCCTAAAAACTCGGGTCGGGTTGTATCGGATCCGAATTAATTGGTTTTCTTCTATTTTTTAGCTGTTAACGAGTTTATGGATCCGCGTTGCAATTTTTTCAGAAAAAAAGGGTTTAAGCAGTATCCTTTGTTTTTTCTTCTTTTTTGAGTATTTTTTTCGGTTGGTAACGAATTTAGGATTAGTAAATGACTAATATTCTTATGGCTGGAGGCCACAAAATATATTTTAAAAAAGTGACAGTCTAGATAGAAATTTTACCTAAAATTTTCAAATAATTGAGGGTCTTTTAAATATTTATTTTATAAATTCAATTTAGATGATTTGTTTTGTTTCTTTTTCTAAAAAATAATAAAACAAAATTAATGCTAATAGTAAATATGAATTTGAATTTTAAATTTTAAATTTTTAATAACAAACATTCTTTCTAATACAATTTCCACCAAAACACACTTATAAAATATAATTCAATTTAAATTTTAAACTTTTATTAATAAAAAAAATTCGTTACAAATCCCAATAAAATAAAATCACAATCCCAAACACTTCTAAAATATTCATACAAATATCAAGAAAAAAATTCCATTATAAAACCAAAAAATATCCATCCAAAGATGTTTTATATGCAATATTTCTATAACTTTTAGTAAATTAAGTATAGCTACCTCATTAATGCAAACAATAATCAAGTTAATAATGATTTTTTAAAAATATAATATAAAATACTGTGATTTATTTAGTAATTTTAAAAAGTATGAAAAAATCTTAAATAATAAATGAAAGATAACTATATATATAAGTAGCGGCTAACTTCAATAACTTGCTACTAGAAATATAAAAGAAATGATAGAGTAAAGTCAACAACTAAATATAATTGATATATTGTTTAACATATATAAAATTAATTGGCTAATCATTAGTTCAACAAAGTAAATTTTATGCAAGTCGTAAATTACCAAAGTCAAATACAGTATGGTACGCACCAAGGAATACATTGCCGAGAACCCTGCAAGATAAAAAATTATACATCTTAAATAGTTAAAAAGCCCAGCACAATCAAAATCAAGATTTGCAAATCATATTCTGATGTTATTCTCATATGTTAAGTTTAGAGTGCATACCAGACCGGCCCAACTCGGTCTATTCACGGACAGGATGCGCACAACGGCATATAAACGGCCCGGACGCAACGCATACGCGGCCCAGATGCAGCCCAAACGCGACCAAGATTCGGCCTAAAAGTGGCCTAGACGTGGCCCAGACGCGGCCCAAAACCGGTCATGCGGCCCAAACGGCGTCCAAATGCGGCCCAGACGTGGACCAGACATGGCCCAGACGCGATAAATACGCAGTTTATACGCAATAAATACGCGATTTATACCCGTTTATACGCGGTATACACGCGGTTTATACTTGGTTTACACGCGGTTTATACGCCGTTTATACCTGATTTATACGCTGTTTATACCCGATTTATGCGCGGTTCATACCCTTTTTACGCGATTTATATGCAGTTTTTACCCGATTTATACGCTGTTTTTACCCGATTTATACGCGGTTTATACCAGGCTTATACACGTGTTATAACGCTGTTATACGTGGTTCTAACGCGGTTTATGCACGGTTCATACCCGGTTTTTAACGCGATTTATACGCGGTCTTAACCCGATTTATACGCTGTTTTTACCCGATTTATACGCGGTTTATGCCCGGCTTATACACGGTTTATACGCTGTTTATACGTGGTTCTAACGCGGTTCCGACGCTGTTCAGACGCGGTTATTACACGCGATTGATACGCGCTTCTCACGCGTTCTGTACGCGTTTCTGACACGCTATTGCCGAATGTATGGCGCGATTTTTCACGCGTTTTAGATGCGCTTTTGGGTAAAAACGCGTGAAAAAAAATTAAAATTTTTTGGTTAAATTCGGCTTTCGCCCGGATTTTACACCTTTTTTAAATAGGTTTATTATAATTTGGTTTGTTTTTGCACCGAAGTCAGAGTAAATAATCATAATAAATTTTAAAAAAAATAAACGCTATATAGAATTTTTGGCCCAAAATTACACGTGATAGGATTGGGCATTTCAAAAACCTCACTCTTATAGCCCAAAATTACATTGATCATCTTAAAAACTCATTTTTATAGCCTAAATTATGTTGGGAGCGCAAGCAATGGAATTTAAAACAAAAGCAGCATCCAGAACCTGAAAAGAAATATGGTATTATTATCCAATCTTCAGGAGAAAACATGAAATTAGATTAGTATTGGAACAGAAGAAGATCGATATAGAGGGAATTAATTCCTTTTTTACAACCACCTAAACTATTATTCAGAGTCAAGTTTAGAAATCATTCAATGCTGTCAACTGGGGATTCTAAGGATATATTACTTAATTTCAGCCAAGTTGTATGTACCACATAATTTAGGAGGCAAAAATATTGATTCAACATTCAAAACTCAAGCAGCAACTCCTCTAAAAAGGGAGAAGTAGAACCATTTACCTGGCCTTACCGTTCTTTGACTCCCACCCATGCAGTCCAGGCACCCCTTGGCACTTTTTATGACCTTCTGCACTTCTTTAACAATTATGGCATAACCATCCCAAGTGGAAACAACCTAGTACAGAATACATATCATGAAAATACTTTACCTGACTGGTATTATGTCGAGTAAATTAATAGTAAGGCAGTAGGATGCAATATATCACATTAATGCAGAAAAGTATCTGTACTAACGTGTTTTAACAAGAAAATGGTAAAAATGTAAAAATTAAAAATCGCGTTAGCTCTGAGCATTTTTAGGTCTGTTTTTTGCACCCATCCTAATTATGAACATGCATTCTAGTGAATATTGTAAAAAAAGTGAAAATAAAATGCTTCAATAAACCTCAATTTTATCATAAGTTAGAACACACGTGTTTTAACAAGAAAATGGCAAAAATGTAAAAATTAAAAAATGCGTTAGCTCTGATCATTTTTTGGTATGTTTTTTGCACCCATGCTAACTATGAACATGCATTCTAGTGAATATTGTAAAAAAAGTGAAAATAAAATGATTCACAGAACCTCAATTTTTTCATAAGTTATAACACACGTGTTTTAACAAGAAAATGGCAAAAATGTAAAAATTAAAAAACGCGTTAGCTCTGAGCATTTTTAGGTCTGTTTTTTGCACCCATCCTAATTATGAACATGCATTCTAGTGAATATTGTAAAAAAAGTGAAAATAAAATGCTTCACAGAACCTCAATTTTTTCATAAGTTATAACACACGTGTTTCAACAAGAAAATGGCAAAAATGTAAAAATTAAAAAACGCGTTAGCTCTGAGCATTTTTGGGTCTGTTTTTTGCACCCATCCTAATTATGAACATGCATTCTAGTGAATGTTGTAAAAAAGTAAAAATAAACTGATTCACAGAACCTCAATTTTTTCATAAGTTATAACACACGTGTTTTAACAAGAAAATGGCAAACATGTAAAAATTAAAAAACGCGTTAGCTCTGAGCATTTTTTGGTCTGTTTTTTGCACCCATCCTAATTATGAACATGCATTCTAGTGAATATTTTAAAAAAAGTAAAAATAAACTGATTCACAGAACCTCAATTTTTTCATAAGTTATAACACACGTGTTGTAACAAGAAAATGGCAAACATGTAAAAATTAAAAAACGCGTTAGCTCTGAGCATTTTTTGGGCTGTTTTTTGTAACCATCCTAATTATGAACATGCATTCTAGTGAATATTGTAAAAAAAGTGAAAATAAAATGCTTCACAGAACCTCAATTTTTTGATAAGTTATAACACACGTGTTTCAACAAGAAAATGGCAAAAATGTAAAAATTAAAAAACGCGTTAGCTCTGAGCATTTTTTGGTCTGTTTTTTGCACCCATCCTAATTATGAACATGCATTCTAGTGAATGTTGTAAAAAAAGTAAAAATAAACTGATTCACAGAACCTCAATTTTTTCATAAGTTATAACACACGTGTTTTAACAAGAAAATGGCAAATAATTTTGGTAAATTATTTATTCCATCAAAACAATTTCTTAGATTTCCTCTAACTTTTTCAGCAAATAATTTTGGTAAACGAGAAAGAAATTTTTCTTTCCAAAAATCTGCTTGAGAATCAGATCTTGAGTATAATTTTGACAAGAAAACATCTTTATACCATCTAAAATGAGATAGTGTAGGACATTTTAAATTCATTAGTAATTCTTTATGAGAATTTGTTAAGTAATTATTTCCAACAAAATGTTTAATTATTGCACATACAAGATTAAATGCAGCATCTGGAATATTAGTTGTAACAGTTATTTCTTGTGGTTGATTATTTTCTGGTTTTGGAAATATGGGTGTGGTTGTAGTTATTTGTTAGTAGCTTTTATAATTTCACCTCTTTGATTTTCATTTAGATAATGATCCACCAACCACGTAATTGTCCAGTAAAACCTTGAGTACAAGCTCTTACAGCTTGTTCTTCAGTAATATTTTCCATTTTTTAAAATATTAATATACATTGATATTTTATGACACATATTAGCAATTTGATAAGGTGTAAACCCATCAAGATTCCATTCATATATAGCATTATTTTGATAACAATTTTGCCAATCACCATGTTCTTCAATTAAAAGATTTTGAGGAGTTGGTCTAGGATAATAAAATTGAGTTTGTGGATATTTTGGTCTAAATTTTGAGTTAGGTTTCTTTATTTATTTATTTCCAATTGATTTGAATCTTCATCTATGTATAAATTATTAAACATTTCTTCTAATTGATCTATTTGTAAATTATTATTAATCATTTCTTTTTTTCAGAACTTAATACATTGAGTCTTAATTTATTAAATTCGAATTTAATTTTTCTAATTTTTCTTTAGTAAAACCTGAAGGTAAAGACTTTAACATATTTAAGGTAAATCAGGCATAGGTTTAAATGAAAAATGGTTGAGTTTTACTAGACCCTAATTTTATATTTTCTAAAGGAAAAACATTTTTTGGGGTTGAAGATTAATTTTATCTTCAATACGACATAATTGTTTAGAAATGGTATTTAAATTAAGATTTGTAAAATTATTTTTGTCTGGCTATTTTTGGCTAATTCAACATTACTAACATCAATATAAGGACAAGCCTCAGTTTGAAGGATTTGCAGCTTCTATTTTTATTAACTGTGAAGGAGGATGAATTGCTTTTAATAATTTATCATCAGATAATTTCCAAGTCTGATGAGCTTCTTCTAGAACATTTAGACTATATTGATCATCAATGTATTTTGCTTTTGTTCAGTATAAACCATGATATGAATGAAATTATAACACCAGTGACTTTAATAAAATTATAATACTGTTCTTGAAATTGTTTTTGTTGTTTAGTATTATAAATTTTAAAAAACCAATTTCTAAATGGTGTATATTGTGGAAGATTAAAATCTTTAACACATATTTTACTTATTTCTTTTAGATTAATTTTATTTTCTTGAGAAATTGTATTTATTTCAAAATTCATTATTTCATTATTTTTAATAAAATCATAATATTCATTTTGAATATATTTTTGTTGAATAGAATCATGAGTTCTAAAGAACCAAGTTCTAAATAATGTATAATAAGGAAGATTAACTTTGGATCTGAACATATGGTTTCACAATAAGAAGTTTGGGAAGGAAAATTTCCAAGCAAGTGGGGACATCAATCAAGTAGGAGACATCATGGAGACAAAGAAAAGTGAAGTTAGAAAAATGTCACATCACTTTTGAATGGTTGTCTTTTGTATTATTGTCTTTTACTTTTTTATTTTGTGATTAGTCCTTACTTTTTTGTATTACTAGCAGTTATGGTAACGTAACTTTGGATCTGAACATATGGTTTCACAACAAGAAGTTTTAGATCTATTCAGTTTGACTTCACAATATGAAGTTTTAGATCTATTCATATTGATAACAATAAGGCGTTGTTTCTTAGTTGAAACTTATTTTATATGTTAAATCTAATGACTCTTAAAAGAATGAACGGTTCAAATTTCTTATGGTATGATCTTGTGGGTCGACACCCAAGTCGCGTCGGCGTTTCATGAGGCGGTTGATGATGTTGTAAGGTCCTCTTTTTAGCCGGTAATATGTCGTTGACAGTCGAGCAAGATCATCCATAATAAAAATGAGACATGTTCTATCTTTTAAATGGTCAAAAGATTTGATATATAAACCAAAGGTTTGCTAAGTTTCATGTAGCACAATAAGTTATCAAGTGTGGAGAAATCTAAAATATTCAATAAGTTGATATCAAGTTTGGAGAAATCTAAGATATTCAATACGTGATTCCATATGAAAGAAACTAAGTTATGTGTATACTACCATAAATTCTGTTAGTAATCCTACCGAAGCTCATTTTAATTTTCTTAAATTGCTCTTTTGAATTGTTTTAATTTATTATCTGATAGTATTATTTTTTATTTTTCTATGGAAAATAAACAAATAATTAAATTAGATGTTAAAAGAAATAAGTAAATATGCATTGAAGATTTTAATCTTCCTTATTATACATTATTTAGAACTTGGTTCTTTAGAACTCATGATTCTAATCAACAAAAATATATTCAAAATGAATATTATGATTTTTATTAAAAATAATGAAATTATTATTTCTTTTATTGCATGGTTTTATAATGAAAAAAGAGTAAATTACATACATGAAATTATCTAGTTTAATTATTATAGATAAGTCTTATCAAATTTGGGAAATTACCAAATAATAAATTACTAAAATCAATTTATATTTTTGCAAAAACATAAAGAAGAAATTATGAATTACTCTTATGTTCAAAATAAAAAATTGATATAATTCAAAATAATAATCTCTTTTATGTTGAAAATAAGAAATTGAAGTAATGTGATCAGAATAATGATTCTTTTGTTAATAAAAATGAATAATAGAACAAGAAGAATTACAATAAAATTGAAGTAAATTTGCATAAAAGTGACATAGAAGAAAATAATTCAAAAGTTTAAATTATTAAATCTAAAATATTGATGAAAATTATAATTTTGAAATAGAAATAGTTAATAATAATTTAGATGAAAATATTGAAAATAATAAAAATATTGATAAGGTAAGTGAAACTGATAAAACTAAAATTGTTAAAAATAGAAAATTAAATCAGTTAGAAATTTTTACATTTATCTGAAAATCATAAAATGATGTTAAATTTAATTAATGAAATTAAAAATCCTATAAAAAGAAATCAATATTTTGAAATATATTTTCAAAATAATTCTTTTACAAAATTATTCTTTGTCCATCTAATGAAAATTCTTTTCAAAACAATAATTTCTTTAAATATAAAACAAATAGATAAAGTAGGACACTTCCTTAAAAGAAGATAAAATTACTTCACCTATATTAAAACAAGAAATTAATGAGTTAAAAACAGAAATTAAAATATTAAAAAATAAGACTTTAGAAGAAAAAGAACTTAATAAAATAGAAAAAAATTTTGATCAAAATTCTCAATTAAATACTTTAATTACTTCTCAAAAATATTACATTTTTGCAACTCTTATAATAAACTAAAGAATATAAAATTAAATCAATAGCAATGTAGATTCAGGTGCAGATTTAAATTGTATAGAGAAGGAATAATACCTTCTTAAATATTTTGAAAAAACTCAAGTCATATTAAATGCTGCACAAGGGGGAAAAATACAAGTAAATTATAAATTATCAAATGTGTGTATATTTTCTGAAGAAAATAATTATGTTTGTTGTCCATTTGTTTTAGCTAAAACAATTAACCAACATATAATATTGGGAACTCCTTTCCTAAATTTAATGCATCCATATAAATGTGATGGTAAAAAATTATCAAAATTGATTCTGATTTATCATTTAAATTTATTACTTCTCCAAAAACTAGAGATCTTTGTTCTTTAAATTTTGTCATCTTTACAAGAAAATATAAAATTAAAAAATAATCAAATTGATTTTCTTCAAATGAGATTTTATCTTTAAAAATAGAAGAACAATTAAAATCTCCAAAATTACAAAATCAAATTAAAAATATTTACGCAAGAAATTACTACAAAAATTTGTAGTGATTGCCAAATGCTTTTTGGGAAAGAAAACAACATATGTTGAATTACCATATGAAAAAGATTTGATGAACAAAAAATACCACAAAAGCAAGACCATCTCAAATGGAATAAAGAAATGGTTGAATATTGTAAAAAAGAAATTGATGATTTGTTAAAAAAAGAAATAATTAGAAAAAGTTACTCTCCTTGGAGTTGTTCTGCATTTTATGTTAATAAAAATTCAGAAATAGAAAGAGGTGTTCCAAGATTAGTTATTAATTATAAACCCTTAAATACAGTCTTACAATGGATTAGATATCCAATTCCAAATAAAAAAGATTTATTAAATAGGACTTTTTGGAGCAATGATATATTCTAAATTTGATTTAAAATCTGGATTTTGGCAAATACAAATTGCTGAAATAGATAAATATAAAACTGCATTTACTGTGCCATTTGGTCATTATGAATGGAATGTAATGCCTTTTGGTCTCAAAAATGCTCCTCTGAATTTCAACATATAATGAATGATATTTTTTCATCATATTCATTTATAATTGTTTATATTGATGATATTTTAATTTTTTCACAAAATATTGAACAACATTTTAAACATTTGATATTTTTTATTAAAATAGTTGTTAAAAATGGTTTAGTTGTTTCCTGCTAAAAAATTAAAATTATTCCCAATCTAAAATTAGATTCTTAGGATATGAATTAGAAAATGGTCAAATTACTCCAATTGCTAGAAGTATTTGAATTTTCAAATAAATTTCCTGATGAATTAATAGATAAAAAAAAATTACAAAGATTTTTAGGAAGTTTAAATTATATTGGTGAATATTATAAAATTTAGCAATTGATAGTAAACCTTTATATGATAGATTAAAGAAAATCCTCTTGGCATGGTCTGAAATTCATACAAATGCTGTAAAATTAATTAAACAAAAAGTAAAATTTTTACCATGTTTAAGTTTAGTAAATCCTGATTGGTTTAAAATTGTTGAAACTGATGCTTCTGATATTGGTTATGGAGGAATTTTAAAAACAAAGAATCCACAAACTAATAAAGAAGAATTAGTTAGATATTATTCTGGAACATGGAAAAATGCTCAAATAAATTATTCTACAATTAAAAAAGAAATTCTTAGTATAGTTCTTTGTATTTCTAAATTCCAAGATGATTTATTAAATCAAGAATTTTTACTTAGAGTTGACTGTAGTGCTGCAAAAGAAGTTTTACAGAAAGATGTAAAAATATTGCATCTAAACAAATATTTGCTAGATGGCAAACTATTTTATCTGTATTGGACTTTAAAAATTGTTTATATTAAAGGTGAATTAAATTCTTTACCTGATTTTCTTACTAGAGAATTCTTACAAGGATAAAATTTTTTGCAGGTTATGAAACAACAAACTGAAGAAGAAATTGAAATTTAAAAGAAAATTATTTAAAAGATTTCTTCAAAATTTTCTAAAAAGAAATTAGAATAAGAAATTATAATACCAAAATCCTTAAAGGATCAAATTTTATTCATCAAGTACAATATTACAGAATGGTAAGAATAAAGAAATTCATACAAAAATCAGGTTCACCAAATAACGAAGCTTATTATAGATTTATAAAATCTTTTGGAAAGAAAATATATTTTGTTTAAAAAATCAAAGAATGGAAGAAAATTTTAAATTACAATGGTTAAAAGATTATATTGAAAATCCAGCTACAATTAAGAAAATTAGAAAAATTTATTCATTAAAAGAAAGGGTTCGACAAGATTCTGAATTTCCTCATGTTTATCATGTAGAAAATGTAAATGTTTTATCAATAAAACAACAAGTATTTTTACATCAAATGCAATACTACCAAATGTTGATTTCATATCACATAAATAAAACTAGAAGACATCCAATAATAAATCAATTTTTATGGAATCGTCTTGAAAATTTTAGAAAAGAAATTGCTATTATTATTTAAAATCTTTTTAAAAATGCAAGGTAGAGGTGGAAGAGGTCATAGACCTCAAATGGATTTTGGTTATGTTAGCCATTACAATTCCCAATATCCTCCACTATACTGGTCATCTCAAATGAGAGGTCAGTCTTCTTTAAATCAATCAAATTCCAAAAATAATTCTCTTGTTCCATTGGGTCATATACCCACAGCCAAAAATGTCCTTCTTGATGAATCCTCAAATCAGGACCATGATTATATTAAAAATGGAATAATCGCACATTCAATTTTCATTTCTGAAACAAATCTCAAATTAGATTTGTATGCGATTATTCATAAATATTTCAATAATCCTTCTAATTCTCATTTCAGTTTAAGAGGACCACTTCCTCTAAAAACTCGGCATATTTATGCTGATTTTTTAAATTTTACCAAAATTACTGATATAAATGACAGACCCAGAACCAGTCGTCACCAAAATTGGTTTCCTACAACTGAAGACAATGAAATTGCTTTGTCTCAGATGTATATTCATAAAATACCATCTTATTCTGACTAGAATTCTTCTCTAATTCAAACTCAAAATTTTATTTCAAGATATAACAATTTTGAATATGCATTTACGTACACAGATATGGTGGAAAGTTTTCACAATGTCCACTTATATCAAAATTCTTCTTACAAGCATACTTGGTGGATTCGTATTGATGAAGCCAATTTCAATAAAATTATTCCAGGTTGGTTTCTTAATTGGTTTAAAATTCATGGACCAAAAGAAGAAACTTTCTTACCTGAAAAATTGAAAAATTTGTTTATTCAGTTTAAAAATGTTTATTCTGAAAAATTTCAGCATTCAAAATTTCCAAAACAATCATTTTTACTCTTTTTAATAAAATTTCAAATTCCATGGTTATATGCTTGGAAATATGAAACTGGATACAATACTGATGGAATTTTACAGCTCACAAGAGTTGGATACACTAAATGGTGGCCAAAATATCAAGTAGATTACATTGAAATTGAGAAGTCACTTGTTAATGCAAAAAGTTCTCTTGAAAAAGAAAAAGTGACACAAGAAATTGATAATTTTTCTCAGAAAGAATTAAATGAGAAAAATGACTTGATTGCAAAATTGCAAAATGAATTGAAAAAAGTGAAAGCTGTTTCTTCTCCTGAAAAAGAAAAAGAAGAAAAAATGACAAAAGGAAAAGAAAAGGAAAAAATTGAAAAAGAAAAAATAGAAAAGAAAAAAGAAAGTGAGAAAAGAAAAAAGAAAAAAGAAAAAAGAACATCCATTTCAAGATTCTCTTTTGATAAAAATTTGATCAAATTCACTGATGATGAACCATCAACAGAAGAGGATTTGCAAATTTCTTCAAATGAAAATTCAAGTACCAATTCT
Organism: Ophiorrhiza pumila; assembly: GCA_016586305.1. Classification (NCBI taxonomy): domain Eukaryota; kingdom Viridiplantae; phylum Streptophyta; class Magnoliopsida; order Gentianales; family Rubiaceae; genus Ophiorrhiza; species Ophiorrhiza pumila. The sequence goes on along the minus strand of BLIW01000011.1, from coordinate 40,548,098 downwards.
GATGGTGAACAATTGCAAATGACAGAAAAAGAGAAAAATGAATTCGAACAATTAATACATAATCTGTATAAAAATAAAGACTATGTATTAAAATTGTTGGATTCCAGTTGTTCAGAAAAATCCAGAGCAAATACTCCTTCAAGAAAATCTTCATCGGATGAAGCTGGAAAAATCAGTTCACAAAAGGTTGCAAAAAAGAAAAATTCAAAGAAATGATATCAAGTGGGAAGGAAAATTCCAAGCAAGTGGGGACATCAATCAAGTAGGAGACATCATGGAGACAAAGAAAAGTGAAGTTAGAAAAATGTCACATCACTTTTGAATGGTTGTCTTTTATATTATTGTTTTTTACTTTTTTATTTTGTGATTAGTCCTTACTTTTTTGTATTTTATTTAAAAGTCCTTAGATGGTCTATAAATAGAATCAAAATGGGTTGTAATGGATACCTTTTCATTACTACATCTTTCAATCTTTGAAGAAAGCTCTCTAGCTCTCTTTGTAATTCTCTTTTGTAATCAAGAGTTCTTATGCAATAGAAATTTCTTGGTTTCAAAACTTTCTCTTCTTTTCTTCAAGCAAGCTTCTCTTCTTCTTCTTTCTTCTTTAAGTTTTTATATTTTACAGGTTTATGCTAAGGAGTTAAGAAGTTCTTTCAAGTTCTTCCCTCCTGTTGTAAATTACTTTCAAGTTTTGCACATAAAGCTTGAAGATAAATGCTTCAAGATTAGAGAAAATAAGTAGTAAGTCCCTTACTATTTTATTTTTGTTTATTTAATTTTAATGTTTAATTCCTGGTGTAAATTTGGTATCAGAGCCATGGAAGGCTAAGCCTCCTTTCGGGGGGGGATTACTAGCAGTTATGGTAACGTAACTTTGGATCTGAACATATGGTTTCACAACAAGAAGTTTTAGATCTATAAATAGATCTAAATGGGTTATAATACTGTTCTAGTGAATATTGTAAAAAAAGTGAAAATAAAATGCTTCACAGAACCTCAATTTTTTCATAAGTTATAACACACGTGTTTTAACAAGAAAATGGCAAAAATGTAAAAAATTAAAAAACGCGTTAGCTCTGAGCATTTTTTGGTCTGTTTTTTGCACCCATCCTAATTATGAACATGCATTCTAGTGAATATTGTAAAAAAAGTGAAAATAAAATGTTTCAATGAACCTCAATTTTTTCATAAGTTATAACACACGTGTTTTAACAAGAAAATGACAAAAATGTAAAAGTTAAAAAACGCGTTAGCTCTGAGCATTTTTTGGGCTGTTTTTTGCACCTATACTAATTATGAACATGCATTCTAGTGAATATTGTAGAAAAAGTGAAAATAAAATGCTTCACAGAACCTCAATTTTTTCATAAGTTATAACACACATGTTTTAACAAGAAAATGGCAAAAATGTAAAAATTAAAAAAATGCGTTAGCTCTGAGAATTTTTTGGGCTGTTTTTTGTAACCATCCTAATTATGAACATGCATTCTAGTGAATATTGTAAAAAAAGTGATAATAAAATGCTTCACAGAACCTCAATTTTTTCATAAGTTATAACACACGTGTTTCAACAAGAAAATGGCAAAAATGTAAAAATTAAAAAAATGCGTTAGCTCTGAGAATTTTTTGGGCTGTTTTTTGTAACCATCCTAATTATGAACATGCATTCTAGTGAATATTGTAAAAAAAGTGATAATAAAATGCTTCACAGAACCCTAATTTTTTCATAAGTTACAACACACGTGTTTTAACAAGAAAATGGCAAACATGTAAAAATTAAAAAACGCGTTAGCTCTAAGCATTTTTTGGTCTGTTTTTTGCACCCATCCTAATTATGAACATGCATTCTAGTGAATATTGTAAAAAAAGTGAAAATAAAATGCTTCAATGAACCTCAATTTTTTCATAAGTTATAACACACGTATTTTAACAAGAAAATGGCAAAAATGTAAAAATTAAAAAACACGTTAGCTCTGAGCATTTTTAGGTCTGTTTTTTGCACCCATCCTAATTATGAACATGCATTCTAGTGAATATTGTAAAAAAAGTGAAAATAAAATGCTTCAATAAACCTCAATTTTATCATAAGTTAGAACACACGTGTTTTAACAAGAAAATGGCAAAAATGTAAAAATTAAAAAACGCGTTAGCTCTGAGCATTTTTTGGTCTGTTTTTTGCACCCATCCTAACTATGAACATGCATTCTAGTGAATATTGTAAAAAAAGTGAAAATAAAATGATTCACAGAACCTCAATTTTTTCATAAGTTATAACACACGTGTTTTAACAAGAAAATGGAAAAAATGTAAAATTTAAAAAACGCGTTAGCTCTGAGCATTTTTTGGTCTGTTTTTTGCACCCATCCTAATTATGAACATGCATTCTAGTGAATATTGTAAAAAAAGTGAAAATAAAATGCTTCAATGAACCTCAATTTTTTCATAAGTTATAACATACGTGTTTTAACAAGAAAATGGCAAAAATGTAAAAATTAAAAAACGGGTTAGCTCTGAGCATTTTTTGGGCTATTTTTTGCACCCATCCTAATTATGAACATGCATTCTAGTGAATATTGTAAAAAAAGTGAAAATAAAATGCTTCAATGAACCTCAATTTTTTCATAAGTTATAACACACGTGTTTTAACAAGAAAATGGCAAAAATGTAAAAGTTAAAAAACGCGTTAGCTCTGAGCATTTTTTGGGCTGTTTTTTGCACCTATACTAATTATGAACATGCATTCTAGTGAATATTGTAGAAAAAGTGAAAATAAAATGCTTCACAGAACCTCAATTTTTTCATAAGTTATAACACACATGTTTTAACAAGAAAATGGCAAAAATGTAAAAATTAAAAAATGCGTTAGCTCTGAGAATTTTTTGGGCTGTTTTTTGTAACCATCCTAATTATGAACATGCATTCTAGTGAATATTGTAAAAAAAGTGAAAATAAAATGTTTCACAGAACCTCAATTTTTTCATAAGTTATAACACACGTGTTTCAACAAGAAAATGGCAAAAATGTAAAAATTAAAAAACGCGTTAGCTCTGAGCATTTTTTGGGCTGTTTTTCGCACCTATACTAATTATGAACATACATTCTAGTGAATATTGTAGAAAAAGTGAAAATAAAATGCTTCACAAAACCTCAATTTTTTCATAAGTTATAACACACATGTTTTAACAAGAAAATGGCAAAAATGTAAAAATTAAAAAATGCGTTAGCTCTGAGAATTTTTTGGGCTGTTTTTTGTAACCATCCTAATTATGAACAAGCATTCTAGTGAATATTGTAAAAAAAGTGAAAATAAAATGTTTCACAGAACCTCAATTTTTTCATAAGTTATAACACACGTGTTTCAACAAGAAAATGGCAAAAATGTAAAAATTAAAAAACGCGTTAGCTCTGAGCATTTTTTGGTCTGTTTTTTGCACCCATCCTAATTATGAACATGCATTCTAGTAAATATTGTAAAAAAAGTGAAAATAAAATGCTTCAATGAACCTCAATTTTTTCATAAGTTATAACACACGTGTTTTAACAAGAAAATGGCAAAAATGTAAAAATTAAAAAACGCGTTAGCTCTGAGCATTTTTTGGTCTGTTTTTTGCTCCCATCCTAATGATGAACATGCATTCTAGTGAGTATTGTAAAAAAAGTGAAAATAAAATGCTTTAATGAACCTCAATTTTTTCATAAGTTATAACACACGTGTTTTAACAAGAAAATGGCAAGAGTTTAAAAATTAAAAAACGTGTTAGCTCTGAGCATTTTTTGGGCTGTTTTTTGCACCCATCCTAATTATGAACATGCATTCTAGTGAATATTGTAAAAAAAGTGAAAATAAAATGCTTCACAGAACCTCAATTTTTTCATAAGTTATAACACACGTGTTTTAAGAAGAAAATGGCAAAAATGTAAAAATTAAAAAACGCATTAACTCTGAGCATTTTTAGGTCTGTTTTTTGCACCCATCCTAATTATGAACATGCATTCTAGTAAATATTGTAAAAAAAGTGAAAATAAAATGCTTCAATGAACCTCAATTTTTTCATAAGTTATAACACACGTGTTTTAACAAGAAAATGGCAAAAATGTAAAAATTAAAAAACGCGTTAGCTCTGAGCATTTTTTGGTCTGTTTTTTGCTCCCATCCTAATTATGAACATGCATTCTAGTGAGTATTGTAAAAAAAGTGAAAATAAAATGCTTTAATGATCCTCAATTTTTTCATAAGTTATAACACACGTGTTTTAACAAGAAAATGGCAAGAGTTTAAAAATTAAAAAACGTGTTAGCTCTGAGCATTTTTTGGGCTGTTTTTTGCACCCATCCTAATTATGAACATGCATTCTAGTGAATATTGTAAAAAAAGTGAAAATAAAATGCTTCACAGAACCTCAATTTTTTCATAAGTTATAACACACGTGTTTTAAGAAGAAAATGGCAAAAATGTAAAAATTAAAAAACGCGTTAGCTCTGAGCATTTTTTGGGCTGTTTTTTGCTCCCATCCTAATTATGAACATGCATTCTAGTGAATATTGTAAAAAAAGTGAAAATAAAATGCCTCAATGAACCTCAATTTTTTCATAAGTTATAACACACGTGTTTTAACAAGAAAATGGTAAAAATGTAAAAATTTAAAAAACACGTTAGCTCTGATCATTTTTTTATCTGTTTTTTGCACCCATCCTAATTATGAACATGCATTCTAGTGAATATTGTAAAAAATTTGAAAATAAAATGCTTCACAGAACCTCAATTTTTTCATAAGTTATAACACATGTGTTTTAACAAGAAAATGGCAAAAATGTAAAAATTAAAAGACGCGTTAGCTCTGAGCATTTTTTGGTCTGTTTTTTGCACCCATCCTAATTATGAACATGCATTCTAGTGAATATTGTAAAAAAAGTGAAAATAAAATGCCTCAATGAACCTCAATTTTTTCATAAGTTATAACACACGTGTTTTAACAAGAAAATCGCAAAAATGTAAAAATTAAAAAAACGCGTTAGCTCTGAGCATTTTTTGGTCTGTTTTTTTCACCCATCCTAATTATGAACATGCATTCTAGTGAATATTGTAAAAAAAGTGAAAATAAAATGCTTCATAGAACCTCAATTTTTTCATAAGTTATAACACACGTGTTTTAACAAGAAAATGGCAAAAATGTAAAAATTAAAAAACGCGTTAGCTCTGAGCATTTTTTGGTCTGTTTTTTGCACCCATCCTAATTATGAACATGCATTCTAGTGAATATTGTAAAAAAAGTGAAAATAAAATGCTTCACAGAACCTCAATTTTTTCATAAGTTATAACACACGTGTTTTAACAAGAAAATGGCAAAAATGTAAAAATTAAAAAACGCGTTAGCTCTGAGCATTTTTTGGTCTGTTTTTTGCACCCATCCTAATTATGACATGCATTCTAGTGAATATTGTAAAAAAGTGAAATAAAATGCTTCACAGAACCTCAATTTTATCATAAGTTATAACACACGTGTTTTAACAAGAAAATGGCAAAAATGTAAAAATTAAAAAACGCGTTAGCTCTAAGCATTTTTTGGTCTGTTTTTTACACCCATCCTAATTATGAACATGAATTCTAGTGAATATTGTAAAAAAAGTGAAAATAAAATGCCTCAATGAACCTCAATTTTTTCATAAGTTATAACACACGTGTTTTAACAAGAAAATGGAAAAAATGTAAAAATTAAAAAAACGCGTTAGCTCTGAGCATTTTTTTGGTCAGTTTTTTGCACCCATCCTAATTATGAACATTCATTCTAGTGAATATTGTAGAAAAACTGAAAATAAAATGCTTCAATGAACCTCAATTTTTTCATAAGTTATAACACACGTGTTTTAACAAGAAAATGGCAAAAATGTAAAAATTAAAAAACGCGTTAGCTCTGAGCATTTTTTGGGCTATTTTTTGCACCCATCCTAATTATGAACATGCATTCTAGTGAATATTGTAAAAAAAGTGAAAATAAAATGCTTCACAGAACCTCAATTTTTTCATAAGTTATAACACACGTGTTTTAACAAGAAAATGGCAAAAATGTAAAAAATTAAAAACGCGTTAGCTCTGAGCATTTTTTGGTCTATTTTTTGCACCCATCCTAATTATGAACATGCATTCTAGTGAATATTGTAAAAAAAGTGAAAATAAAATGCTTCAACGAACCTCAATTTTTTTCATAAGTTATAACCACACGTGTTTTAACAAAAAAATGGCAAAAATGTAAAATTAAAAAGCGTTAGCTCTGAGCATTTTTTGGGCTGTTTTTTGCACCCCATCCTAATTATGAAACATGCATTCTAGTGAATATTATAAAAAAAGTGAAAATAAAATGATTCACACAACCTCAATTTTTTCATAAGTTATAACACACGTGTTTCAACAAGAAAATTGAAAAAATATAAAAATTAAAAAACGCGTTAGCTCTGAGCATTTTTAGGTCTGTTTTTTGCACCCATCCTAATTATGAACATGCATTCTAGTGAATATTGAAAAAAAAGTGAAAATAAAATGCTTCAATGAACCTCAATTTTTTCATAAGTTATAACACACGTGTTTTAACAAGAAAATGGCAAAAATGTAAAAATTAAAAAACGCGTTAGCTCTGAGCATTTTTTGGGCTGTTTTTTGCACCCATCCTAATTATGAACATGCATTCTAGTGAATATTGTAAAAAAAGTGAAAATAAAATGCTTCACAGAACCTCAATTTTTTCATAGGTAATAACACACGTGTTTTAACAAGAAAATGGCAAAAATGTAAAAATTAAAAAATGCGTTAGCTCTGAGCATTTTTTGGTCTGTTTTTTTCACCCATCCTAATTATGAACATGAATTCTTGTGAATATTGTAAAAAAAGTGAAAATAAAATGCTTCACAGAACCTCAATTTTTTCATAAGTTATAACACACGTGTTTTAACAAGAAAATGGCAAAAATGTAAAAATTAAAAAACGCATTAGCTCTGAGCATTTTTTGGTCTGTTTTTTGCACCCATCCTAATTATGAACATGCATTCTAATGAATATTGTAAAAAAAGTGAAAATAAAATGCTTCACAGAACCTCAATTTTTTCATAAGTTATAACACACGTGTTTTAACAAGAAAATGGCAAAAATGTAAAAAATTAAAAACGCGTTAGCTCTGAGCATTTTTTGGTCCGTTTTTTGCACCCATCCTAATTATGAACATGCATTCTAGTGAATATTGTAGAAAAACTTAAAATAAAATGCTTCAATGAACCTCAATTTTTTCATAAGTTATAACACACGTGTTTTAACAAAAAAATGGCAAAAATGTAAAAATTAAAAAACGCGTTAGCTCTGAGCATTTTTTGGGCTGTTTTTTGCACCCATCCTAATTATGAACATGCATTCTAGTCAATATTGCAAAAAAAGTGAAAATAAAATGCTTCACAGAACCTCAATTTTTTCATAAGTTATAACACACGTGTTTTAACAAGAAAATGGCAAAAATGTAAAAATTAAAAAACGCGTTAGCTCTGAGCATTTTTTGGTCTGTTTTTTTCACCCATCCTAATTATGAACATGCATTCTTGTGAATATTGTAAAAAAAGTGAAAATAAAATGCTTCACAGAACCTCAATTTTTTCATAAGTTATAACACACGTGTTTTAACAAGAAAATGGCAAAAATGTAAAAATTAAAAAACGCGTTAGCTCTGAGCATTTTTTGGTCTGTTTTTTGCACCCATCCTAATTATGAACATGCATTCTAGTGAATATTGTAAAAAAAGTGAAAATAAAATGCTTCATAGAACCTCAATTTTTTCATAAGTTATAACACACGTGTTTTAACAAGAAAATGGCAAAAATGTAAAAATTAAAAAACGCGTTAGCTCTGAGCATTTTTTGGTCTGTTTTTTGCACCCATCCTAATTATGAAAATGCATTCTAGTGAATATTGTAAAAAAAGTGAAAATAAAATGCTTCACAGAACCTCAATTTTTTCATAAGTTATAACACACGTGTTTTAACAAGAAAATGGCAAAAATGTAAAAATTAAAAAACGCGTTAGCTCTCAGCATTTTTTGGTCTGTTTTTTACACCCATCCTAATTATGAACATGAATTCTAGTGAATATTGTAAAAAAAGTGAAAATAAAATGCCTCAATGAACCTCAATTTTTTCATAAGTTATAACACACGTGTTTTAACAAGAAAATGGCAAAAATGTAAAAATTAAAGAAACGCGTTAGCTCTGAGCATTTTTTGGTCAGTTTTTTGCACCCATCCTAATTATGAATATTCATTCTAGTGAATATTGTAGAAAAACTGAAAATAAAATGCTTCAATGAACCTCAATTTTTTCATAAGTTATAACACACGTGTTTTAACAACAAAATGGCAAAAATGTAAAAATTAAAAAACGCGTTAGCTCTGAGCATTTTTTGGGCTGTTTTTTGCACCCATCCTAATTATGAACATGCATTCTAGTGAATATTGTAAAAAAAGTGAAAATAAAATGCTTCACAGAACCTCAATTTTTTCATAAGTTATAACACACGTGTTTTAACAAGAAAATGGCAAAAATGTAAAAAATTAAAAACGCGTTAGCTCTGAGCATTTTTTGGTCTGTTTTTTGCACCCATCCTAATTATGAACATGCATTCTAGTGAATATTGTAGAAAAACTGAAAATAAAATGCTTCAATGAACCTCAATTTTTTCATAAGTTATAACACACGTGTTTTAACAAAAAAATGGCAAAAATGTAAAAATTAAAAAATGCGTTAGCTCTGAGCATTTTTTGGTATGTTTTTTGCACCCATCCTAATTATGAACATGCATTCTAGTGAATATTATAAAAAAAGTGAAAATAAAATGATTCACACAACCTCAATTTTTTCATAAGTTATAACACACGTGTTTCAACAAGAAAATTGCAAAAATATAAAAATTAAAAAACGCGTTAGCTCTGAGCATTTTTAGGTCTGTTTTTTGCACCCATCCTAATTATGAACATGCATTCTAGTGAATATTGAAAAAAAAAGTGAAAATAAAATGCTTCAATGAACCTCAATTTTTTCATAAGTTATAACACACGTGTTTTAACAAGAAAATGGCAAAAATGTAAAAATTAAAAAATGCGTTAGCTCTGAGCATTTTTTGGGCTGTTTTTTGCACCCATCCTAATTATGAACATGCATTCTAGTGAATATTGTAAAAAAAGTGAAAATAAAATGCTTCACAGAACCTCAATTTTTTCATAAGTTATAACACACGTGTTTTAACAAGAAAATGGCAAAAATGTAAAAATTAAAAAACGCGTTAGCTCTGATCATTTTTTGGTCTGTTTTTTTCACCCATCCTAATTATGAACATGCATTCTTGTGAATATTGTAAAAAAAGTGAAAATAAAATGCTTCACAGAATCTCAATTTTTTCATGAGTTATAACACACGTGTTTTAACAAGAAAATGGCAAAAATGTAAAAATTAAAAAACGCGTTAGCTCTGAGCATTTTTTGGTCTGTTTTTTGCACCCATCCTAATTATGAACATGCATTCCAGTGAATATTGTAAAAAAAGTGAAAATAAAATGCTTCACAGAACCTCAATTTTTTCATAAGTTATAACACACGTGTTTTAACAAGAAAATGGCAAAAATGTAAAAAATTAAAAACGCATTAGCTCTGAGCATTTTTTGGTCCGTTTTTTGCACCCATCCTAATTATGAGCATGCATTCTAGTGAATATTGTAGAAAAACTGAAAATAAAATGCTTCAATGAACCTCAATTTTTTCATAAGTTATAACACACGTGTTTTAACAAAAAAATGGCAAAAATGTAAAAATTAAAAAATGCGTTAGCTCTGAGCATTTTATGGTATGTTTTTTGCACCCATCCTAATTATGAACATGCATTCTAGTGAATATTATAAAAAAGGTGAAAATAAAATGATTCACACAACCTCAATTTTTTCATAAGTTATAACACACGTGTTTCAACAAGAAAATTGCAAAAATGTAAAAATTAAAAAACGCGTTAGCTCTGAGCATTTTTAGGTCTGTTTTTTGCACCCATCCTAATTATGAACATGCATTCTAGTGAATATTGAAAAAAAAGTGAAAATAAAATGCTTCAATGAACCTCAATTTTTTCATAAGTTATAACACACGTGTTTTAACAAGAAAATGGCAAAAATGTAAAAATTAAAAAACGCGTTAGCTCTGAGCATTTTTTGGGCTGTTTTTTCGACCCATCCTAATTATGAACATGCATTCTAGTGAATATTGTAAAAAAAGTGAAAATAAAATGCTTCACAGAACCTCAATTTTTTCATAAGTTATAACACACGTGTTTTAACAAGAAAATGGCAAAAATGTAAAAAATTAAAAACGCGTTAGCTCTGAGCATTTTTTGGTCTGTTTTTTGCACCCATCCTAATTATGAACATGCATTCTAGTGAATATTGTAGAAAAACTGAAAATAAAATGCTTCAATGAACCTCAATTTTTTCATAAGTTATAACACACGTGTTTTAACAAAAAAATGGCAAAAATGTAAAAATTAAAAAATGCGTTAGCTCTGAGCATTTTTTGGTATGTTTTTTGCACCCATCCTAATTATGAACATGCATTCTAGTGAATATTATAAAAAAAAGTGAAAATAAAATGATTCACACAACCTCAATTTTTTCATAAGTTATAACACACGTGTTTCAACAAGAAAATTGCAAAAATGTAAAAATTAAAAAACGCGTTAGCTCTGAGCATTTTTAGGTCTGTTTTTTGCACCCATCCTAATTATGAACATGCATTCTAGTGAATATTGAAAAAAAAGTGAAAATAAAATGCTTCAATGAACCTCAATTTTTTCATAAGTTATTGTGAAGACCTAGGGTCTTAATCTTACTTATTTTGATGTTTAACAAACAATTATGTTTATGCTAATGGTTGAAAAAGTGTTTCAATGTGATAGATATACAAAGAAGCCAAGCATGGAGTATTATCGGTTGAAGAAAGAATTGGAAGTGCAAAAGATATGAAAATATGATATACAAAGAAGCCAAGCATGGAGTATTATCGGTTGAAGAAAGAATTGGAAGTGCAAAAGATATGAAAATATGGTAAATTAGTTTATTTGTGTAAATAGCTCAAGAAGTTGATCTACTCTTTTAATGCTCAAGTAAAAATGTTTTCAAAGTGTTTTTTTTAATCTTCAAATGATGCTCAAGTAAAAATATTTTCAAAATGTTGTTAGTCCTCAAATGAACTTCAAAAGTAGTAGTAAAAGTGAGGAACACACTTGCACAAAGTCACAAAGAGTTGCACAAATGATTTGGAAAACAAAAATTGAGATTAAGCTGAAGAAATTTGCCAGGTTCAGTATTTCAATCATATCTCTCTCATTTTAAGTCCAAATAGAGTGATTCCGGTGCCATTAGAAATCTAAGAGAAAGGGCTACAACTTTCATGTTTTACATTTTTCCAAATTCTGTCAGGATCATATCGACAAATCGGTTAAACGTTTTGGACGACAGTTTCGGACGCCTAAGCTGAGTTTCGGCCGTCCGAAACTATTGTATAAAAAATTACACCCTTTCTGTTGAGTTTCGGACGCTAGTTTCGGACGCCTCCCAGAGTTTCGGCCGTCCGAAACTATGTCTCAAAATTGCCAAACTTTCTGTTGAGTTTCGGACGCCTATTTTGGAGTTTCGGACCCTTCTGCCAGTGTTTTGTATTTTGATCATATCTCTCTCATTTTACATCCAAATTGAATAATTAAGATACCATTGGAAAGCTAAGAGGAAGAGCTACAACTTTGATGTTTTACATTTTTCCAAATTCGGTCCGAAACATATAGAAAAATGGCTGACAAGTTTCGGACGACTTCCTTGGAGTTTCGGACGTCCGAAACTCATAACGGCTAGTTTTTTTAAAAGTCAAATATGAACGTTTTCTTGACTTTTCTCTTATATTATAAATACTAGCCAATGTTAAAACGTTTTAACAACTCCTCCCTTGATTCTTTGAGCATCTAATCTTGAAAAACACTCTCTATAACTCATACATTTCAATTTGATTTCAAAAGAAACAAAAGATCAAAAGTTTCTTGAGCATTCTTTGAGTTCTTCATCTTATTCTTGAGCTATATAGTTTGAGTTGTAAATTTCATTATAGGAATCATATTGTGAGCTAAACAATATCATATCTACCCAATTTGTGGGATTGTACTTCATCTCTAAACAATTCATTGAAAGTGATTGTAAAAGGTTTCTCAAGTGAGAGTAAAAACCTTGTACACATAGCTTGGAATTGCTAGTGTAAAGGTTGAGCCTTGGTTGAAATCCTAAGTAAGGTTACTTGGGTTGTAAAAGTGGTTCTTTTGATCTTGCCACAAGAAAAGATCAGTTTATAGTGAAGAGGTTGAAATCCTAAGTTGGAAAACTTGGGTAGTGGATGTAGAGTGCTCCAAGGGGGAGACTTGAACCACTCTAAATTGATTGTGTCCTTGATTTCCATTTTCTTTATTTCTGCACTTATTTTGATTTGCCTATGCTTTGGGTTATTGATATTGAAGTGTTGATATTGTGGATTGAATTTGTGGAATATCAATATATATATATCTTACACTTGTTGTGATTCACACTACATACTCATTTGTGTTGGACTTAATTTGGTTAAGAAAATTTAAATTGATTGTTGCACTTAGAATTTTTAGAAACCTAATTCACCCCCCCCCCTCTTAGGTTACCTTTAGAGCTTACAGTTATAACACACGTGTTTTAACAAGAAAATGGCAAAAATGTAAAAATTAAAAAACGCGTTAGCTCTGAGCATTTTTTGGGCTGTTTTTTGCACCCATCCTAATTATGAACATGCATTCTAGTGAATATTGTAAAAAAATGAAAATAAAATGCTTCACAGAACCTCAATTTTTTCATAAGTTATAACACACGTGTTTTAACAAGAAAATGGCAAAAATGTAAAAATTAAAAAACGCGTTAGCTCTGAGCATTTTTTGGTCTGTTTTTTGCACCCATCCTAATTATGAACATGCATTCCAGTGAATATTGTAAAAAAAGTGAAAATAAAATGCTTCACAGAACCTCAATTTTTTCATAAGTTATAACACACGTGTTTTAAGAAGAAAATGGCAAAAATGTAAAAATTAAAAAACGCGTTAGCTCTGAGCATTTTTTGGTCTGTTTTTTGCACCCATCCTAATTATGAACATGCATTCTAGTGAATATTGTAAAAAAAATGAAAATAAAATGCTTCACAGAACCTCAATTTTTTCATAAGTTATAACACACGTGTTTTAACAAGAAAATGGCAAAAATGTAAAAAATTAAAAACGCGTTAGCTCTGAGCATTTTTTGGTCTGTTTTTTGCACCCATCCTAATTATGAACATGCATTCTAGTGAATGTTGTAAAAAAAGTGAAAATAAAATGCTTCATAGAACCTCAATTTTTTCATAAGTTATAACACACGTGTTTTAAAAAGAAAATGGCAAAAATGTAAAAATTAAAAAACGCGTTAGCTCTGAGCATTTTTTGGGCCGTTTTTTGGCCCCATCCTAATTATGAACATGCATTCTAGTGAATATTGTAAAAAAAGTGAAAATAAAATGCTTCACAGAACCTCAATTTCTTCATAAGTTATAACACACGTGTTTTAACAAGAAAATGGCAAAATTGTAAAAATTAAAAAACGCGTTAGCTCTGAGCATTTTTTGGTCTGTTTTTTGCACCCATCCTAATTATGAACATGCATTCTAGTGAATATTGTAAAAAAAGTGAAAATAAAATGCTTCAATGAACCTCAATTTTTTCATAAGTTATAACCCACGTGTTTTAACAAGAAAATGGCAAAAATGTAAAAATTAAAAAACGCTTTAGCTCTGAGCATTTTTTGGGCTGTTTTTTGCACCCATCCTAATTATGAACATGCATTCTAGTGAATATTGTAAAAAAAGTGAAAATAAAATGCTTCACAGAACCTCAATTTTTTCATAAGTTATAACACACGTGTTTTAACAAGAAAATGGCAAAAATGTAAAAATTAAAAAACGCATTAGCTCTGAGCATTTTTTGGGCTGTTTTTTGCACCCATCCTAATTATGAACATGCATTCTAGTGAATATTGTAAAAAAAGTGAAAATAAAATGCTTCACAGAACCTCAATTTCTTCATAAGTTATAACACACGTGTTTTAACAAGAAAATGGCAAAAATGTAAAAATTAAAAAACGCGTTAGCTCTGAGCATTTTTTGGGCTGTTTTTTGCACCCATCCTAATTATGAACATGCATTCCAGTGAATATTGTAAAAAAAGTGAAAATAAAATGCTTCACAGAACCTCAATTTTTTCATAAGTTATAACACACGTGTTTTAACAAGAAAATGGCAAAAATGTAAAAATTAAAAAACGCGTTAGCTCTGAGCATTTTTTGGGCCGTTTTTTGTACCCATCCTAATTATGAACATGCATTCTAGTGAATATTGTAAAAAAAGTGAAAATAAAATGCTTCACAGAACCTCAATTTTTTCATAAGTTATAACACACGTGTTTTAACAAGAAAATGGCAAAAATGTAAAAATTAAAAAACGCGTTAGCTCTGAGCATTTTTTGGGCTGTTTTTTGCACCCATCCTAATTATGAACATGCATTCCAGTGAATATTGTAAAAAAAGTGAAAATAAAATGCTTCACAGAACCTCAATTTTTTCATAAGTTATAACACACGTGTTTTAACAAGAAAATGGCAAAAATGTAAAAATTAAAAAACGCGTTAGCTCTGAGCATTTTTTGGTCTGTTTTTTGCACCCATCCTAATTATGAACATGCATTCTAGTGAATATTGTAAAAAAAGTGAAAATAAAATGCTTCAATGAACCTCAATTTTTTCATAAGTTATAACACACGTTTTTTGACGAAAAAATGGCAAAAATGTGAAAATTCAAAAACGCGTTAGCCGTGAGCATTTTTTGTGCTGTTTTTTGCACCCATCCTAATTGTGAACATGTATTCTAGTGAATGTTGTAAAAAAAGTGAAAATTAAATGCTTCACAAAACCTCGATTTTTTTTCATGAGTTATAACACACGTTTTTTGACGAAAAAATGGCAAAAATGTTAAAATTCAATAACGCGTTAGCCGTGAGCATTTTTTGTGCTGTTTTTTGCACCCATCCTAATTATGAACATGCATTCTAGTGAATGTTGTAAAAAAAGTGAAAATTAAATGTTTCACAAAACCTCGATTTTTTTTCATGAGTTATAACACACGTTTTTTGACGAAAAAATGGCAAAAATGTGAAAATTCAAAAACGCGTTAGCCGTGAGCATTTTTTGTGCTGTTTTTTGCACCAATCCTAATTATGAACATGCATTCTAGTGAATGTTGTAAAAAAAGTTAAAATTAAATGCTTCACAAAACCTCCATTTTTTTCCTGAGTTATAACACACGTTTTTTGACGAAAAAATGGCAAAAATGTGAAAATTCAAAAACGCGTTAGCCCTGAGCATTTTTTGTGCTGTATTTTGCACCCATCCTAATTATGAACATGCATTCTAGTGAATGTTGTAAAAAAAGTGAAAATTAAATGCTTCACAAAACCTCGATTTTTTTTCATGAGTTATAACACACGTTTTTTGACGAAAAAATGGAAAAAATGTGAAAATTCAAAAAAACGTTAGCCGTCAGCATTTTTTGTGCTGTTTTTCGCACCCATCCTATTAGGAACATGCATTCTAGTGAATGTTGTAAAAAAAGTGAAAATTAAATGCTTCACAAAACCTCGATTTTTTTTCATGAGTTATAACGCACGTTTTTTGACGAAAAAATGGCAAAAATGTGAAAATTCAAAAACGCGTTAGCCGTGAGCATTTTTTGTGCTGTTTTTTGCACCCATCCTAATTATGAACATGCATTCTAGTGAATGTTGTAAAAAAAGTGAAATTTAAATGCTCCACAAAACCTCGATTTTTTTTCATGAGTTATAACACACATTTTTTTTACGAAAAAATGGCAAAAATGTAAAAATTCAAAAACGCGTTAGCCGTGAGCATTTTTTGTGCTGTTTTTTGCACCCATCCTAATTATGAACATGCATTCTAGTGAATGTTGTAAAAAAAGTGAAATTTAAATGCTCCACAAAACCTCGATTTTTTTTCATGAGTTATAACACAAGTTTTTTTTACGAAAAAATGGCAAAAATGTGAAAATTCAAAAACGCGTTAGCCGTGAGCATTTTTTGTGCTGTTTTTTGCACCCATCCTAATTATGAACATGCATTCTAGTGAATGTTGTAAAAAAAGTGAAAATTAAATGATTCACAAAACATCCATTTTTTTTCATTAGTTATAACACAAGTTTTTTTTACGAAAAAATGGCAAAAATGTGAAAATTCAAAAACGCGTTAGCCCTGAGCATTTTTTGTGCTGTTTTTTGCACCCATCCTAATTATGAACATGCATTCTAGTGAATGTTGTAAAAAAAGTGAAAATTAAATGATTCACAAAACATCCATTTTTTTTCCTTAGTTATAACACACGTTTTTTGACGAAAAAATGGCAAAAATGTGAAAATTCAAAAACGCGTTAGCCCTGAGCATTTTTTGTGCTATTTTTTGCACCCATCCTGATTATGAACATGCATTCTAGTGAATGTTGTAAAAAAAGTGAAAATTAAATGCTTCACAAAACCTTGATTTTTTTTCGTGAGTTATAACACACGTTTTTTGACGAAAAAATGGCAAAAATGTGAAAATTCAAAAACGCGTTAGCCGTGAGCATTTTTTGTGCTGTTTTTTGCACCTATCCTAATTATGAATATGCATTCTAGTGAATGTTGTAAAAAAAGTGAAAATTAAATGCTTCACAAAACCTTGATTTTTTTTCGTGAGTTATAACACACCTTTTTTGACGAAAAAATGGCAAAAATTTGAAAATTCAAAAACGCGTTAGCCGAGGGCATTTTTTGTGCTGTTTTTTGCACCCATCCTAATTATGAACATGCATTCTAGTGAATGTTGTAAAAAAAGTGAAAATTAATTGCTTCACAAAACCTCGATTTTTTTTCATGAGTTATAACGCATGTTTTTTGACGAAAAAATGGCAAAAATGTGAAAATTCAAAAACGCGTTAGCTGTGAGCATTTTTTGTGCTGTTTTTTGCACCCATCTTAATTATGAATATGCATTCTAGTGAATGTTGTAAAAAAAGTGAAATTTAAATGCTCCACAAAACCTCGATTTTTTTTCATGAGTTATAACGCATGTTTTTTGACGATAAAATGGCAAAAATGTGAAAATTCAAAAACGCGTTAGCCGTGAGCATTTTTTGTGCTGTTTTTGGCACCCATCCTAATTATGAACATGCATTCTAGTGAATTTTGTAAAAAAAGTGAAATTTAAATGCTCCACAAAACCTCGATTTTTTTTCATGAGTTATAACGCACGTTTTTTTTACGAAAAAATGGCAAAAATGTGAAAATTCAAAAACGCGTTAGCCGTGAGCATTTTTTGTGCTGTTTTTTGCACCCATCCTAATTATGAATATGCATTCTAGTGAATGTTGTAAAAAAAGTGAAAATTAAATGCTTCACAAAACCTCCATTTTTTTTCATGAGTTATAACACTCGTTTTTTGACGAAAAAATGGCAAAAATGTGAAAATTCAAAAACGCGTTAGCCCTGAGCATTTTTTGCACCCATCCTAATTATGAACATGCATTCTAGTGAATGTTGTAAAAAAAGTGAAAATTTAATGCTTCACAAAACCTCGATTTTTTTTCATGAGTTATAACACACGTTTTTTGACGAAAAAATGGCAAAAATGTGAAAATTCAAAAACGCGTTAGCCCTGAGCATTTTTTGTGCTGTTTTTTGCACCAATCCTAATTACGAACATGCATTCTAGTGAATGTTGTAAAAAAGTGAAAATTAAATGCTTCACAAAACCTCAATTTGTTTTCATGAGTTATAACACAAGTTTTTTGACGAAAAATGGCAAAAATGTTAAAATTCAAAAACGCGTTAGCCGTGAGCATTTTTTGTGCTGTTTTTTGCACCCATCCTAATTGTGAACATGTATTCTAGTGAATGTTGTAAAAAAAGTGAAAATTAAATGCTTCACAAAACCTCGATTTTTTTCCATGAGTTATAACACGGTTTTTTGACAAAAAAATGGCAAAAATGTGAAAATTCAAAAACGCGTTAGCCCTGAGCATTTTTTGTGCTGTTTTTTGCATCCTTCCTAATTATGAACATGCATTCTAGTGAATGTTGTAAAAAAAGTTAAAATTAAATGATAAGTCGGGTTTGTACCTACTTATTCGTTTAACTTGTTTGATCTTTTGTATAAATTCTCTGTAAAAATTGTGATAGATGAACATGTATGTGTTGAAATGGTGCGCAATCCGATGAAATGTTGAGAATTGGCTAAGTGTAGCATTTTTTGTTATAAAAGTAATCATTTTTGAGCTATGAAGCGCACTTGGTCACGCACCACACCAAATCCCACCTGCACAGCACAAACACAAAACACACACACACTATACACTGTGCGGGCGCCTATGCGCCCGCACATTCACACACGCACACAAGCTGTGCGGGCACCCACACGCACACACGCTGTGCGGGCGCCAGGCGCCTATACAGCACACACGCGCGCCCGCGCAGCCCACTCATGGACGCACACACGCGGGCGCCTATGCGCCTGCACCGCCACTCGCACACTTGCACATTTCGTTTTACACATTCGCACCCGCGCACTTGTACACACTGTGATTTTCACACTTAGTTAGATAAATTGCTTTGGGTCTCACCCCACTCATGCTCCCAAGCTTCACTCGCACCGGCATAGTTAAAGCCAAGCATGCACACACATTTGAAGGCACCAACTGCTTGATAATTGCACATCCAATGTTTATCAGTTGACCTCACTACTTTTGTTGACTGAACTTTTTCATACACTTGGCATTCCCCCATATGAAGGAAGAAGTTTCCAGGAAGCAACAACGGACACGTGTCACTCTCCCCGCGAAAGGAGGAAATTTCCAAGAAACATCATCAACATTTCCTCGGGGAGAAATGTATAAAAGTCGGAGGAAACCACAAGTGAAAAAAACTTTCGGGGGGAGAAACTTTTAGAGAGGCGGAATCAGAGAGCAAAAGAGATGAGATTAGGGTTTCAAGAGGAGATCAAACTGACAATCGTTTACACTAATCTTTTTGTGCTAGCCATGTTAGATCAGGCTTTGTTAAACTCATTTTCAAAGCCGATCAACATGATCGGCTAAACATTCTGGATGTTGCCTTGAGGGATTAAGTGTAATGACTTTGAGAAAACCGATTTGAGACATTTGAATTGCTTATTATGTGTTTGATTTTTGTCCAATGTCTTTTGATGATTCATTTCAATGCTTACACACACACGCTTATGCACTTAATTTGATTTGCGGTGACCACTGAAATCAGTTTCGAGTTATTAATGGAAATTGGAATATCATCACTGGAACATTGAACAAACATGTGTGAGTCCTAGGATCTATGCATAATTGAGACATTGATTGTGCGGTGCCCAATGACAATCGAGGTCAACTTGAATAGAAAGAGACTTAGGATTGCTTGAGTATGAGACTTTAATTTCCAATTCGATTCCCTGTATTGGGAATTAGAGAGGGAATTAGGGGGTAAGTACCACGTAGGGATTCGAGAATTGGGAAGCCGAGCCTAGGTCCTGCCCTGCCAAGGGAGGAAAAAGGAGAATTGTGAATTAGAACAGTGAGAACTGCCAAGTTGATCGGTTCTAATCCACTAGGAGGTGAATCCCCTCATACATGCATTTGCACTAGTCAAGGATAATCGGGAAAAGTCATTGACACTAGCCCCCTCAAGGCAACACTAGTCCCCTCTCTGATTGTTTTAACCAATTGCATCTGTTTAGAGTTCACAACTTTCTATTACTATCACTCACTCATACCTTGATAACAACCCTCTCCCTGTTGGATACGATCCCACTTACCACTCCTACATTCTTTAAGTGATTTTGGGTAAAATTGCAGGGTAGCGACAACACCTGTCAATTTTTGGCGCCGTTGCTGGGGAGAAGCAGAGAGTCAAGTTTGATTTTTGTGATAGTATCACTTTGTTGTTAATTTACGAATTTTTATTTGAAATTGTTGATCTGTTTGTTTTATTGAAATCTTAATTCATTATTGTCTCTGTTGATTTTTTTCTACTGATATTTTGTCTAGTGCTATCTCTTTTTCTTGTGAGAATTTCCAGTTTATGCTACCTAGAGCAAGGCTACAAGGGGAAGCTCCGGAATTTGCTCTTGACTTAGAATTGCAAAGGACTTTAAGGCAGAGGAGAAGGGTCATAGAAATGGCTGAACAGAATGAGGAGAGACCTCAACCCCAACCACCTCGGTTTGGGGACTCACCAGGGGATCGACGTTGAAAGTTATCAAATCCCGACACAAATTGTGTCCATGATCACCCAAGGGCAAATCTTTCAAGGCTTAAGCAACGAGGACCCTAATGAGCATCTCGACTGGTTCTTGGGGCTATGCAACACATTCAAGCTGCAGAGAGTGACTCCAGATGATGTGAGAAGAGTGCTATTCCCACTATCCTTGAAAGGGAAGGCTAAGCATTGGTTTAATTCAATTGGAGGTCCAGCTATACCTACATTTGAGGAACTTGAGCGGAAGTTTTTAGCTAAATATTTTGCTCCAGCCAAGTTAGAGCGAATGAGGTTGGAAATCCGCAACTTTCAGCAGCAAGATGGTGAGACCTTCAAGGAAGCTTGGGATCGATTCAACGACCTGCTCCGCCAGTGCCCAAACAATTACCTTGGGGAGGTCAGGGAACTCAATATATTCTTCAAAGGTCTATCACCTGAATCCTCACTGATGGTTAAGGCCAGTGCAAATGGGGCCTTGAAGGATAAAAGTATCCCTGAAGTTCGAGAACTCTTTGACTCGATAGCTGACGACGAATACCTCTTTTCAGAAACTAGGAAAATGCCTGTGCGGAAGCAGCGAGGAGTGCTAGAGCTGGATGAGGAGACGTCCTTGGAAGCTAAAATTGAGGCCCTCATAAGACAAATTCAAAACCTAAAGGTTGACAAGGTGGCTCCCGTGTTGATGTGTGGATTGTGTAAGGGAGAGCACCACACGGATGAGTGCGAGCTCACGCAGGAGTCAGTGCAATATGTAACCAACTACAACAACCGCCAACAATACGGAGGATATCGAAATCAGCCAGGCCAAGGCAATTAGGGGCAGAGTAATCAGGGAAATCAGCAAAGGCAATACTATCAGAGTGGGGAGTCAAGCAACCGAGAACAGAAAAAATCAACCGATGACTTGCTCCATGAAATTCTGGGAAAAATGGACATGTACGAGAAGAGGACCTCTGCACTGGAAGCTCAAGCGAAAAACGTGGAGGCCTCTATCAAAAACATGAAGATGCAGATGGGACAGTTGGCTAAGGCGCAACATCAAAGACCTCAAGGTGCCCTCCCAAGTGATACAGAACCGAACCCGAAAGGAAAAGGGCCAGAGGTATGCAACGCTATCACGTTGAGATGTGGAAAAGAGCTTGGTGGTACCAAGAGAAAAGAGGGAGAAGAGGACCCTGAGAAAGAGGTACAAGAGGAAACCCCATTAGAGGGGGAGGAATCTCAAGACAAGGAAGGGAATGTAGAGGCTCAAGAGAGTAAAAGAAATAAAGGAGCTCCAAGCCCCTGTGAGGACTCGCCATACGCACCACCCCCACCTTTCCCCCAAAAACTTCGAACTCCACCAAAGAAGGGGGTTCAATTCACAAGATTCCTGGATATGGTGAAAAATGTCAATGTGAATGTCCCTCTGCTGGATTTAGTTACAGCGGTACCGAGGTATGCAAAATTTTTGAAAGACTTGTTTGCGAACAAGGAGCAGATCCTCCAATGTGAGGTACCCATCCCACTCACCAAGGAGAGCCAAGCCTGGATCAACAACGAGCTGCCCCCCAAGCTCAAGGACCCTGGTAGCTGTACGGTACCATGCTCAATCGGTGGAAGATTTTTTAGCAAAGCCTTATGTGATCTTGGAGCAGGCATAAACCTTATGCCTTTATCCATTGCCGAGAGTATAGGAATGGGAAAAAGGATCAAACCGGTGGCAGTTATGCTCCAATTGGCAGATAGATCATTGGTTCAACCAACAGGGATGATAGAGGATGTTCTGGTCTCTGTGGATAAATTTGTGCTTCCGGTGGATTTTATAGTGTTGGATATAGAAGAGGATCCAGAAGTGCCACTCATTTTCGGTAGGCCATTCCTAGCTACAGGAGATGCTCTCATTGGGGTTAAAGGAAAAATCATAACATTCAGAGTTAATGGAGAGGAGGTAGTATTCAATGTGGACTACGCAATGAAGCACCCTCATTCCATAGAGCAGTGCTGCTTGGCAAGCTTGGTGGAGGGTAGTCTCCAACCTTTGAACCTTGAACATGAAAGTAAGCCTTCTCGTGCACTTTATGATTTTTGGGATGAAGACATGCATGAAAATTTTGAAACTGTACTGATTATTGAAGAGTCTGATACATTGCATGAGATGAGTCCTTGGAATGAAAAACTAGAATTTGAGTCATCTGTGAAAGGCATGGACCTTGCATGTGAAATTGATGAAAGTCATGAAAATGGTAAAAAATTGAGCAAAATGAAAAATTCGCAAGAAGATCATGAAGTGCATGACCATGGTGAAAAAATGGATTTAAAAATGGAAATTGACAAAAGTGTCAAAACTGATAAAAATTTTGCATTGTGTGAAAATTTGTCAACTGCTGTTGTTGATGCTAACGAAATGGTGAAAGTGATGCCCACTGAGGCGAGGCTTGAAAATGTCAACGACAGGGACCATGTCTTGAAACCTCCAGACGAAAAGCGAGCCAAGAAGAAGCAGCAGCCACTGCTTAAACATCTCAAACGGATGGTTTGGCGAGAGAAAAAGAAGACCTCGGACCTACCCCCCAAAAGGGTGGGAGTCGGACCTCAATGGAGAAGAAAGGAAGCAAAGGCCATGAAGCGAAAGTCAACCTATCATTTTGGAAGGACACTGGGCACACCCAGTACCTTGACCCTCCACGACTTGAATAACAACCCTGCTGTGTCTGGCTGAAGACATTAAACTAAGCGCTTGTTAGGAGGCAACCCAACCTTTACAATTTCTGTCTTTATTATGTTTCATCTTGTAGTAGTAGATTAGATACAATAAATGATTGAAACTCTTCTCTTAAATCTTTTCAGGTATTGGAAGTTGAGGGGCCAAGAAAGGAAAACACAGGGAGTTGACAGCTAGCATGAGCAGTCCATGGGTCCTTGGCACAACATCCATGATCGGTATACCCGGATGTCACGAGATACAACGGGTAACAGTGCAGAATATTCTCTGCATTGGTGAGAATAAAATCCAAGAAGTAGCTCCCAAGGCAATGTGAGAATATTTGATCCTACCAAATGCTTTCAAGTCGAATGTTGCTCTGTAATTACAAATCCAAGATAGGCTGACATTTTTGATTGAGTATTGCAGGAGAAGATCAAATTGGTCGTTGAAAGGATTGCATAGTAGATAACATTTCTTGGATGCAGGACCAGAAATAATTGTGAAAGAAAAGATGCATAACATTTGGGTCCTTTAAATGATTTGTCTTGGTATGAAATGCTATGCATGATAGGGCCGAATGGAGCTTGACATGATTTATGCATGAGTGAAAAGAAATATGCATGCTATGGTTGTGAATCGGCTAAGGCATGGCATAATTGAATGAAATTGTGACAAATGCATGACATTATGGGCTCATCAGGTTGTTTGATAGTGAAAGTGTGCAATTGGCCGAATTGTGCAAGAAAGGTGATGACAAGATTGAACACCTTTTGTTTTCTAGCATTTTGTCATCATCCACTTTGTTTTCTAGTGCACTCACATGCATTTGTTTTCTAGCTTTCCTTCAGCCGATTCTTGCATGCAAATTTGTCTATAAATACCATCAAAATGCATGCACAAAAATCACCATCACTTGCACTCATCGTTGTGGTGAATTCGGCTGAAGGCAAGGAGCAAGAATAGCAATTTGCTTCAAGCGTCCAGAGGCCACCAAAAATTTCATTCCCCGTGTTTGCATTTTAGGAGTTTAATTTCCATATCAAGTAAGTTCCTCACCGCTTTAAACATCCATTTAAAGTGCCAGTTAATGATGTTTAGTGTGAAATTCTTGTGCTCGATTTTTTTTATGATGCCTATTTTGTGAACTTCTTGTACATTTGAGTTGAATGTGGAAAGCATGAGATGTAGCATGGAATTTTCAAGCCCATCATGAAATGATGCCAAACTTAGTTTGTGGGTGTTTTATCGAAAATTGGTTGGTCCAGCTTACACGAAAATGCCATGCATATACATGTCATCATGTTCTTGATTTTCTTTCACAATTTTGAATTCTTGGTGTGACACGGTTATCCTTGACTCGATCTTAGTTGTGAAAATGTTAATTGCATGAACCTAAAATGGGAAAACCTTGGAAACAAAGTCCACCGAAAATTTTCATAAGCAAATTGTTCACTTCATGAAATCTTGCTCTATGAGTTAACATGCAATTTTCGTCCAATACATGATTGCCATGAAATGCCAAGTGAAATGTTTCGTGGGAATAGGCCTTTGTGCATATGTGAACCTCCTTATCATGGACTTGAATTGAACTCTACTCATGCAATGTTGTGATCTCCAGGTACCATGGCACCGAAAAAGCCCAGCAATATTCCAACCTCCAACAAGAAAGGGCAGAGCTCCAAAGGAAAAGGCAAAACCGTTGTGCCTCCCTCACCATCAGATGACTCCGATTCAGACGAAGAATACATGCCCGAAGACTACGAAATGCAAGAAGAGGGGGTGTCCAACCAAAAGAAGAGGAAGGGACCACCACAAGCTGCAGGGCAGCGGCGGTTTCTAAATGACAAGGCCATCGAGAAATTTTGTGAGTTCGCAATTCGACCAATCAATGTGGAGCGGAAATTCTACATCACGGAAAAATCATATTGCGACGTGATAGAATTCTACAAATGGGGAGTCCTCACGGAAGGCCCAGAGACCTGCAAAGTGGCCATCGCGAAGGAATTCTACGCCAACGCCTCCGCAGCTGATGCAGATGAGCTTAATGAAAAAGGGGCTTATGTGAGGGGAAAATACTTAAAAATCACCAGCCAAGCTGTTAACGAGCATTACGGTCTCCCAGATTTTGAGGTGGATGAGTACACGGAATTTCTCAGAGTAGGTAACCTTGATATAGTGGCCCAGTCATTGGCACTCCCAGGAGAAGACTGGACAAGGAATTCATGGGGGGATCCACTTCATATGTTCCTTAAGCAGTTAACTGCAGAAACCAAGATATGGCTTTTATTCCTAAATTCTAGGTTGATGCCCACCACCCACAACACCAAGATTCTGAAGGAAAGGATGTTCTTAGTTTACGCCGTAAAGAACCGATTGACAGTGGATGCGGGAAAAGTCATCACCACATACATTAATCAAGCCGTGAACGAGGAGCATTTGACCATATACTTCCCTCACTTTTTACTGGAGTTTGCATGTGAATGCTTAAAATCGTATCAGCTCAATTTTACCCCTAAACACTAATGCAGTTGCGATGAGTGGGGATCGTATCCACAGGGAAGGGTAGGTATTCTTTGAATTCAATATTTGCTCACAGAATGTCACGAAAGAACTAAATCTAGACACTAACTAGTAAAGGATCAAATGCAACAAATAAAATGTAGAAAACAGGAAGAGAGTGGATGCTCTAGAGTATTTCCACCAGTTGAATGCACATTAGACCATGATTGCAATGCTCTTGACACACAAGTAAAACAATGAAGAGATCTCTATTGCCTAGGAGGATAGCTAATACTTAGCATGACGACCACAGTGTTTTCTATACTCCTTAACATTTCACTTTTCCCATGGCGAGGCCTAAGTAGAATGGATTCAACACGCAATGCCTCAACTCTCCAAGTTTAGCAAGTCTAACATGCAATTCCTAGGAACTCCCATGGCGAGGCCCAACCTAGGTATAAATGCCTTCGTTGCTATCTCAGAGAGTTTCTTTAACACTTTTTCCTAAAGTTTCATTCTATTGAAGTTTCCCATGGCGAGGCCTAAATCTCAGTAATGAATTTATCGGCTAAGACAAGTGTAAAGACGGAAATCACTTTCAAATTCTCATCTCACACAATTCTCACAGATATTGGTAAAATCTCACTTCAACTCAGCATGGCGACCACAATCAAAGTTCAATTCATTCAATAAAAGTGTGAATTCATGAAACTCAACAAGATTCAATCATTAAAATCACATATGATTTCATCCTTAAGGAATTATGTCAATTGCATAGCTTTGTATAGTCTAATTATACATTTAACCGGTTGAAACTCTAGAACATGAGAGATCTAACCATAGAACTCCATTACCAATTCACGATCAACAATTTGGAACTTGAAACAATTCATTTTCAATAAATGGAAAGAGTTTACCAATGAATTCTTCCAAGAGCTTCCTTAATTGATATGAGAATTACAATGATCGGAGCAAATCTTTGATCGGAATAGAAAATGGAGCTCAAAAGCTAGAGAGAGAAACTAGAGAGAGAAAGTAGATCTTCAATTGAATTCCCGCTCTCCAGTTCTCAAAAGTTTGTTACAAAATGTAAAATCTAACTAATGGATGAAAAATAATAGTCTCCCGGAATCCCTCCTACACATTAGCTACATGTTCTATATATATAGCTATGAAAATGTAACTAATACGCAACAGTAAACTACCTAAGGTATTACAAAAGTGCCCTTAAAAGAAATGACTAAAAATCAGCCTAAATTGTGAAAATTCCAAGTTTGAAGAAAATGTTCAGCATTCCAGCGCCTTCAGTAGTACATTTCGGCGCCTTCATCAACCTTGCCAACCTAAGTCACGCTTTCAAGCCTCAGTGTCCGGGCCTTCACTGCTCAGCACTCCAGGTGAAGAAATCAGACCAAGTTCGCGCCTTCGAACTTGGACTCCTCACGCCTTCAGCGACTCCGCGAACCTCCAAGCAGTCGACCCTTTACGAAATCACGCCTTCCCGCCTTGACACTTCACGCCTTCTGATGCCTTGCTGCACTCCTGAAATCAGAAGTTCCAACACTTAGCCAATTTCCTGAAAACTCAAGAACACAATGTTTTATTGCAGCAACTTCCAGCCAAAATTCGACCATAATGCACTGTGAATTAAAAGAATCTTAAAACACGAAAGTTGTAACCCTTTGTCTTAGCTTTCCATAGCCATTTGAATCACCTAATTTGGAGCTAAAACGAGAGAGTTACAACCCAACTACTGAAGTGCGACAAAGCTGAAAACCCATGAAGCAACTCTTCCAACACTTTGCCATTTTTTCAGCACCCATCAAGCAATTAGCCTACGACATGTCGTAGGCTAAAAATTCTTGTTTCAAACCATGTCGTAGGCCAAAATCCTTCTTCCAAAATTTTGCCCACGACATGTCGTGGGCAAGTTTTTCTTTCTTCAAGAATGGCTTACGACATGTCGTAAGCCATTTTTTTCTCTTCCAAGTTTGGCCTACGACATGTCGTAGGTCATTTTTCCTTCTTTACTTGCTGAATGTGTCAAGTCGTGCTCAAGTGGTGTGGCAAGGTGGCGTGCCAAGTGAATTGTGCAAGTGTTCGTGCAAAAGTGAACAAGTGAATGCTTGGCAAGGTGTTGCTTGGCAAGGTGTGGCAAAGTGCTTGCCGTGATGTGCCAAAGTGTGCACTTGAGCTCTGCATTGTGGTGCAAGTGTGTACAAGTGTTACGCATACATGTGAGTAACAAGTAGGCACCAAGTGTAACATCAAGCTGTGTAAAATCAACAACCATCGAGTGCAACAACTTCAGCTCAAAGATGCAAGGAAAACACATGCAAAGATACTTGGAACCTTTTACCTCTCAAATTCTGAAAACTTACAAACCGTCTACTTCCAACCAAGATTTGGCCCTGATGCACTGCGAACTGGGCAAAACCTAAAACACGAAAATTGTAGCCCCAAGTCTTAGCTTTCCACAGCCTTTTGAATAATCCAAATCGGAGTTAATATGAGAGAGTTATGACCGAAACACAGAGGCGTGGTAAAACTGGATTTTAAGCCTACGACATGTCGTGGAGCAAACTTCCATTCCTCTTAAATAGCCTACGACATGTCGTAGAGCAAATTTTCCTCTTTAAGAATGGCCTACGACATGTCGTAGGCCATTTTGCGTCCTTCCAAGATTGGCCTACGACATGTCGTAGGCCAAACTTTTGTTCTCAAAGTTTGTCCACGACATGTCGTGGGCAAATTTCTTGCTTCAGCAAAACTTCCTTCTTCTATGCAGAATTTGTGTGTCTTCGGTTCTGAATCAGACTTTGTGGTAAACATCAAAATTTTAGATCTTTCTCTTGGCTTTCTATTGGTTTAATAATCAGCATCATTGGAGGTCTGTAGCTCAAGATATGTTCATTCTACCAAAATGTGGCAATATGAAATCAAAGATGAAAACCTGCAGTAGCAATTTCAAAGTTGCCCCCGTTTCTCATACTTACACATAGAATTAGAAGAAAGCTAAAACATAAGAAATAAAGTACCCTCAAAGAGCTTTCCAGAACATCCAAGATCTCCTAAGTTGGATAAGTATTGAAAGAGTTATACCCAAAACAATTTGCACCAACATTCTGCCCAAACCCTAATTTGGCCAAATAAGCTCATTTCGGTTTTTCTTAAATTCCCACTCACCATTCTCATTGTTTCAAACTCTAAACCTTGTCATTTGACACCAAGCATATATTTTCCTCATTTTAACAACATTTTTGGTCTTTTTTCACCATTTAAACACTATGAGTTGCAAACCACATAAACACACAATATAGCACATTGCACCACACATTTGCATGAAAATCAAGGCAAAAGCCAAGTGAAATAATACATTTAAGTTGGTATAAAACAAACTTATCAAATTCCCCCACACTTGAACCTTTGCTTGTCCTCAAGCAAAGACACAAAACAAAATCATTTAACTCAATCACAAAATCATGCCACACACACACCATGCTTTGAACTCCTGATAGGGAAAAGAACACTTCCCTATCCATTTCAACACCATTCACAATAGCTTGGCCTCAAGCAAATTGTACACTCAAAACTCATTTTTATCACCCGCGTTTAACACATTTGTCCATTCATCCACAATGGCCACATCCAAATCCATCAAAACATTTTTCCACACAAGAATTCATTCCAAAGTTTCTGGCGCCAAGCCTTCAGATTTTAGCACAAATTATCAACTAAGGCACAATGAATAAAGACCAACATGCCATGCGTGCAAGTGTGTGCTGAGGAACATGCACTTCATCTATTCCCTTGCTATACACCATCTAGTTGTCTCATTCATTCAATACAAGCCTATCTCCTTAGCCACACTCATGAACATGCAGTCACAAGATCCATGGTATCCTATGCGCACACAGCTCTATGGGACATTGCCCTTATTAAGCACATTAGTGCATTTGTGATACTCATTGGTACCATTTGCCTGGGTATTTTGGCTGTTTTTTCCCTTTAATCATTTGTCAGGTTCTTGTGGCTTTTTCCTTCCCAGATGCCAAAAGGCTTTTTCTTCCATGTCATCTCTTATGCATGCATAAGAGTTTCAAGTTGATTAGCATGCACGAACTCTGGAAACATCCAGACAAATGCATAGCAAGAAGAGTAAGCTTCCATACACATACCTCCTGTGTCATTTAGTTTTGCATGGCATATCTATCTTACCTTAACATCGGGCTTTAGCCAGCAAAATGTACCAATTTCCTCAAACTAAGTACCAGGAAACAAAAATTTTCACATGCAAACTCAAAAAGATTTAAGTGATGAACTTGAATTAAGCCATAGTGAACTAAGAACAAAGTTTCAAATACATGTGTGATATTAACTTTATAGTCCACACACTCAAACTTTTGTCACCCTCCTCAACACACACCAACACTAACACCATATTCCATTGACACACAACACAACTCGTACTCACCAAAGCCATCACTTATTCACAAAGTTCAAAAATTTCACTAAAAGCATTCAAAATGAAAATTTGCACAAAATTTGCATAAAAAATGAAAAACACAACATATACCAAGTATAATATGCACAAAAAATGCAAAACACAACATATACCAAGTATAATATGCAAAAACTCAAAATAACACAGCAAAACTTAAAAGTAACATACTTTGCATCACATAGCACAAAAGAAATTTCCATAATAAAAAGTAAGCATATCATGTCCAAAAGACACAAATCATAGCAAACATTCCCTCCCCCAGACTTAAAACTTACATTGTCCTCAATGTAAAGTAAAGATAGGTTTAGGAACCCCTGGTATTGATATATCAGACAGGCTATTTGGATCCTTTGGTACAAGGAGAACAAAGCCAAATACAAAGAAGAAATCTCTTGATGCATTGATAAAACGACTTAAAGACGTGAATTGAATTCGTTATAAGCAAAGCAAGCTCCATATATATATTCTTACTTATTTCTTCCATTAGTTTGCTGAGTTACTTAGTACAATGTGGAGTTAGTTTAATCTTTTGTATGTAGTGGTGAGATAATGATTCGTTGGTTGTTTTATTTGATTCTTCACAATCTAAAGCAAGGAAATTTTCTGTACTTGTACTAAATCACATTCTCTTTTGCGGCTTGAATGGTGTATTTTCATCTCCTATCGAGCCTGAGCCTGTGGCTGTGCTTGGATCGGTCCTCCATGTTGGTAGGTAAACTGTATTTGAATCTTTTTGCTTTGGTTTTTCTCTTTCTGTGTTTAGAAGAAAGATGCAGGAACTCATGAGAAAATCTGGAAGTGGCAGGCAGGAGAGGATTTTTGAATGGACCAGTTATAATTTTGAAGAACCCGGTCGATGCATCACAAACTATACCAATCCGCTACTGACAATGCATAGGTTAGGATTATATGTATTCATCAGTTTTTACTCTTTTTTTTTATGTGTATTCCTTATTATGTGATTATGAAAAAACTGAGTATAAATTATGCCATTAATTGGCATATCAAGTATGATTCGGATTTTGTTCTATCGTTTAATGTGGGATATGTTATGAATAATTATAAATGTTCATCCATATATTCCAAGTGTTACTTCATTATTTTATATTATTTAATGTAAATCATGTAATATTATTTTTTTTTTACTAATTACCCAATAGGTGTGAAGTTAAAGTTTATAAATACAAGCTTACGTAAAAAAAAAATGTTTCGTCACACCAATCTAAGCAACCAAAAAATAGACATCCAAAATCTTAACAGTTACATTATGCAGTAAGAGGTGAATTTCAGAAGGCGACTATACTGCAATCAGAGATATTCATACCTATGTACATAATTGTACCATCGGGTAAATACTATATGATAAGATACAAAAAGTTAGAATCTTGGAAAGAATAAAAAAGTTTTGCTATGCACACTATCAACCTCCACAAGCAGAATCCTCTCCCAACGTAAATGCTTAACCTGGAAGGATGTGGAGGTTATAGAAAATTCAGAAATTCTGCTCAACCTTGTCACTTTCTTAAAATTCCAATAAGCTTCAATCGAGTCTAAGTGAAGAGCCATATGAAATCACATCCTCCATTAATACTGTTCTAAGGATTTTCTACATTTCAATTGCATCGCATCAAATGAAATCACATCCTCCATTAATATCTAGTAATTTGATTAATTCAAATTGTGAACATACCGCACCAAAAGTGCCTCTACCACTTATCGTACACCCCTCAAAATCATCAGCGCCAACTGTAGCTACTCAATTTTATTTTATTTTTTGGGGGGAATATTTTGTTTCCTTTTAAAGATTTACTCTGTTGTAGACTAGGAGTAGCAGTAGTAGAAGAGAAGAAGTCGTGAAAACTGTAAATGGCCAAAATATTGTTGGCTGAATTATGGTCGACTCAAACGGGGCAGGAAGCCTTCCGGTTAGGGATTAGGGTCTCTTTGTAAGTGGACATTTTTTAGCTCTACATGATGGACTTGTTAAACATATCCTTGTAACTGTTATATTAATTGTTGTTTAAACATATGGCCCAAACACGGATCGGACTAAACCCAAATTCAAACCAAATGTGGCCCAGACACAATCCAAACACAGATAGGACGCAGCCCAGACACAAATCAGATACAGACCATAAGCGGCCCAGACATAGACCGGACGCAGCCCACATTTGGCCCATACACGGACCGGATGCGCACCACGGCATATATGCGGCCCAAGCACGGCTGATACACTGCTTAAACGCGGCCCGTACGCGGCAGAGACGCGGTTCAGACACAGACAGAAAGCGGCCCAAACTCGGCCCATCCACGGACCGGACTCGCACCACGGCATACACGCGGCCCATACACGATAGATACGCGGGAGATAAGCGGCCCGGACGCCGCCCAGACGCTGTCGAGACGCGGCCCAGACGCTGTCGAGACGCGGCCCAGACGCGGTCGAGACGCGGCTCAGACACAGACCGGACACGGCCCATACACGTACCGGACGCGGACCACAGCATATACGCGGCCCATACGCGGTTTATACGGGGTTCATACGCGGTTTGGACGGGGTTCATACGCTGTTTAAACGCGGCTCGGACGCGGTTCGGACGCGTAAGAAATACGCGGTTTGCACGCGCTTTTTACGCGTTTCTGACACGCTATTGTCCTATGTTCGAAGCGATTTAACACGCGTTTTCAACGCGCTTTGGGTGAAAACGCGTGAAAAAATTTTGAAAATTTCAGGTCTGAATTTCGCCTGGATTTTGAACCTTTTTTAAATAGGTTTTTTTTAAATAAGTTTTTTTTGCTCTGAATTTATAGTAAATGATCATAATAAATTTTTTTAAAAATAATGCTATAGGATTCTTGGCCCAAAATTAAACGTGATAGCATTGAGCATTTCAAAGACCTCTCGCTTATAGCCCTCTCAAAAAAACTCATTTTTATGGCCTAAATTATGTTGGGATCGCTGAATTAAAATCAAAAGAAGCACCCAAAACCTGAAAAGAAATATGGTATTTTTATCAAAACTGCAGGAGTAAACATGAAATTAGATTAGTAACGGAGAAAATCGATACAGAGGGAATGAATTCCTTTCTTACAACCACCTAAACTATTATTCAGAGTCAAGTTTAGAAATCATTAAATGCTGACAACTGGGGATTATAAGGATATATTAGTTGTATGTACCACATAATTTAGGAGGCAAAAATATTGATTCAACATTCAAAACTCAAGCAGCAACTCCTCTAAAAAGGGAGAAGTAGAACCATTTACCTGGCCTTAACGTTCTACTTCTCCCACCCATGCAGTCCAGCCTCCAGGCACCCCTTGCACTTTTTATGACCTTCTTTAACAATTATGGCATAACCACCCCAAGTGGAAACAACCTAGTACAGAATACATATCATGTAAACACTTTTCCCGACTGGCATTATGTCGAACGAGCAAATTAATAGTAAGGCAGTAGAATGCTATATATCACATTAAAAGTATCTGCTGGTATGAATGCCTAAACTAACACAGAATGCTAAAAGAATATCAACTGGGAGGGCTATGGTAGGACAAACATAATTTTTTTCATGTGAATGGTGTCTTGCTTTTGTGTCGTTCTGAAGATCATGAACACCCACATAACTATCAGAGATAAACAAAATATCCACGATCAAGGAAAATAAAGGTGATGCAACCAATTAAAATGTTTTAGATAGTTCTATTGCTCTCGCTTGAATAGTAATTATAGATGCATCTTAAGGAGACGTCATATTAACTAAAATTATCAGTAGCTGCTTGCTCCAAATTTGGAAGACAATGAACGAAACCTTTTTTATTGTTTGAACAAACAGCCAGATATGTTTGAGCGAAAATAGCACAAGTTGATGATTAAAGAAGTTTTTAAAAAATTAAAAAGGTAGATGATTGCAAACTAATTTGCTAAAGCTTCAGGCAAACATCATAGTGGATTGTGTCAAGACGAAAGATAACTTTGCTTGACGACAAAAGATGGGAAAGTCAAAGAATTGCAATTCTATGTTAAGGAAAAAGCATACCTTTCCAGGAGCACCCCTTTGACCATTAGAACCAATACTTGGATCTGATAATGAAGCACCATGAGATGGAAGCATACCTTGAAAACCCCATCTTTTCATACCACCCTAGACCAACTTGAAAAAAGAAGAAAGAATGCCATATTAGAACACAATTCAGAAAACAGAATTCAGTGATTTACATTCTATAAGAAACAAAGAGAGAGTTCAAAAGTCATGCTCATGAGACATGCTTATAGCTTTTATTTACGGGCATTGAACAAGAGGCATCTCAGTCCTTGTTAAGATCATTTGAAAGCCATTACTAGAAACCAACTGAAAATTCATTGAACAAAGTGCAAGGTGCAAAATGATCTGATAAGCTAATAAAAATAGAAGCAACAACTTCTGTGGATTTTATAGCAAAGTATAAAAGGAGTAATGGTTTGATAGAGATTATGGGCAAATTGGAAAATGAAAATGTAGGAGGATTGAATTACAAAACTACCTTAACACCTTTACCCCTACTAATTCCAGTGACATCAACCAACTGTCCAGGAAGAAAATGGCCTTCACCAACCTCATGCTTTTTCTTAAAATGATCAAAAGAATCAATAACACCTTCATAAAACCTGAAAATTTGCAACATAATTATCAGTGGTTTTCATCTTCATTCTGGTACTTCTGTATAAAACCAAGAGCTGAAAATTTTTTGCAAAAGTTTTCTAACTTTTTCAAGTAGGGAGTGCAAAAATGGTAACTTTTTCTAACTTTATCATAGGATATATCCAGCAGTGTCCTTTACCAGGGAGTCATCTCTGTCAACCCCTCTCGCCTTGCTCGCATATAAGTGCCGTCGTCCCTCTTCGCAATCACTAAAAGGAACTATGTGAGCGGACTCTTTCCATTTGATTTTTTAGGGGCTAAGATCAGACACGATACCACTCGCCATGGATGAGGGTGCTTTGATGAAAAGTCTAGTCTCTATATCCCCTAAAGATTGGCAGTGTTTGTGGGTGCATTTTCTTAGCAAAGAATTAAGCTCGTAAACAAGCGAAGCTGCTTACCTTAACGGGATGGTACAGTCGACCGACTGATCGACGAGAATAAGCCTTGCACTTCTTCCTGATCTACTATGTGTGAAACAGTGCCTGATTGAATCCTGCCTGTTCCAGGCTTTGAAACTACTTGATTTAGGAGTCGGCTTCCTCACTCGAGAACCTAAGAACAGTTCTTTGTCTTAAATTCAAATAAGCCCTGCTATTCCTACTTTTTTCACTTCGCATATGGGCTTAATGACCTGGGAGAAAACAAGATTTAGACTCCTAAGAGTAGTACATTCAAAATGAAAGGGCAACAAGTCAGGGGCAGCAGCTGAGCGACAACCAATTTTGTAAGGGGAATGAGGGGTGCCAAAATGAGGCAAACCCTCTATTTAAGCACCCATTAACAAACTCATTAATTAGAACTAAAAAACAAACACTTACGATCTTGAGGCCACCAAACCTTCACCTTTCTACCCACCAAGTTGTCACCCCATATTCGAGAATCGCATCCGCCTGACATATAAAAGTAGCAAGAAAATTTGGTATTAATAGAAAGGCTAAGTAATATCCATTACCCACCCAGAATTGGTGATTTCACCTTTTAAAATACTTCATTCAAAGATTTAATCTTAAAGAACAGCAGGTAGAAGTTGAAAAAAATACTCATTTCATGAAGAAAACAAGGGCAGAGTGGAACCTAAATTACCATGTTGCAACCATTAATTACAGAAAGTGAGATAGGGGGTAAGAAAATAGCAGAAGCAGAAACTATATGAAATTGGACAGATAATGCTGACATTTCACTGGAACCAATCAACACCAAACCACACATAGGCTGCTCATCAAGCCATCTCAGGATCATATCAGTATCTTGCTGGATATTAATGATACCAGTTAAACTTATGAGTGGTCCTAATTCCTAAAGGGTATATTGTTTGCATCTTCTGACTTGCTGGTGAAGGTATGGCCTTTAGTGCATAGAATTATAAGTCAAAAAGACATTAAATATGACTCCATTTGGTTCACTAATGAATCTTCCAGTGTGTTGAGACTCACTCCATCTGTGTCAAACACTGTTGAATGCCATACTTTATGAAGGAACAGGATGATGTGAGTTGAGACTGAAAATTCAATCTCAGAGTCCTTGTACTGTGTCATATCATGGCTGTCATCTATGAGACTGAATATGATGCCTATGGCCAAGAATGGCAGTCCTAGAGGCTAGAGGTGTAACAGACATAGATTGGACCTCAAACTTATTGACTAAATCTATCAAGTGCAAAGTCCAAAGGAAATCCAGCAAGTCTAGATGAACCATAGGCACTCATTTGGGTAACAAAGTCCTTAACATGAGGCTTCTGGCTATCCATTAGTGGAGAAAGCAAGGTGAAAGGATTCTCCGGTTTCACCGAAAAGTTGGCATGTGTCTTCGGGTACTGTATGCATCTGCTAATTGTCCTTTAAAAATTTAATTTGAGGCCTAAACATCTTGAAAGATTCAAAATGCTGATGCTATCACTATGAAGATTCTTAGAATTATCTGGACCAAACCTTAATGAAGAGAACAAAAGTGGAAATGAGGTCATGGTTTTGGTGGAGGTTGCTTTCAGGAACAGCAATTGGCCAACAACTTTTCTGTTTTTCTCTCGTTATTTCATCAATATTCAGGAAATGTTTAAAACAGTATAGCATATAGACAGGGACAGACTCAAATCAACTTTAAAATGCAAGACTTGGAATACTTGGAATGAGGAAGGCTGCTAAGAATGTTTTAAGTGTGCCTCCACATTCCTCCAAACCCACATGCACTATTAGATAAAACTTACTCTTAAATGCCTTAGGATATATTATAGAGACTTCTAGGAGGACTTTGTTCTAACAAGACTAAGATGAAAAGTCACTCTACTAGTTTGAAATACACTAATAAAACAAAATTCTTGTTGGATAATTGGAGCTCTTAAGTTCACTATCCTTCGGGTGTGTACCAATACGCAAATTCTATGTGCGTGCTAGGGGAGGTTTAAAGAAAGAAAAAGAAATAGAAGCAACCAAAAAGTCATTAGTTCAACTCATAGTCTTGACCAAACTGAGGACAAACTCAGCATTTATTAAGGTAACTAAGCAGTGATCTACATAATTATGTACAGGGAAAAAGTTTATGCAATGATGCCCACTTGCAAGAAACTCTAAAACAGATGAAATAACAAGATGGTGCTACATGAATGACTTTCTATCGCTTGCTCCGAAAAATAACGGCAATTACACTATCATGGCACTATCAGAAGCTCTTCCAAGTTGACATCTAATTACACTTCCTCAAACAAACAACGAAATTTATAGAAACTTTGAACAAGAAACATGATGGTTTTGTCCAGTCTAAAGCTCTGACTTTACAGAAAAAAATCTCTATGGAAGTGTGACTGCTGGTGAGTCCTCATAACCAGTATTCTTATCCGCGTGATTGGCTGTACAATTTCAAGTATCATGTGTTCAAAAAGTAATGCATAAGTACAAGTCTTTCTTACAAGCTCATAAATCAATTGTTAAATTTCCAATTTTGTCTTTGCACCAATGGCTCTCCAATCATTTTAAAGAAGAGAAACTTGTACCAAAACTTGTTAACTCTAACATTCTTCAAATACTTGTAAGCATGTTATCTTAAAGATCGAAGAAAGTTCTTTGAGATGTTTCAAGGTCTTATAATAATTGCTTATTCAGAAGTCACCCAATAAAAACCCTGCATACCTGTCGATGACCAATTTTCCTACGGTAGTTCTTTTTCTTCTTATACTTGAAAAAAATAACCTTCTTATCCAATAGCTGCAAGGAAGAAAAAATTAAGGTGAGACTGAAGCAAAAGTATTAGTCTTCCAAAGGGGTGAAAAAAATTATGTAGAACCTGCTCTTCTACAACAGCATGTACTGCTGCGTTAGGCACCACTGGTTTTCCTATATAAGTGCTTGTTTTAGTTCCAAACAACAAAACCTTATTCAGAATGATCTATCCAATAATAAGAGTACAAATCAGTTAGTTGCTGGTTCAAGTGACGGTAACTTACTACAGGGGAAAGCATCAGATTCTATGTCATGCAAGAAATGATGAAGGATACAATGTACTTACTTTGTGCTTGCTTTCAGTATGTTTTCTCTTGGAACTTCTTCAGTTCAGGGGAGCCTTGATCTTTTGCTGATCTTGGAGGAGATTTCACTGAAGATGTTTTCTGCTACATAATACATGACACAGCCATGTGGAACTAAACAATGAGTAAATTCGTCAAGGAACAGCAAATAAAAACTACAATCAACGTGCATCCTATGAAAGAGACAAAATTACCTTCAGATCATTTTCAGTAGAGGACTTGGTAAATTTATTCTCTAATGTAGGTTTCTGTGTCGAAGCCTTCGGCTGTCCACGTTCCACTCCTCAGTATGACTACTTTCATCCACTTTCTTACCTAGATGCTTCATCTATTTTTCTCCGAATTACTTGCGCCTCAACTGTCATTTTTGGAAGGATCTACGTCAACATGTGTCTTATCTTTCTTAGTAGCATGAGCAGGTTCATTTATCCCTGAGCGCTATGTTGTTTAACTCATGTGCCCTTCGTATGCCTTGTTGGAGATGAAGTCCAACTAAGGTATCTTATTGAAGGGAGTACCTTTGTTCTTAAGTTGACCAGCCTTTTTTTGACTGCTCTCATCATCTCAGCTCACACTGAGGGATGGGGGACCGATGTGTACACTTCACTATCATGGCCTTGCTCTTTGGCATTTAATGAAGACTCTACTTTTGCACCTGTCACTCTGTTGTCGATTCCTTTGTCATTACCACCATTACTCATGATTGACTTGGAATGCATATTGATGTCATGATCGGCATCCTTAGAGTTGCCTTCATTGACATTTTCTGTGACCTGTCAGAAGTTCACTTCAGGTTCTTGAGAAGCATAAGCCCTGACAAAAATAGCCAATAGAGTTTGTGAACATGCCAACCAATGCAAATAAGACAAAAGCAAAACAACTTAATTCTTTGACTTTTCAAAAAGACTTGTCCATCAGAGCTGAATTTTGTATTCAAAGCTTTGACAAACCTATGCGCAGTTCTGTTGAAAAGAAAATTTAAATATTTCATAATTGTGAAAAAGACTTAAATTTATTCCGGTAGCTTGAGACTGTTTTCTTCTGATTTTAATTTGCAACTAGCTGCTCAATTGGAAGTCATTAACTCAAGATCTCCCTTTAACCACAACTGGAAGAAACAGCTCAAAAAATATAAATACAACAACAAATAAGCCTTTTACGGAATCACATGTCCCATCATAAAAGCATAGTTTTTATGATTCAGGAGCACACCTCTCCACTATAGTTTTTTTTTTTTTTCTGGAATTAGCTGTGAAACAACATTATGAACTTTCATACATGCATTTCATTAACAGAATAACTCTGGACAAAAAAGAAATTCAACATATATCGTATACGTATAGACCTTAATAGTGGATCAAAGCAATATTCAGAACTTCCACACAGGCATTTTATGAACAAAATAACTCCGGAAAAAATAACAAATTTAACTGATACCGTATAGTCCCAAGGAAGAGCCCAAACATTTCAGCAATCAACCCATCACATTCTAAATCCAACGTGATGACCCGAGTTGAAAGACGTCCTGTATTTACTATTTAGCAGTGCGTTGGTCGATGATGACTGATGATGGGATAAAGCATAGGCGGCGAATAAGAGAACTGAGATGCTGCCGAAATGTCAAATTCAAAATGATTCAAACCCTAAACAGGAATATCTGGATTGAAAAAATAAGACCCTTACAACAGGAGAAGCAGTATTAATTGGAACATGAGCCCACAAGATTCAGATCCAATACGGGCCCAAACAGACACGATTCTGTCCAGTATATCTTAGGCGTTACTAGTTGTAATTTCTAGTTTTGGGTTTGAATATCAGCCACGATTATATAATGTAACAGTCCTAAACTCAGGCCCAAGTGAAAGTCAGGGTCTACTGCTTAACAATACTGGCCTAAAAAGAAAATGTAGACCACTCATGTTTGTTGTTCTTCACTTTCAATTAAATTATTCTTCATGACTGTGTTTATATCCTATGGCATTATAACCTATTACTTTATTGGTAAAAGTTTCGTTAATGTAGTGTTAGTCCTCATTAATGGATGAAAGTACAACCATTTATTTAGTTAAGATTGGTTGATAAATATTTTATATATATATGACTAGTTACAATACTAACACTAAGGGTGACAACGATACAAACGTTCATAAACAAATCTCGGCTTGATCTCATTATGTATATATATTCAATTGATGAACAATGCTTTGGAAGAGAAAAAGAAATACCAATGAGCTGCGAGCTTTTGAAACTTGTTTGCTAATACCTTTATTTGTGAATGTTATAATGTTGGTAATAAATAATTTGACTTCCGTTTGAAAACCCTCAAAACCCTGAGAAAACCTTAGACCCTCAATACTTTCGAAAATACTTATAAACACTAGAAAAGCCTCAAATTCCTTAAAACCTATTATAATTCCTTAAAACCGTTAGAAATATCATTTCTGACTTGAGCATCGGAGTGGAACTCCCCAGGACCACCTGGGGGCTTTCACTAACGGTTTGTTTTATCTCCCAGGTCCAATTGTTGTGAAGGAGACTTTTCCTGAACCAGGCGGGATTTATCATCTTCTAGTGGATTTCTGAGGTGGGCTTATTTAGGAGTGTCAATTTGACTGGTAAGCTCTTAGATCTCAGTAAGGCTCATTCTCGGACGTCATCAATGGCGCCGTCTGTGGGAAAAAACTTGAACAAAAAGCTATGACTACCACTCGGTCCCAGAGGTTGATAGAACAACGAAATGACAAGCGGCCCATGATAGAGCATGAAGAAAGGCACCCGTCTCGCTCTTCCCCTGGTAGGGATGAAATATCTCGGCACTCCCAGCAGTTAGAGGCTCCCGAGATGGTAACATTCCTGAGAGACCATCTCGAAGACATACGAGCCCTACTGGAGAAAGAGAAGAACCCGGATATGGATCATGTCACAATGTCTTCCATACTCCCACAACCAAGGCAAGAGAGGGGAAGATCTTGGAGTAGGGAAGGGAGATCTCCCATGAAGGAAATGGAAGATATGAGACGATGTGAAAGAGAGGGATGGATATATCATCAGGAAGATGGGTACCAAAATTGGGGAGAGGGTAGGATACCCAATCGATCACATTCGATCCCAGATCGAGCTCATCCCGGAATGTATAGAGGGGCCGAAATGGGAAGTGAGAGAGGGAGGACTTTTCAAGACCATCGGGATGAAGACATCGCTAGGTCACAGTGGGGAACCCCTTATCCCTACGACAGGCTCTACTGGGGATTTGGGGGAACAGCTATGGTTTGTGAAGATTCTCTTTTTGTGAAGGAGATACGGAACTTTCCCATTCCACCAGGGTTCAGAGCACCTATATTGGAGACTTATACGGGGGACACAGACCCAAAGGACCACTTACATCGGTTCAAATACAGTATGATGTTGACCGATGAGCCTGAACCAGTGGTGTGTCAAACCTTCCCGACAACCCTGACCCTTATGAATTTTGAGATCAAGGTACTTAGTGACCTTGCTATAAATACTTACCTATCCCATGGA
Source organism: Ophiorrhiza pumila (assembly GCA_016586305.1). Lineage (NCBI taxonomy): Eukaryota > Viridiplantae > Streptophyta > Magnoliopsida > Gentianales > Rubiaceae > Ophiorrhiza > Ophiorrhiza pumila. Next base: position 40,506,230 of record BLIW01000011.1, on the reverse strand, counting down.
TAAGGGGTTTAGGTTATGAATTCCCTCAATTACCTTCTGATACCTATATCCTCTCGAGAAAAAACTAACTTTGTCACCCGAGAATATCTCGTGGAGGATAACGTTAAGGGTGCTCAATTGTGTCCGAGGTTTGTCGAAGGCTACAACCGACAAGCTATCGAATGAGACTTCGGCCCTCTCCAACCATCCGTGATTTGTCATTTTAGCCCTTCCAAAATATAATGGTCACTTCACCGTGATGACCCGAGTTGTCCTTTAGCCTAGACATGGTCACTTCACCGTTCCGAATCGGCAGTTTTAATTATGGAACCGAAATTATGGCCCTACTGAAATCGAAATTGGAACCGGACAAAAAAAAAAAGAAGTTTTTTTATTTCTCATTCTTATAATTCAATAAATATTTTTATATATCTTCATTGTCATCACATAATTATTTTTCTAATATTATTTTTTACTTTTTATATTTTAAATTTTAAAGTTTATAATTTAGAGTTTAGTGTTTATTCAAATTCTATTATTATATTATACTAATATGCTAATTGAATTATAACTGATAGTTCAATTATTCTTACAATTATCTTATCAATTATATATATTTTTATTTAATCCTTCATAATTATATTCTTATCTTTTATATATTTTTCATTTTTATCTTTTTAATCCTCCATAATTATATTTGTTTAAAACCTCCAGAATTTCAAGTAGTATTGTAATCATTTTAGCCCCAAAATCCAAATTCGACGAACACCGGGGACAAAGAACTTTCTTACCTCGACCGAGTTCCGTGGACGATAACTGTAATACGCAGGACTAACTTTCATTTCAACAATGGTGCAATTGATGTTCCCATTAGTTTTAAAAATAATAATAGCAGTATTAGTGGTGATTGCAAGGACGGCTGCGGCAGAAGGTATAAACAAGTCCACGTTTGCGGGCCTGTACTGGTCAACCACGAAAGAAGAGGGAGATCTCGTCAGGAAAGCAGACGCAGGGGAGTCCTCTTCGATGTGGAATGACGAGGACCACCGGGACTTGGACGACGGCGGTTTCTCTTCCCTCGATGGGATGCTACAGTGGGCAATAGGTACCCACCTCCGATGACACTGCCTAGAGTAGTATTGGAAAGAGAGGATTTTTGTTCTTCCTCTTTTGGTAGTTGACAATGGATTAGCTTTGGGTCAGGAACTTATTCAGATGCTTTGAGTCGTTTTTAGTTGAATGCTGTCTGTATTCAGGCCAACCTTTTAATCGGATGATATATTCGATTTCTTTTTCTCTTGGTTGCTCTTGGCTCAGGGCACTCTGATCCTTCCAAGCTGAAGGAAGCAGCAGAAGATGTCCAGCGCTCGTCTCCTGACGACCTAAAGAAACGTCATGTTGAGATAAAGGTAGGTAGAACTTGTAGTGTACAATGATTTCCTGTCATCATACATTTTTACAAGTTTAATTACATTTCTCTTTGTTTCTATCCTCAATCTATTCCATTGGCTCATCAGGAACTGGTTGAGAAGTTGAAGATGCCTTCAGATGCGCAATTGATGAGAATTGCAATAGACAACTTAAATAATTCTTCTTTGCCATGGGGGGATCATCTTCGTGCTTTACAGGAGCTTTCAATACTCGTTGAGCCCATAGATAATGCAAATGGTGTGTATTTTTTTCTTATTTTTCTTTTGGGCTAACTCTAAGTTTGGAAATGACTCTGTCCTCAGTAGCTTTCAACAATATGGTGTCGTATGGTATTTTGTCCCAGAATCTTCTTCATGGAAGGAAGCATTCAAATTTGTTTGTTTTTAAGTTATTATCTTAATTGTTTGAGCTTTTCCACTGCACAGTGCACACACTCCATCCCATATAGCCTTTTACGTTTACATTGGTAAACCTTCTTTTACCTACCAAAAATAGATGTCCCCCATGGAACATGGGTGCTGCTAATCTGAACGTTAAAATTCTGTTAGTTGTGATTTTCATTCTAGGTATCAATTCTTGAGTTGTTAAAATTTTCACTCGTTCGAGGTCCCGTGACACAGTATGTTATTCAAAGCACATTTTATTTTTTAAATCTTGTATACTTTTTAGGACTGTCTTAAAGATTCGGTGGCCTCCTTATTCTTTTAATATCTAAAGCAGCTGCTTGTCAGATTTGCACAAACTTGGTGGTATCATTGTGGTTATAAGAGAACTATATCACCCTGACCCAGAAATAAGGACTATTTCTGCATCAATTATCGGCAAAGCCTGTCAAAACAACCCTGTAGTTCAGAAGCAGGTGTAGTTTGGTGTTCTTTCTCGTATGTCTTTCCTCTGAGCACTCCTGAGTTGTGTAAATCCTTACGACAATTATTTTTCTTAAACAATCGAGGTTCTCAGTTTTTGGATCTTGGTGCCCTTGTAAAACTAACCAAGATGGCAAAGTCGGAGTTTGTTGAGGAAGTCATCAAAGCATTATTTGCCATTTCTGCCTTGACCAGAAATAATTTGGCTGGGCAAGAACTATTCTATGCTGATGCTGGCGAGTTAATGATTCAGGTGATCATAGTGAATAGTAATATATCATCAAATTAACTAGTCACCTGCTTATGGTTACTTGTTCTAATATTAGCTTCACTATTGTTTTTCTTTTAGGATATACTGAGCAAATCAAACATTGATATAAGAATACGTAGGAAATCTGTTCTACTTGTGGCTGACCTGGCTGAGTCTCAGTTACAAAATCATAATAATCCAGAGCCACCCTTTTTCAGCAATCATTTCTTTTTGAGGTCTCTGGTTGATCTACTCGCGTCAACGGATCTGGATCTCCAGGAAAAGGTATTTCTTTAGCATGACATTTTAATTATTGTAGTTTACTGGTTTTATAATGGGAATGATGTGCATAAACATGGTATGTCTTTCCATCAATGTTTAGTTGATTAAATTTTCCAAATGACATTGGTAATGGGGAAGATAGTAGAAGGTTCTGCCTTGAACACATTGCAGCTTATTGAGTGCTATTGCACGCACCTGTTTTTATATCTGACATAAACTAACCTATGGATACCAGGTGCCATATGATCTGTTGCTTTATGTTTTGCTTTTATCTTTAAGAGAATTGGCAGTGAGATGCTATTGTACTATATGACAACGATTCTGCATGCCAGTCTTGCTTTGCTGATGGTAGAATACATAACAGGTACTGTATGCGGTAAAAAACCTTTTGAAGTTACAATCTACAGAAGCATTAGTTTTGAAGGAGTTCTGTGAACTGGATGAAGCTTTGGAGAAGATGAGGCAGGAATTACAGCAGCTAGCCACTGAAGAAAATTATGGGGAGTATGCAGCTGAAGTGGACAGTCTGCTTAGAGAAGTAGAACAGATTTTCATTGAAAAGCTCAATAAGGTAATGAAAGGAACTCTGCATCTGGTCTTTGAATCCTTGAGTGCCTCTAAATTCTGTAGCTTATTGGCAGGTTACACGATTTCCCACATGATGGGCAGCTTGATGTTCAACCAAGAGTTTGCAGCAGTTGTTGATTTTCAGTCTTAGAAGCTTTATTTGTTTTGTACACAAGATAGATAGGCAACAATCATGTTTTATGATTGGCTCGGTGGGTTTGAAATTGATTCGAAGAAAGGTATTTCAGCTGGAATTAGTCTAATGCTCAGGGATGTAGCATCTCGACCTCCATGTCTAGTGTTCGTGACTTGAGAATGCAACTGAGTGTGTGTGAGTTAATTAAAAAAAAAAAACCTTCTAAGCTGACTATTTCAAAGTGCATGAAAATTATTCTTTTTGTTTTTTTTCCTTTTCCTTTTGGTTCCCCTCCCTGGCTTCCACCATTTCCTCCATTTTATTTATTGGATATTTGTTAAGCTGCATGTTTATTGCTTAGCACGGGGAAGATAAATGAAATTTCTACTCTTATTTCCTTTTCAAGTCGCTAATGTATGTGTAGGGATAACTTCGTGCAAATACCAGTAAGCTTGGATTTATGCGATCAAAGTAGTGATATGTAAACCCTAAACCCTAAAACTTATCAATTTTATAGCTATAAAATAGCAAATTCAATTACAGCTCCGACTGGTATTAGTTTCAGCTTTATCAAGAACACGAGGGAGCATTCCCAGGTAAACGAGAACCCGCCTCGTCTCTTGTTCCTTTCGATTGAAAATTCCTAGCCTCCTCCAAACAAAAAAAAAAAAAAATGAAAAGAGAGGGGTTGGCTCACGGCTGGTTTCTTGATTAGTTATTAAAAACATGAAAATAAATACTTATTTAAAACAAAAAGAAGAGCCCATAAAAATTCTGCCCTCTCTATTACAGTCTTTCTTCTCAATTCTATTCAATACCACTTTCAAATCCCTGGTGAAAAATTAAAATCATTCATAATTCATTCTATTGTGGCGTTATATTTTTTTTTAAAAATATTTTGGTTAAAATTATAACCATTTTCATTTTTTCAATTCATTCAAAAATTATGAGCCCATCATGAGATGTAATTGGTTTATATCTCAAAGGGCAATGGAGGGAGCTGGATCCAACTACCCCAGTAGTACCAAAATACTAATTTCTATTCCGTGTGGCTGAGGGCAGAGGTGGAAGCCGTTCGTTGTACTACCAGTCTATTATCTATTACTAATTGCTCTTGCTCCTCGACCTAAAGCCTAAAACTTAAAGGTGGGGTGGGTGTAAAAGTCAATAAGATGGCACTCCACTGGGCAAGATTGGGCCTGCCGTCATCGGAGTCTTGCTTGCCTGTGGTGTTTGGCGCGAATGTAAACCGACCCAGGCAGACCCTAAGTACTACCGGTAGATTCTCATTGAAGCTGCGTGTGGTGTCAGCTCTGGATCCCAATGTAAACGGCGGAGGCAGCACCAACAACAACAACAATTTTAGTGACGATAATAACTCTAATACTAATCCTGGTAAAAGCAATCGGAAGGGAAGCTCATCTTACGTGGTGCCGCTGGACAAGTCTTCCTGCATCACTCGGCCTCTCGCTGAGATCCTCCGAGACCTTAACAAGAGAATTCCCGATAACATCATCCATCAGGATCACGACGACTCTCATCATCCTACCTTCATTCCTTGGTATTCTCGGCGCCTTTTTTGGATAATTGACTAACTCATTAATACTCGTTCGTTTGCTTGCTCGTTTCCGTTTTTTTTTTATCGAATTCAAATGTTTTCGTTCTGTTCTGTTTGTTTCTGCTGCTGCGGCTAGGTACCACGCCAATCGCATGTTAAGCTTTTATGCCCCAGGTAACAAATTTGTGTCATGCCCTATATGATCTGTTGCTCTCTTTTAGTCTTCTGTGCTTTGGTTGGCTTGGTTCCGTTATCTATGGAACTTCAGTATCTTCTTTTCGGGTTTTTTTATTCCCAACACAAACTAGTTTTTACTTCTCTAAAGTCTTCTTCATTATACATCAGAATTGCCATTTCTTAATATTATAAATTTACATGGCTGCATTTCATCTTAAGTTTTTAGTGCCCATAAGCATTTCATCTTAAATTCCATTCTTCGTTTCATTGTTTCTGGCTTCATGGCCCCCACCCCACCCCAACCTTTCGCATTGCTATGATGAATTTCTGTCTGAAGGTCGGACTCTTTTGCAGGGTGGTGTGGAGAGATACGTGACATTTTTTTCTCTGACAACTCAAGTGTCACTGTGGTATACCGTGTCACAATCCGAGGTTCTGATGGAGAGGTATGGCAATTCTTTCCTCGTGCTGCAATATTTTCATGGAGTCGAATCAATTGCATGATTGATTAGCTTAATGGCATAACGCTGTATCTTCTTTGTTTTTTCTAGTAGTTGAATATTTACTTTTATGTAGTCCTGCGGTCCTACCCAATTTACACCTCCGTTTCCACTTTGGCATTGCCCCAAAAATGGTTAATTTTCGAAAGGCTTAGCTTCTGTACCTAATGTATACACCCAGGGTTATTTCTTAATCTTAACTACAACACAATCGGTCTTGGTGTCGTTGAAATGTTCAGTAATGGTCTAAAGTTTTGGCCGACATGTTCACTATTGGAAGGGCTCACATGAGATGAGAGAATGCTTTAAATTGGAGTACCAAAACTGTTATTAACAGTATTTGGCGGATGAAGGTTTATAGCTTCATTAGTCTATGAGGAAATGCAACACCATAGAAGACTCTGTTCCACTGCATCTGCTGCACAGTAACATTAGAGTATGAAATCCAGATTTAAATCTTTCACATCACAAACCTCCAAAATCGGTGATTTTGAATGTGCAAGTGGATGGTGAACTTAATGACTGTTGGAAACCTAGACATGCAGAGCACCCCCCCTCCCCCAAATTACCTGTCAGTTTGAGTAAAGCACTTTTGGTGAGGGTTGTTTGAATATCTTTTCAATTGGCATGAATTAGTGAGTGAGAGTGACTGCACTTAAAACTTTTACAAAGGGTTTAGGATTCAGGTTTTAGTAATTTTAGTCTTTTTTGTTGTTTGGCTATACGAGGGGAAGTTCTTTTGATTAAGGCCCTTCACTTTATCAAAGAGAATTCCAATCATGTTTTTGCCTTGGGGTTCATGTTATCTTTGCCTCTGTTAAATGTCTTTTACTTGTGCATTGATTCACTCTCCTTAGTAATGTACTGGGGTTGGCTGCTGCGCCGGAGCTGTTGCTTTGGCTGTACAAATCGGTCAAATGGGAATACTTATCCTCAGATATTGAGCTCAACAATTTGTGCAGGCACACCGTGAATCAACTGGGACAGTGTCATCCGTCAGTGGCCAAAATGTAGATTCTGTTGGAGCAGCAGAGGAAATAGCATTTTGTAGAGCATGCGCTAGGTTTGGTCTAGGCTTATATCTCTATCATGATTAATACGAAAATGTTAATGAGAAGATGTTTCTAAGGAATTTGTACACGATATCATATATCTATTGCCCAGGGGTCAATATGGATTTTTCGCACACTTGTGATTATCAATTTTAGATTGTTAAAGAATGTGTCATCCCACCTTTTTTCACACACTGGTGTTATCAATTTTTAGATTGTTAACTTTCAGAGATGAATACCTCGTCTCCCACATTCCTAACCACATATTGACCACAAAATCAAGAAATGTAGAAAAAAAATGTAGGAGCCCTCTCCCGCCCCATAAAATACAAAGTGAATGCAAGTCTCCTTCAAATTAGTTGAAAGATTATAAAAAGGGGAAAAACATGAAATCAGGTGGGATTTGGGTTTCTAATCTCTAAACTTAGGTCAAATAAAGAGAAGGTTCAGGTTTGAGTCTTCCAAGTACTAGGATTTAAGACGATTCATTCATTTTGCTTCAGAAAAGTTTTACTCTCTTTATGAGGAACAAATAAAATAAGAAAGACAACTTGAGAACGAAATATATCAGAATATTTACTTTTCCTAACATTGTAGATCTAGCAGGCTAAAAGTAGCTTACCAAATGGCTGATCAGGGCCTCAAAACTCTCAAATTTGTGTTTGCTTTCATCCATGACACTATTACATTGACAAGGAGGTCTATGTCCTTGGAGATTTCTGCACGAACATTTCTCGAGTCCATTCCAAGAGTAGTGCTAACATCTCTCGCAACAGTCTCCCATGGTGTCCCTGCAGTTAAAGACGCCAAAAACTCGCCACCGCGACTCACTGCATCTGCCATTGCTGGGGGAACATCTGGGAGACCCTGAATAACAAGCAAGAAGTGCGCTATCATTCTTTCTTGGACAGCCGAACTCCAGCCTAATATTGTAGGTGTGCACGTGGTTTGAGAGAGTTTAATTTATGTCTTGGAGAATAATTTAACCTGTTGCAGAGGAAGCCCATGATCTCCGGGTAATGACCTAATGGACATATCAAGCATTGAACTGATAGCAGCATCTGAGCTAAGCGCCTGGGCTAAGATTGATGTTTCATCAATCATGTCATCTTTGAACTTTATCAAAAGATTTCTCGAAATCCCATAATAGGACCTTATCTGTAAAGCCATCATGTATTGAATCACCACCAAAAAATGTCCAATAACCATATACTTGTGTTGCTAAAAAAACTAAGATGTGTGCAGTAATTATTAATTTAAATACATAATTCCCATAGGTTTGAATCCAATAGAATCTTATAATAAACATTATTTCTTCTGTCTTTGAATCAGTTTTTACCACCTGGAGATTGAATACAATAGGAGCACTCACATCATAGATGTTCAATAATATATCGTATTGCGGCAGACAGACTGTTAGTCTTCAATTCAATGAGATGTGCTATGAAACACACATTCAATTTTGTTAGCATGTGGATTGGTGCAAGAAAGTATGACCAAAAACCTAAACAACAGTATTTCAGAATTGACAACTCAAGGATGCATGAAGAGTTCTAGAAATAACATAATAATTTCAATTATATATATCACCACAAATAATGAAGGCCGAGCTCAAACATCACATGAACTGTTAATTTGGAGAACTTGGTAACACCCACAACTATGAATTGAAAAGATGCTCTAGAGAGCTAGAGATTCATACCAGTCGCTTAGTTTCTTCTGGTCTTGGGGTAAAATTTTCCCTCCCATTAACTAAGTCCATATATAAGGGAGGCAGTTGCTCAACTAGAGGAAGAACCTGCTTCACAATGGGAGGGCTAAGGTTCTCTAATTGCTTCAGAGTCATTTCAGCCTGTAAAATTTCAATCCCAGAGGAAAAAGTACTTATTCAGCACCAAGATTGAGTTTAGAAGTTTGCAGAAGACATCAGTGAAGTTAAATATAACTGCAGACGAAAAAGACATCACCTGACACTGTTATGTGTAAATAGCAACAAAATAAAACTAAGGTTATCTACTGCAATTCATAGTTACCCCAATCCATTATTACGACGAAAAGAAGGCAAAAAAGAATAAGCAAAACATGTCAAGTGAAGCCCAATGCAAGTTAGGGATGTTAGCACCTGGCACTGTTATGTGCAAATAGTAGCCAAGGAGACTATCAATACTTATTACCACTAGTCTTGTGCAAACCATAACCATGCAGAAGGACGATGTCTCCTCTTAATTGTATCCAAAAGCCACCAAGGGAATCCTGATTTTTTTTAACTAAAATAACAGGGAGAAATTATACCATATCACGGTATTATTACCTCAAATGTTCCATAGCAATTCAAAAACGTTAGTAGTCTTTGGCCTAAAGCAGAAGGTTGGAAAAAAAAAGTAAACCATTAAAGGAGGGTGGAAGGAGGCTGAACAAAGGAAAAAGATCACCATAAGCTGATCATGTTATTGAACAATCAAAGAAAAGTTAGAATTCATATAAAATGAAGAGAATGAGAAGTCTTGACTCAGTAAACTCAAAAGGGTAGAAATGAGAAATACTGTGGAGCATAAGAGAAAAATTAGAGCAAATCTGAAAATGGACAAAGAGAGGAGAGGACAAAGAAGAAGAGTAGGGAGGAAAAAAGAGGAGTAGGATGCACGTCTTTTTCTTCTATTGGGGAGATAGACAAAGCTTGCTTGATACCATAGGCCAAACTATCTTTATATCAGGCTCATAATTGAACTTAACTTCCCAAGTTTGTTGATTCTAGGTATTTCTTGAACTCAAATTCAGCCGTCTCTTCACTAGCACTTGTACTTGTAATTAAAGTTATAGTTTGTGTACCCAGTTTTACTCCTTAAAACCTTTTATTCAGGTCACGGCACCTAGCCATGATGCCAATTCCCTGACACAAACAGAAGCCCTTAGGTGCATCTATGAACATGATGCACAAACACATACATTTCATTAGTAGTGCATTAACGATCTCACCAAACAATCAATACAGGCGAGAATAGACAGAAAACAACATTATAAATTGTAATTGTTAGATTAGGCATTGGGAAAAGGAATTGAACATAAGTGTTGCGGTCTTTGTATGGTTTGCATTTTATTTAGCAAAGAGTTTTCCGCACATTTCAATTGTGACCTGGCTAATATTACCAGCTGGTTAATGAATATGCATGTTTTTGCTGTTTGCATCAGTTTCAAGAGATCTCAATTGCAAAATGCGTAGTACGCATTTCTCTGTTGGTTAAGAAGAAAATAGAATGTATCCTGCATTTTTCATTTTGCAAGTTATTCTTAGGTACCATAAATTTAGCTTATTTAGCATATTTAAAGAGGCAATGTAGGTTAATGAGTTGTGGTGATTTCTCAATAAGCCTGCTTGGCCATATTGGGAAGTTGAGAAGGATATCACAGAATGTGTTGTGTTACCTTAGTTAGTATGGTAAGGAGATAAAAAAAAATGAAGAGAGATATAGCAGAGGGAAAAAGGCAGGGAGGATCAACATCTTGGACAGAGATCAGGGCTTAACTGTCATGGACCACCAGAAGGAAAGATTAAGGTCTTGGTTCTACAATTAGTACCTTAATGAGTTCAAAGAGAAGCAAACTGACTCGTTGCAGGTTTGGATCAATGAAACAAGAAATAAATACCATAAATGGGAATATGATGTGTTCAAGTAGTACATAACAAATATTTACAAAAATACCCTACCATTAACAGGTAACTTCTTTTCCTGCAAAAGAATGAGCTCATTTTATCATAATTTCTGATGCCCCAAATCACATCTACCTCAACAATTATCACATAAATCATTTAAACCGTAAAAATTTGATAATTAAGATTCTCACCCCAAGGCGAATGGTTGGTGATGATGCAATTTGTGACAAAAATGGTCCAAATCTCTGAACCATCGGTACAAGAACAGGTGAAAACAATGGAATGGCTACACTGGCTTCCTGGAAATTTGCATAATCATGCTGAGTACCTTATTACCATACATATCCCAGAGAAAGGACCATAATGAATAATTAAGTACCTTATTGTTAAATGCCATCAACACATTCCCATTTCTTTGCACAGCATATCTTGAGCCTGATAATAAGCGATTGATGTAGTTAGTTACAGCTTACATACCAATGTAAAGGATGTCAGAAAATTCATTTGTTTTACCAATCAAAAGGTGAATGACAGATCCCAGAGAATGCCCAATGCCAAAAATAGGAAGATCTCGTTCCTACGAACAGTTAGTAAAGAAAATGGATAAGAAATAAATTGCATACAGACAACTTTTCCATTATTAGATGTGACACTCACAGTTTCCTGAAGAAACCGAAGACACCTATCAAATTTAAACTGCACTTCATCTGCAATAAGAAAGTGCTCAAATCCACTAGCATAAGGGGTTGCGATCACCAATATACCTCTGCCTCACAAAATTAAAAGGAATGGGTCAATAGCTTTCCTTTTCTCCTGCTAATGCTGATCACAGTAATTCCTTACAAATTTACCAATCTCCTCTCCATTATAACACACCAATGCACCCGACCCCCTTACCAAAAATTGAAAAATGAAAGAAAATATAAATATTGGAAAGAAACAATAAAAAAAGATATGATATATTTAAATATAAATGAAAACATGTGTATAGATAGAATATAAAGGTGAAATATGATCCATATAGCCGACCCCACATAGTGGGATACAGGCTTAGTTGTTGTTGTTGTTGTTGTTATTGTATATGTATCCTTATGCAGTTTTTAAGATCATTTTTTTTAGATATAAGTTTTGCTTGCCCACCATTTTCTTTCAACAACAACAACTAAGCCTTTATCCCACTATGTGGGGTCGGCTACAAAGATCATATTTCATCATCGTGGCATAAGAATACATATAAGAAAATTTAAAACCAGCGTATCTATGTGTCATCAAGTGGCTTGTGGAAAATTTACAACTCACTCTTCCGCAAGACGCTCCAAGAACAACCGGTAGGTAAGCTGAGGTGCTGCCCCAACGAATATACCACCAATGAAATGTACAATTGACACTGGCTTTGAGTTTCTTGGTCTCAATATCCATGCACCCTGACATAGTTAGGAAGCAGCCGTTAAATGCAGTATATGGAATATATGTAGCTCTTATTTTTCTTTATTGCTTGTTATTGTACAAAAATTATTTTTGGATTCAGTGAATGGTAACATCCTGTAAAGAACTAAACCAGGTCAAATTGCCAACAGTACATCCTCTTCATAAGAACAATAGAATAGCTCCCTATATTGCCTTCAGAAGATATCAACAGACTCCAAAATTGTGTGATTTATGTGCTTCTACACACTAGATCTACGACAAATGAGATAGCTGTGGTTGTTTTACTTCTAACCTTTTTCATATAAAAACCAACTGTTCTGAGTTGCACAACAAAATGATCAGGATGCTTACAACACTATGAAAAGGTTAATTGATTCCCTATTTCAAGGTGAAATGATAGTTTTTCTTTATCAGAAAAAAATAAATAATTAGATTACTTTCTTCACGAATCATTTCGTGTCAAAATGTACTAGATTACTTTCTTTATGAAACCAAATTGAAATAGAACTGATTGGGGGAGCTAAAAGTATTCTTAAAAAGGTCAAAATGGATAAGTCTATTGAAAGATACCTCAATCTCACTCCAGTTGCTTGAATTACCCGTGTCACCTTGAGATTGCTTCACAGTTTCGGTTAGTAATCTGAAAAGGAAGAGGAAGAGTGAGAAGGCACCATTTTGGAGATATGAGACAAAAATTCCAAGCAAAATATGATGACAGTTCAAGCATTGTAACGCAACTTTGCCTTGTTCATGAAATTACAAGGGCGTTTTTGTGTGTGAGTATGTTGTAAATTAAAAGGCCAGATAGTGATACGAAAACGGGAAATCCAAAAGCATCAAATTAAGCGACGAAAATCACAAAACCTCTCGATATCTCTGTACAGCTGAATTCCAGTTGCATCCGTTTGATTGTTGCCCTTGGTGCTGGAATAGATTCTGGTTCGCATCATCATCGAATTCGAAGCTGAGGATTTGTGGTTTCTGAAAAGGAGGTCGAACTTGAGAAAATGCTTATTACTACTACTATAACTGATGATGCCTCCCCGTGAGGTAGTGCTGCTGCAGTCCGAATGTGCGGAAGCAGTGGGCGGAGTCCATAGCAAACTCGCCATGACTCCTCGCCGGAAAGAGAAAAAAAACAAAAAAAAAAAACAATTCTTCAATTCTTGCGTCGAATTGGGTTTCAAAGAGAGAGAAAGAAACAAAGCACCCTCCTCAGTCCTCACCTAGCTGCTCCTTCTGAGACCGACTTTTGCAGGGCAGTTTGGTAACTACACTAATTTCATGGTGTTAAATATGACACTTGAGCCAAATTTTTTATTTTATTTTTAAGCCCGCACACCTGGCATGTATCCACAAGGAAACCGAACTCGTAAAGACGCTAACTTCCTAATCATGGAGTTAAAAAGTATAATGGTTATGTCTAAAGGCTAATTCCCTAACTATAAGCTAGCCTCAATGACCACGAGAAAAATGTTATTATATCGTCAGACTGTATCAGTGTATTGGGGTTGGAACTTGAAACTTTGAATCAAATTCCATTCCAAATGGTACGCCGTTCATTAATTATTATTATTAACTTAATCGGGAAAGCGAGGGAGGATTTTTGGATCTGATCTGTTTACGTTATATCTCAAGCAAGTTTTACCAAGTACTACGTAACTACTACTAGTATTTAGCAAGCATGAGTGTAATAAGTCGCTGTCTATCTCAACGACCTTGGGTCCATCGACCATCGACCTTGGGTCCATCGACCATCGACCTTGGATCCATCAATTAATTAAAGGAAGGAAGGTGGGAAGAATATGAACATTACTGCTACTGCTCGTTTGTTTGCGTTTGGGGCTGGCTTGGAGTTTGCATCTCAATTCTCAGCAATTGGCTTCTTTGTTCGGCATGCTCTCTGCTGCTGCTGCTGCTGCTGCTGCTGCTGCTGCTGCTGCCACCACATCTGACGGACTTAATTTATATCTTTATGGATCTCAGTAGTAGCAGTTCTTTGTTTAAAAGCCGACCGAGGCCCCGGCAAGTCCTCCGTCGACATCATTACTGGGGCTCGCTATTACCGTCATTTTCGCAGTTAGCGTGCATGCTCATCATTTTCATGGCAGTGGTCATGGTGGTGGTGTTTCTTCCTCCATCGTGGAAGAAGGAGAAGCTGCTGATGATGATGATGAAGCAGACAACCCACATAGGCACAGTGTCGGAAGGCAGGATTAACATGGACAACATTATTATTTATAATACTAGTAAGACAACACCGACAGCCTACCAATTTCAAACCCACTCACAGGAGTCTGACCCAACACCTCAGGCTCAGGGAGGAGGTCCAGCTTTACCCTCTTCAACCCAACAATTACAATCACAAATGATCACCAACGCCAGCAGCACCGCTGGCCCTTACCACAACTGGCTACTCTTCTCCACAGATTATCGGGAAATGCTGCGGAATCTCAAGATTTTCGTATATCCCCATGTCCAAACTGGTTCCCTATATGACAGTATTTTCCTCCCCCTGGCCAATCCCAGGAGCAACCCCAAGTTAGGGAATTACTTCAGCGAGCACGCGTTCAAGGTGGCTCTTCTTCACAGTTCCCTGGTCACCAAGCGCCCAGAGGAGGCTAATTTCTTCTTTATGCCTTTCTCCATCAATGCCATGCGAAATCACCCTAACCTGCATTCTGCATCATCCATTTCAGACTTCGTTGCCCAATACACAACCAGAATTAGCTCCGAGTCCGCATATTGGAATGCCTCAGGCGGTGCTGATCACTTCTATGTCTGCTGTCATTCCATTGCCCGAGAGGCCGCCTCCAACCACCCTGCTCTACATAACAATGCTATTCAAGTCACTTGTTCATCCAGCTACTTTCAGAGGCTGTATATTACCCACAAGGACATAGGATTACCCCAAGTTTGGCCTCGCCACCGCCACCCAGACCAGTCGGCAGTCACTCCTGACACCAGGTAAAATACCTCTGAATCTTACTTCTCTTTACATTTTTATTTTCATGCAGAATAAATACACACTCAAATACATACTCAAATAGTGTTGTTGGCACTTGAGAAGCATGCACATAAGACACAAGGAAAATTCTGCTAGTACTTCTCTTTCTTTCTTGGTTGGTTAGTTTTTTTTTTTCCTCCCTTTCTTTCTTGGTTTAGTTATTACTACCATACACCCTTTCAATGCCCTGCAGAAATATACTCGTTTTCTTTGCTGGGCGAGCGCAGAATTCCCTCATTCGACAGAAGATACTGGACGCATGGAGCAACGATACCTCTTTTGTCATATCCTCCGGAGGATCATCTCTTCCTTACGAGGAAGGGTTCAGAAGAAGCAAGTACTGCCTCCATATTAGAGGTTACGAGGTGAACACTGCAAGAATCAGTGATGCCATACATTACGGGTGCATTCCAGTTATAATTTCCAATTACTATGACCTTCCATTTGCTAACATCTTGAACTGGAGTGAGTTCTCTATTCTCATCAGTGAAGGAGATTTCAAACTGTTGAAAAAAATATTGTCGTCTGTATCCAAGCAAATGTACCAGAGGTTATACAAGAACCTGTGCCTCGTAAGAAGACACTTCGCCTGGCACACCACTCCAACAAGTTACGATGCCTTCTACATGACAGCTTACCAACTATGGCTGAGAAGAGGTTTAAACCGATTGGCTGAATATGCCTCTCCTACAAAGGTTATCGACTCTCACGTTAGCATAGAATAGGTGACATCAAGGACGAAATAAACACCCCAAGACAAGAGCCAATTGCCTTTTCAGCAGATTCAGAAAACATATGTATAGAAAATGTTCTAAAACCAGTCAGAGAACTGAGAGAAGGATGCACACCTAAACTAATCCACCTTTTGCATTTTTTTCTCAATTTGAAATAACTTCAGCCTTGTTTTTTCACTTCAAACTAGTATTGCGGGAGTAAGAATTATATTGTATTATCTGCTTAATTATGTTCACATATTATATGGTAATTACATCCAGAACATATCCAATCCTCCACAGGTCCTCGTACAAACACAACTTAATTACATCTAAATCAAAGCTTCCAAACCAAAAGCTCAAACAATTCTCCCATAACAAGTAAATAAGCTAGCAACAATTTGGCATTCTGAGAAACAACATTAAACATCAAATGGCGTGCTCTGCAGGCTGTGAATGGTATCCCCGACGCCTCAGCTGTGACTGAGGAGTAGGCTGCTGTAAGAAAATCTTTGTTGGATCATTTGGGTCAACATATCTACAGAAAAGACCATGTTAACAGTTAGAAGTCACTTATTTCAAACCTGCAAGAACGAGTCATCCAGAGTACTCACGCATGTCTCATCATCTCATCTACAGGTGTCTGAGCTGCTTCCAAGGGATCCAACTGAGGCACCGCTCTTGCTGTTAGTTGATTGAATTGTCTGACAGAACCAATAAGGTTGAAGAACAAGGGTATGAAAGTTCCACAACCACCTTCCTTGAACAAAATTTTGAACGAGTGAGTCGAAAATAAAGCCCTGTGATCATTCTCTGGTACAACCTGGGAATTGGAATAAAGAGGGGGTGACCAGC
The DNA here is from genome assembly GCA_016586305.1 of Ophiorrhiza pumila. Taxonomy (NCBI): domain Eukaryota; kingdom Viridiplantae; phylum Streptophyta; class Magnoliopsida; order Gentianales; family Rubiaceae; genus Ophiorrhiza; species Ophiorrhiza pumila. The sequence continues at coordinate 40,489,777 of BLIW01000011.1, read as the reverse complement.
GAATCAAAAGCCACAGATAAATTAATCCACATCAGGTGAACTTACGGGATCCACTAATCCAGATACATTATTGCAGAAGAATACAGGTTGGTTAAATTTTTCACCACGAGTGTAAAGCTGCAGAAGCAAGTAATTTCAAGAGTTAAATTGGATGGTTATATTAAAAACGCATGAATACCTGCAGTCTATAGCGATGGGAGGCCTTGATTTCTCATGCAAAAATGTCAAAACCAAGAACATTAGCTTGCAACTTGTAAACCAGTGTCCTACAGTCTCTTTTCTTCTTTTAACTTTAAGATTTACCTGTGAACTGGGTTTACAGTTTCAAAGAAGTATGTGCACACAAACAAAACAGAGTAACAGACACAAAGTACTTAATACAAGTACACACCCATTCACAGCTCTCTCACAATTTTTCTCATTGCCAACGCAGCTCACCTTGCTTCAGTTTTTGAATCCTAAACAATGTGATCAATAAAAATCCAATGTTCATTCTTCCTTTCATTGTGATGCAACTTGTTGCTTACCCCTTCATCATTCTTAAATTTTCTTCACTCATATACAACAACATTAATTAAGAATTCAGGTTTGAATATGCTAAATTAATTCAGACATTCCAGTTTCAGTTTCGACCTTTGTCTCAGGCAAAGTATCCAACCATCAGTAGATAACCTGGACCCATAATTTTGGGGGCCAATAAATTGTCCATTAGTCCAAAATGATCACCCAGTTGAGGGTGCTAAGCAGGCAATTCAAGCTTGCTAAGCAAGCTTAGGAATCAGAGAGGTGGCATTCGAAAGAAACAATACCGCTATGTGAGAGAGAGAGAGAGACCACAAATTGAATAAAGGACAACCAAACCTACCAGCGGCATATCAAAAGCAACAAAGTCTCCAACAGGCTTATTTGCAACAAAAACCATTCGAATATTGGACAAGTAGATTATACCCTTTGCTTTGACATGTCCTCCATGAACTCTGAGAGAAGAAAAAGATGAAGAATAACAGTGATTATTCTAACAGTACAAAATTATTGACCAAGATATTTATGAAAATAAGGAGATTACCGTGAATTAATTACCAATCACTGTCACACTGATTTAATACCATGAAAATACAAGTGTGAAGGCTCATAAACATTTTATCAAGACTACTCTCTAAGAAGTGCCATAGAAAAACTGTCACACGGTCCCAGATCTCCGAGTAGGCTGTGGCTTATTTTATGCAATTATGCCTACTTCTGATAAATGGGCCAAATCCGGAACCATTGAATGTGTTTTATGTTGCCGAGCTCCTGAGAATGTTGAACATCTTTCTGCAATACAATCTTAGGGATAAGGTTTCTAGTTCATTTTGGATTGGTGGAAACAGTCTTCCTAGCTGCATCTGTTTAGATCATTTAACTATGTTTCTGCAACATTTCTTCTAGAATTTTTCGACATAAAACATGCCTATTTCAATCATGTATATACTTGAAATTGTACCCCATGCTATGATAGCACCCTTCTAGGCACTCCTTCAGTTCGGTAGGACTCATTCTTAGACACCCACGTTTTACCCAAGGCACAAAAAAAAAAAAAAAAAAAACTAGCCAGACAAAAACGAAAACCTAATTCATCGTCTTTACTCGATGAAAACCTAATTTTAATGGAGATCCATCTCTAATAAGCTGGGATAAGCACAATTGCTATACTTCATTCGTACTTGCCATATATATAAATAATATTCAGTTAACATGGAACCAGAAATCATAAATTAATCACTTTCAGAGGATCTGTATTCACAGAAACCAAAATTACGAAAATCGGGAAAGATAAGAAACGATAAATTTTTTCAACTCAATGTTCGAAAGAAATTAGGTATTCGCTCGCTTCGTTATGAGGACAGAGAGAAAGAGAGCAATTTGATTTTGAATTAATCTGATAATTTAAGACGAAATTAACAAGGAGAAATGGTAATTGCTAACCCGGGGATCTTGTCAACCTCAAACTCGACGCCGTCCCTGGCCAATACGAACATCTCGTTCACAAAGGGCACGGGCATCCCGTTTGGAAACAGCTGAGGATTCAGAGCCATCTTTTTTTGGCGAAAAGGATCACAGAACGCCTTTCTACAAATTTTAATTGCGAGACTTCTACCTATCCAAACGAAAGCTTCAAACAGATTTTGCGGACGCTGTGCTGGTTGAATTGAGAGCAAGAAAAAAAGCAATGGCAGCAAAGATTGATTTTAATTTTTAAGTAAGGATGTTATTGATTATGAATCAAGAAGAACAGGGAGATTTAGCAATTTTTTTTTTTTTTTTTATTATAATTTTGTAATGTAGAAGTCACTAGAAGCCTATACTTCTAGTAGAAGGTTTGGACTCATTTAAAAATTTAAAAAAAAAAAAAATTAAAAGAGAAAGAGAGGAGAGATTTTCTATAACATTGTTTACGGAGAAAAATACGAGAAAGGTCACTCACATTAGTGAAAAATATTATTTTGCTACCAATATTTTTTTAAAAAAAATAATATAATTTAGTCACTATCATTAAAACAAACACAGCAAATTAATCATTTGATCCAATTCCATTGAGAGAAAAAAAAATCCATAAATATGTACAATAAAAAATTATAACAAAAATTAAAAAAAAAAAAAAAAATCAACTGAAACCTTCTCTTCTATTGCAAAACTGAAAGATAATGATTTTTCCTATCCGGTGAACATTAATCCTTTTCCAGTAAAAATAGTGGCGTCATCAATTATTACAATTCAAGATTTTTGTTGATTCTTATTTAGAATGGCAATAGAATAATGATTGTTTTGTTGCTCTATTAATTCATTGTTGATTCTTAAATAGAATAATGGTGTTCTTTTTTTTTTTTTCTGTTGTTGTTGTTGATGCTCTATTAATTCACTCAATTGATCCCGCAGGAGTGATCAAGGGAAGACGTGAACAAGGAAAAGTCACACCTATATATAAATAAATAAATAAATTTTGGGTTACAATTCCCATTATGAATTCTTCGATTATTGCTAAAAATGATAAAAATTTTGCGTGAGATAGATACTAGACGAAAACCAACCAATTGTGTAGCAGATATTGATAAATCATAAAATTGCTCGGAATTATTTAAAATGTCAATTCGGCAGAATAGCATTTTCAGAATGCAAACATAGTTGGTAAGAGAAGCATATGATTCAAAGTGAACAAACAGTGTCACAGATGATAAAATTTAGAGATCACAATGGATGTAGGTAGGTAGCAAGCCATTACTAATCTGTGTTTGGACCTTTTCTTCCTTTTCTCCTACCACCAGAAAACCTTGGAGTTGAGGAGGAGTGGTCAGCCGTGTTGTTATTGAGTTGGTGGTCACGAGCATGAGCATCCACATCAGCAGAGGTCTCAGAAACTAATAAGATATCACTTGAGTACTTCTTGATCCTCAGAGAGATAAGAATACTTGAGGAGATCCCAAGCAAGGGGAATACGTATGACCAAACTTGAGTTTTTTTGGAACCAGAATCGGAACCAGATGATGCCGAAGCTACAGCAGCGCCTGCAAGACTGCCGATTGATGTGTTCTGCAATATCATTGGCAGGCAGCCAATTACTGTGGGAAGCAGGAAATCCACAAGGAAACCTACTTCTGTAGCAGCCAATGCATAGTTAATAACATACGAGGGTATAGGCGAGAATCTGGCCAGAAGAACAAATCTCCATCCATCCTGTTCAACTCCACGGGAGAGCAGTTTGAAGTACCTGTTCCGACGGGCCCAGTCAATAGTGGAGCTAGAAACCCTGCAAAGCACCCTAAAAATAAAACAAAAAAGAGAGAGAGAGACAGGCAGAGATTGTCAGTCAGGATGGGATGGAAACAAACTAAACAAATTCGGATATGTGAGATTTCTAGATGATATATCAATCACTTCAACTTGGAAGAAAAAAAAGAATTGTCGAATGATCATTCTCACCCTCAGAAGCAATAGAACTAAGGCAGCTCACTCTCAGAAGCAATAGCAGTAAGGCAGGGGGGAAGCGCAATAGCAGAGGATTTAAAAAAAAAAAAAAAAAAAACAAATGACGATAGAAGGAAAGTCCATATCAGTCGTCGCAGGGGATTCATATAATTAATGTACAGTAAAAGGGGTGGTCGATGGATTCAAAAGAATTCGCATAAAATGGAAATTTTAGTTCCGAAAAGTGAGTAGCACAGGTATTTGAGTGGAAGCAATTCAAAAAAAATAAAAAAAAAAATTAAAGAGTAGAAATGTTATAATTCGCCTTCTTTTCAAGCTTATCTTAAAACTTATTTTTAAAAAAAATAAATAAAATAAAATAAACACCTGCCGATCCAGAAGGAAAGGGAAGCCCCGAGGACCTTAGCGGAGAAGACACAGAAGACTGCTGGGACAAATCCGAAAAGGAGCGACGCTCCGGCCTCGAAAAAGACGGCGCAAGGCAAACACAGGGCCAGCGTCAGTGTGTGGACACCTACGTATGCCGGCATAGCCCAGAAGCCCAAACGATCGGAGACATTTCGAAACAATCGCATGGCGGCGTCGTTGTCCAACCCCAACCCCAACCCCAGCTGGTTGCTCACAGCTCTTATCACGCCGATTACCCCCACCACCGCCAACACTTTTCCCCATCTTCCCATTTTCCCCATCAATTAAAACGTACCACCAGCTAGGCAGCTACAATTGAATAGAATACCTTCTCAGTACTTAGCCGCCTATATGATATCACGACAACGGACGCTGATTCCTTTCCTTCATTGGATTAAAACCTCCTTTTTATTATTATTATTATTATTATTATTATTATTATGTACAGTGTACTTAATTGGGATACGAACAACTAAACAAGGTTACAATGGGTGGTGGTGGTTTCAGGTTTGATCTCGCCCTATACTTAATATTCACCAAGGGAAGGGAAGGGAAGGGAAGTCACCAATAAAAAAAAAAGTGCTAAAACCTTCTTTCTTTCCACTTTAAAACAAATCGGAATCTCCCAAACTTTAAAAAAATGTCAGAGTCCATTAGCCCCGTCCTCAACTTCATTGTCTAATGGAAAAATTACACCACTGCTCCTCAATTATTGCATATTTTTTCGCATTGCCACCATAACTTAATTTTCGTGACATTTTGCCCCTCTACTTACTATTTAGAAGAAAATATATATATGATACAGCTACGGCCTACGGCCACATAATTGTTTCTTTTGCAAGAGGTTAACACAACTATACTGTTTTAAACACACACAAATACAATCTTGCCGCTTTTTATATCCTCCAAAAATTTATGCTCTGAAATGGTAAAAATAGAGGAGAAAAAAAAAAAAAGATGAGAGCCATCAGCCAAGGCTGCCAAGCCAACTGAGCTATCAAACAAGTAGTATACAGTCTATACTAACTTGTTTGTCCAAAAGACAAACGCAAAAATTTAATAAGAGTTAAATGAATTATCTGGCCACTTCATTTTAACATCGTAAAATTCATACAATGCCCCTTCAATTCAAGTCGATATCTAATCTAGCATTGTAATGGTACAAGGACTACCAAGATTTGTTCCACAATATCTGCATGAGTAGGATAAAAAAAACAAACACTGACCATATATAACTTTTAACGTGTAACTAAGATGGTAGGTAAATCGAAAATGACTTAATAGAAATTACACCAAAAAAAAAAAAAAGAAAAAAAGGCCAAATCCTCTCGGTTCTCATGGTAAAACATATTGGATGCTCTACTATTAATGTAAAATACATCCCATATTAACTGTTAAGGTTCCGAATCAAGCAACTCAATTCAACTTCGAATATTTGGAAGCCGATGTCTTATCATACGGCGGCTCTCATCCAATTCGAAGTTGGCCCGAGAAAATTCAGTGCTGTTAAAGAATGGTTTTAGGTCTGCAATCCCATACTCCAGTGCCTGCAGGTTGAACATTCAAGCTCGACGAATAAAATTCCAAGCGAAGAAAGAAAAAACAACAACACCAACAACTAGGCGAAGAAAGGAAAGGAAATTTTTAAAAAAAAGTTAACATATCTAAGTCGGCATATAGAATGGAAGTAGAAAGAGCAATCAGCATATCTTAATTTCTTATATAGTATTTCAGATTTGTTATATACCTTGCTTTCCAGCTCATCCACTTTTACATCAACATGTGAAAGATTTGCTGTAGAGCCAGATGCGATTTCGAGATCAAGTGTACCCCTTACAAGCCCACGTAGAAGATGTAAAATAATAGCATTGAAATCCTTCTTGAAGGTCATATACTTCTTGAAGCTCTGCAGCAAATTTTTATTCCTCTTATGTTAGATACATACACTTCCTAATTCAACTGTAAGAATTTCCAGGTTTTAACATCATATAAAGGAGATAGATCAGATCTTTCAATAATTTACAAAAAAAAAAACATACAGATGAATAAATAGTTCCGCTAATTTAATTCAGTCAAAACAGAGAATCACAAAAGAAGAACCAGCACGTCTAGCTGCTCCACAATGTTTTTTTGTTAAATCAAAGCATTCTGTCATTCAGAAAAGGGTGCATTTTTCTTGAAACTTGAACAGCGCATAAATAATCAAAAATACTAAAGAGTCATGGAGAGAGGTGAAAAGCTGTTTCAGAAACCCAAACCCTCCACATGAAACTTTTAGAGATATGGGATGATTTCAGGAATTGAAAGGACCCGAACATGAAGCTTTGCAGAAAGAGGGAGAGGAAAGTAGATAGATAAACAAAAAGAGTGCTGGAACCATTAGTACCTTTTGCAAAGCTTTTTGAACTCCAAACTTCTGCGTTGATATAAAAGAGTCCAACAGTACTCGAATAGCCATATCCACGTCTTCTTGAGTGACATGCTGTCTCAGGTGCATCCTGGCATGCGCTTCAGACATCCTGATCATTGATTCTATGTGCCTCACTGCAATTGGAACTCCTTGCCCATGCTACAAATGCATAGAGATCAAAAAGGCATACACCATGAGAGTCTGAAAAATGAAGACTACAACATAAACATGTGAAGGATACTCACGGAGGATTCTCTGCGCAATTCAGCATAAACTTGAGTTAGCTTGTCTAAATCTGCATCATGCAACCTTGGGAATACATTCAACTTGGCATAGGTGATGTACTTCTTTAGCAACTCTTGAGAAATTACCTGCCAAAACGAATAATTTTACATTCACACAATTGGCATTTGAGCTCAAAATTTTTGGACTACAAATGGTTGTAAAAACAGCTGAGTATACCTCCGGATCAGCTGGCAGTGTAGAATCTTGGATATCATCTTGTGAATTGATCATGGATCTATCATCTAAAGTAACACCTTTTGCTTGTGATTTGAAATGACTATCAACTACAAACTTTGCTAGCATCTCATCAGTTACTGGATCAACCACATCCTGCAAAATATCATTTTTTTTTTTTTATTCAAAATCAGATCATGGAATTTCTTACTAGAAAACCTGTGAAGTAGAAACGAGACATGTTACCTTGACAACACACATAACATCAAAGCGAGAAACTACAGGATCCGTCAATTCCACATTTTGTGAAAAGGTTTTTGATGAATCATACCTGCAAAGAAACAATTCAAGTTAGAACCACATTGAGCAGATTCAGATTGAAGTATTAAAAGAAGGAAAACAGAAAAAAAAAAGTGTAAAAGAAAAAGTAATGCCTAACTATCACTTAAAGATGAGAGATCTAACATCCGCACACTCTAGTTTGTAAATTTTGATTACAAGAAAAAAGAAAGGTCTAAAGCCAACCTTTTTCTCTTTTCAAATATTTTTATTAAGGGAATTAGAAATTGGTCCACCAAGGCTCTACAAGATTGCTCATGGATTTGGCAAAAAATTCTGGCACTAAGTTAGCTTCCTCAGAGATTCATCAAAGTTTTGATAGGCAATGGTCATAAGGCTTTTTGGTGTGATAATAGCCGTCTCTTGGGTCCTCCGTTGCGAATTCAATCTGGAAAGATACTAAGGTTTTTGGAAGTTTTTTATATTCAAAAAAGGATACGATTATGGAGAATGGGGCTTGGAAGTGCCCTAGAGGAAGAAGAGCTAATGCCAATATTGCTCTTTCTTTTGTACCTGATGAAAGGAAGGATGATTTCTGCATATGGCTTCCAAATGTGAACTGTCAGTTCTTAGGACAGTCTGCAGAGTCTTCCTTGAGGAATGGTGTTGTTAAAATACCATGGCATCAGTGAGTATGGTTTAGACAGCATGTTCCTAGATTTGCTTTTATCATGTGGCTGCAATAAAAAACTACTACAAGAGATAGGTCAAGAGTATGGGGGATTTAAGTTCGCAGAATGTGGGCTATGTGGTGTAGCTGTGGAATCAATAGATCATCTCTTTTTTCAGTGTGGCTGTAATTCCGAAATATGGGGGAGAGTGCAAAACCTAAGACATATTAATAGAATTCATCTGCCCTGAAGTTCTGAATTATTCTGGCTATGTAACAATTACAAGCAGCAAAATTTATTGGGAATCTTTTGAAAGTTATCTTTGCTGTGACTGTTTATGAGGTTTGGAGATGGAGCAATAGAGCTATCTTTCCACAAACGTTAGTATCTTCGGTTCTAGTCCTCTCGAATATTGTCTCTAAACTGTGGTATGCGGTGGCTTCTAGGACGAGAGTGGGAAGAACAAAGGACAGCTGCCAATTTGCTTTTGAATAAGGCCTGAGTTTCCAGATGCTCGAAAGTTTTTTGAGATCCTGTAATGCCTTGGTTCTTGTTCTGTTCTTTCCATCAGGTTGCTCTCTTATTAGGCATACCTGTGGTGCTATTATATAAGCTGTGCTGTGGTCTTTTATCCTATAAATAAAATAGAATATTCTACCTTTAAATGTAAATGAAGTTTTGGGATGTAAGATTTTATTGAATATTGTACAACATTTTCAAGGCATCTAGTCGAATTCCGGTGTAAAGAACAGAGACTAGTGAATTTGGTGCATGGAGGATTTAGCTCTTTACAAGAACTTGTTTGTAGGAAAATACATAATTAAAGGGGGATAGGACCACTTGGATTTGATTATCAACATGGCAGACAATTGTAGCACTTTTAAATTGAAAAGATCAATAGATAAACCACGACTACCTTCATATATCACAAGTTTTTTAGTGCTTGAATGCATATGTTTATAGCCCAAAAATTAGCCCATCACTCATTCCAGTAAACTTAGCTTTACACTTGCATACCTTCCACCAACAGGATTGGCAGCAGCAATAACAGAACAGCGGGCCTGAAGAGATGTGACAATCCCAGCCTTTGATATACTGATACTCTGCTGCTCCATGGCTTCATGAATACTCACCCTGAATAAAACGAAAACCTTCTTTAACAAGAAAAAGAAGGGCTCACGAGCACATGTACAACATACAAGTGCTTACCTGTCCTGATCATTCATCTTATCAAATTCATCTATAAGGCATATCCCTCTGTCAGCCAAAACAAGAGCCCCACCTTCCAGGGTCCATTCTCTCGTGACTGGATCCTTGTGCACTGCTGCTGTGAGCCCTACAGCAGAAGCTCCTTTTCCAGTTGTATAGACAGCTCGTTGACCAGTCTTTTCAACATACCTGTCAATTTTTCAATGGCAAATAAATGGCTAAGCATTATCAGCAAAGCAATTCATTCTGGATGTGATCATACTTGAGGAACTGTGACTTGGCAGTGCCTGGATCGCCTAACAGGAGTACATTGATGTCACCTCGTAGTCGATGTTTCCCGTCAACATTTTTCTCTTGCCCTCCAAACATTGCTAGAGCAATTGCAGTCTTTATGTCTTCATGACCATATATTGATGGGGCAATGGACTTGATGATCTAAAAAATTTTAGAGGAAAACCATGCAATATAAGTTGTTGTATAATAATTAGTAAACTGAAAATCTAATACATATGGGGACATTAGAGGAATAAATAGTAAATAGATAAGAAGAGAATCAGTAACACACTCTTTCACCAATCCTTGGGTCTTTGGCCAACTTCTCAATTTCTTCCTTGTCCTCCTGTGTAAGTTTGTAAGCTGAAAAGAGGTCTTGCTTCTTTGTGACATAATTTGCTTCAATAACAGTTGCAAAAACTGGAAACCCATTCTTCGTGTTGAGAGACAAGTCAAAATTGTTTGTGTAAATGCCTGTCACTTCCTGGAAATTAAAGAAAAAGAAACTAATGAGAAATATTTATTTATCATATAAAAAACACTAAATTATTTGGAAATCAAACGACTAAAGTTTTACAATCTCTTCTCCTGGACGAGCACAATCAATCAGATCATTCAACAGTATCACTTCCTTGTATCTTGGAAGTCGACCAGCTGGTACAATTCCCGGGCTCTCTTGGAGAGTAAGTTTCTGGTAGTTCCTGTATATTGTCTGCAGTGACACAAGACACCCAAATATCTAAACATTCCTGCCATCCTTTGATTCCCCAAAAACAAAACCCTAAAAAAAAAAAGACTACAAGACTCACCTGCTCAATGTTAACAGTAAATGGTCCTTTAGATTGGCACTCTGGGCAAGAGCCAACCTTGACCTCAGAGTATGAATTCTGGAAAAATGGTCCTAAAATTGCTCCACACTTGTTGCAGTCGTACTTGACTTGCTGCAATTGAGGAAAGACTCCAGAGCGCCTGGTCACAACTCCCCCAATACGAATCATGGTGTTCAAATGTATCTGCCTGCAAGAGTACAAGAGAAAGACTAAATTCTCAACTGTACCTTAGTATCAAGAATGTAAATAGCAACGGATCTCGGATCATCGAAATTCACCTTATGTTGCGTATCTGGTCATAGACAGGTAAGTTGGTGATGCGGACGTAAATTTTTTGATGGATCTGCTTATAGTTTGGATGCAAGTCGAAAACAACTTTATTAGCAACTTCTTCCATGACCTCAAGAACTGAATGGGGTGCATCCGCCAGCCAGATGGCAATATTAGGGTGGATATAGATGAACTGCTTGTAATCAATCTCGAGGCTACACTTATTTACTGCACACAAAATTGATCGACTTAAAGATAAAAGGTACAAACATTGAGAACATGTGGCCAGTGTGAATGAGCAAAAACATTTTGCATTCATCTCAAAGTTGAAATCGTTTATTGGCCATCTGAATCAAAAGCTGGAACTTTAAAGCATTTACCTGACACCATCTCATTAATCTGCCGCAGATACTCGAAGTCCCCGCTTTCACTCTTTGGATTTACATATGTGAGCAAGAACTCCTTAAACTTCTTTGCAATGAAACGGCGCACTTCATCTCTAGTAACCCATTCTCTAAGAGTACCTTGAACCCGGTACATCTCAAACTCGCCCTCATCATTGTCATCATCCTAGAACAAAGCCCCATCAATTAGAAAAATCTGGCGGTGCTAGTGCACTAAAATGGTGATCACTTTGAATGTTTTAAACTAGAAACAGCCCCATACCTCGAATGGATCATCATCGGTTGGATCAGTCAATGGCACATCCTCCCTGGAGTGCCCCTGTTGTGATCTACCTGGTGAACTTTGCATGACATCTGTATCATCATAGCTTCTTGGATTGATAGGAGGCCTAAATTCAGCTCGAGTTCGCTTCGAAGGCCTATAGTTGTCGTCATCAGTATCTGCAGCAGAAAATAGAAAATGCTAAAAGTTTCATGGCCAGCAAGCAGAGGATATTCAGCTTGTACCAAATTGAAGGGGGGAATTTCTGAAATTTGGCCGACAAATTGGATACTTATGAGATGCAGCTGAACAACATAACTCCAAGAGAGAATAAGCAGTCACAACTAAGTTAGTTATCCACGAAGTCTATGCTAAGGATAACACCACTTCAAAGTTACCCAAGTACGAATCAAAATAATGCAAGATGGTGCACAGAAATTGCATGGATTTCAGTTAAGCTGTGTGACCCAATTTAGAATGCACAACTGAGGCAAGTATCAAACGACGAAAATGAAAATGTCTTAGGCATCAGGCATTGAATAAGCACTGTGCAATCGGAATAAACAAGCATCAAATCATATGTTTATATGCCAGCAGGTTTCTAAATTTTTTCTTTCTTCATTTGTTTGATCTAAATTGGTTGGAATGTGTGGGGGGGTCAATATTAGAAACCACACCACATTAACCCTACAAAAATTAAATGGCAAAGAGAAATGAAGGAAAGGCAATACCCTGGTCGTGGAGAAGCTGGGGCAGCTTGCGCTGGGAGGATATGCCGAAGCGAGTTTCTCTGGCTTCGAGTTCCATCTCGGCAGCCCTCCTGTCGGCCATGATCTGATCCAAATCCCTCTCGTCCTCCATAGAATCATCTAGGCCCAATGATTCGTATTGGTCCTGCTCTTCCATCCTCCTATAATCGTCCATGTAATTGTCGTTGAAGAGGTCCTCTCCTTCCTCCTCATCCTCCTCTACGTTTTCTCCCTCGTCTCTTATGATTTCTGGATCAACCGAAGCCTCCTCGTCATCCTCCTCCGAGTAGTTCTGGCTAGTGTTCAAAGGCAGCTGATCTGTGTTAAACCCTACCGACGTCGGTGAATCAGGCGTCGACGGGGTTGGATTCACGTTACCATGATCTGATGGCGAAGATGACTCGTCCCTCGGCGGCCTCACATCTCCGCTGCCGCCGCCACTTCCTGATTCTCCTCCGGTCGACATTATTTTCTTTATGCCTTCCAATAAGCAAGCGCTTTCTCCCCTCTCCCTGTCTATTTGCTTCACTTTTTGTTTAGTCAACACCAGATAAACTTTTTCTTTGGATATGCCAATTGTTTTGGCGGGAGAATATGGCGCCAAAAGCTGGCACCGCGACTCTAGTGTCTCCAAGTGGACATCCATTTAGTGACGCAGTAATGGACTCGTGAATCATGATTAGCCCCTAAATTCCTAAAGCAATTTTAGACTTTAGAGCTACTGTTCCTTGGGCCGGTCATTGCAAAATCTGGGCTGTCGGAATATTTTTAAATCGTTTAAGGTCCAGGTCCTTTTTTTTATTATTTATAACAATAAAACTTATTATTTTTAAAATCAAAAACTTTTGTGAGACCGTCTCATATATATATATATATAAAACGTGATATGCGAATTATACTTTATATGTTAATATGCCAATTTTTTATAAGTTATACGCTAATATTTGATACTTTATACGATAATTTTTTATAGTTTATAGATTAATCTTTGATACTTTATATGCTAAAGTGAAATTCATACTAAAGTCTCATAGGATAATGGCCAATTTTTACAATTTAGTTGGGTGTGAGTCAATACTCTCATTGAAGTAAGGCCATTCTTTGTTTTTATAAAATAATTAATTAGGGTAATTTAGGGTAACTATGCGTACCCTTAAACCCGTCCATTATGAGCCTACATGATGACATTCGTAAACAAATATTTTGTGGGATTGGAAGTGTAATGATGCGAGTAAGGGTGTAATTGAGTCGAACCGACTTCGAGTACATCTCTAATCGAGCTATTCGGTCGAGCGCCAAATTTTGAGCTCGAGCTTGACTTCGAGTACCGAGCTTGAGCTCGATTATTTTAATATTTTTTAAAATTATAGGATGTATTTGTAATTTTTTAAAATTTAATGAGGTCGAATTATAATTTACGATAAAATTAAGGACTACAACACAAATAATTTATTAAAATACAATGATTAAAACATAAATATAAATATTAAAAATAATATATATATATATATACTCGAGTAGTTATAGATCGAACTTGAGCCGCTCGAACTCACCTCGAACTCGGTCAAACCGAATTCGAGTCGAGTAGTTAACCGAGCTACTCGCGAGTAATTTGCTCGTTTAGCACCCCTAGTTGCGAGCGAGCAGCATGTACGGATATTTTTGACAATTATAAACACAAACCCTCACATTCATTACTTTCATCAAACCCACATTCACATGAATCCCTTAAGTTTCGAACTTGAAGGTCTATAAACTAAACTTTTTGGATATTGGGCTAGCCTAAGTGATTTTTAACAAATTGTCATGATTTATTTATTTGGAGTATGACAAATAATATTAAAATAAAAGTTTATTATAAACAATGATACTGCTTAGAAGAAAAACGTCAAATCGAGTTCTCTAGTAAGTATTTGCCTTCTATCACTTAGTTCCCACTTCATTAAAGAATTATAATAGATTAAGAATCAAATACATATTATACTTCTTTCTCTTAGTTTCGAAACAATTATCTTTCTCAATCTTAGTTTATTGAAAATCCATTGAAATTTTATAATATAAGGAAAAAAATAATTACTTCTCCTCAAACTCGGAGCAACAAATTTTTTTATCCAAAATTACTGAGTAAGACATATGAAAAGATCTATTAGTTTTTTTTTTATTTTAATATTTAAATTGTCAAATAAATAAAATTTAGGTTAGTTTTCCTTTAAACAAAGTAAAAAATAAAAAAAGTAGAATAGCCTTAATAATCACATAATGCCAATGTCCTCAATATTGGTGGCAGTAGAACAAACAGAAAAACCGAATATAGTGATTTGAGTTTAGCGAGCTTCATTACTGGCAATTGCGTACTGAATTTGGATCATTAAAAAAAAAAGAAAAAAGAAATTAGCCTCGTTGGTGATTATCAAATTAAGAAGCGCTTCTCTCAAGCATTCGTTGATACCTCTTGAATGAGTCCAGCTTCTGCATTCGCATCTTTCTATGGAACTTCATTATAAACAAGTCAGCAACATGATCGATCTCAGCTTCGAGGCTGAAATTCTCTCCAACATCTTCTTTGGAATTTCTGACCAGATCTACAACGGAAGCATTCATATTCGGATCTCGATCTTCCCCTTGCTGCAGCACGACCATCAGCTGGTCCAGTTCATGATCCTCATCAAATAACGAGTGATCAGGAAGCACTTGGTCTCGAGGATAGCTATCGTCGGCGTTATCTGTAAGTACTGTACCATCGTCGTCGTCGTCGTCAAAGGCTTGATAGCAGCACCGCCGGCTATAACCCAAATCACCACCTATTGACGACGATGACGTTGCCTGCCGGAGCTGGTTGATCCCGGGATGATCCTCGTCATGATGACGGCCAGCTGTTTTCTTGTCTTTAGCTTTCAGTAATGAATGAATCTTGTGAGAGAGTGAAACCGGGGGAGAAGGCTTTTTGACGTTTCTCAACAACGAGCACACTAAAAGTAGTCGAGCTCTCATCGCCTCGGTTTTGCTTCTGATGGCCATTAATATTGATTTGGCTTTGGCCACAGAGCTTAGCACCGCCATGATTTGCTGTGCATAAACGGTAGAAGAGCTTCCAGTAGTGTTCTTCTTCATCATGATGAATATGTATGTTATAATGTTAATGGCTATGTATATATATATATATATGTGTATATTACTCCAAAATACAAAATAATCAGCACTAAACAACCTCTCACTCTCAGCACGTATAAACTTACTAATTCATGTACTCTTCTTCTTACGACAGATTAATTACAACTAATTGATCAGTATTCAGTAGTAAAGTTAAGTGGACGGGAATTGCATGCGTACAAAGCTATATATTGAGTTCTCTTCCATTTAGGCCACTTCCACTCTGGGTTGTATGATCAACGATGAGCTTTTATATATATATATATATATATATATAGGAGCGTGGCAATGATTTAGGTAAAAAAAAAAGCATTAAAAAGGTAAAATTAAAGAGGGCATTACCAAGAAGTTGTGCAGCTAGCTGAACGAACCTTCCAGGCTCCAGGCTAGCTCGCTTCCAACTTTATTCTACACATGCATGCATGCGTACTTATTGTTGTGTAATGCGTATAGTATATATATCTTACGTGAAAATGATACTCTCCATTTGTATTCACTAATCACGTTATATGATCACTTGACACGTTCGTAATTAGCAGTGGGCAGCGGCAGGCAATATTGGAAAGAGAAAACTTTAATTATTACACGGTCATGC
Organism: Ophiorrhiza pumila; assembly: GCA_016586305.1. Taxonomy (NCBI): domain Eukaryota; kingdom Viridiplantae; phylum Streptophyta; class Magnoliopsida; order Gentianales; family Rubiaceae; genus Ophiorrhiza; species Ophiorrhiza pumila. The sequence goes on along the minus strand of BLIW01000011.1, from coordinate 40,473,845 downwards.
ATGCATGCAACTAATTTATGCAAGTAGAAATTATGAGAGAGAGTTCCATGAATACGTACTTAAAACACTCAACAACACTTTGATATTTAAACGTACTAACTTATCAAACATATAGTATATTATGATCAGTTCCATGGAATTGGAAGCCAGAGCATTCTTAATTAATTAGTGATCCGATCGAGGTTAATGGTTGGTTCAATCCCCGTTGGTTACTTTTAATTATTAACATCAGTGGTCACCACGTGCTGATGATCGGTGACGGTACCACCCAACTTGGAAACACTACTACTTCCTTGCTTAAACGGACGGAAGATGGTTCTTTTTTTTTAATTATTATTATTTTATGGGAAGGAGATGCTTCCTTTAAATTAAATTAATCGTTAAAAAAATATGTCAAGTTAATCATATATGATGAATTTCCGAGAAAGCTTAGTTAGTGGCAGGCACGAGAAATTAATGTAAAGTAGTAAAACACCAACTATTGATGCAGATGAGTTTGTTGATGTACAAAAGCCAAATTGGTAGCTGAACATGAACATGTTGTGCAATACTAGAGAGGAAGCGTACTGATGTTGTTTGCTTAAGCAAGTAAACTTTCCATGCAAATGCAACCAATATGAGCAGACTGCAGACAGAAACTTAGCAAAGAAAGTACTTGGAAGAAATATCTTCAACCATTATATATGTACTCGATCACTGCGTTTTATTAATTGCCATTAATTAGCTAGATCAAATGTTTGAAACTGGATTCAAGTAGCTAGTTCTATATATATATATGTTACGATGCAGTTGGCCTTATTTAGACCGATAATATGAGGAAAATCCTAGTCTTGATTAATATAATGATTCTATGAATTCTTATATTAATAGTGCATGCATGATCCAATCAATTATAATGATTGCAACAATTAATGATCAAATGACAGTACGTCTAAAACCCAATAATCCTAGTCCAAGGGAATCGATTTGCATATGGTGGATGCCGTCGACAATAATACATATAATCGGTTGTCTTTTCAGAACGTGGAGCTACCTTAAGTGGCGTAATAATCTGTTGCTAATTACTGTATTGTGATCGGTTAGTTACTGCATGGAAGAAGGCAAAGAGAGCGGAAATTAATATATATGTTACTCAAGTCACACAGATGGATTTCTCTGCATCATTTTGTACGTTGTGTTTAGCAATGCTCTCCGATGATGCATCACGTTTCATGTAATTAAATTGAAAGTCCTCCTCCTTCTTAGCTGAAATGCAAAGGGATTGAACAGTTTAATTAAAGGGAAATGTTTCTCAAAAACTTTGCTTTAGGATCTTTGGGGTTGCAACAGAGGTAAAGAAAAATTTCAATTACAGAAATCAATCACAAAAACTCTTGCGCCTCGCCTCGAAGAAATTAAACTCTAAGTCCTCAAGATAGATGCAGTATGATCAGTTGTCGCATTTCACATCAAGAAATACACGGAAGGATACGACGAAAAGGATATATAATCTTGCTGGTTAGTCACTTTCACCGTATGCACTACCAGCAGATTTTTGTTTTTTTGATATCGGAGTTGCAGTGACATTGACTGAATATACAATCTAAAAGTCAGAGGTCAAAAGCCGAAGCAGGAGAGAAACGTTAAGCGCATATATAGACTTCATTCGAGCCTGCAGCCTGCGGGGAGCAGTCATCTTCACGTACGTTTACCATTCTGATTGCAGTTGATGCAGGTTTTGCTGTGCTTTGGAGTACTCTAAACCTATCATGTCGCCTTCAAATCTTCTTTTCTTGCTAAAACTTGACTCATCAGCTGCAGTAGCAGCCGCTGGCTCTACCCCTAAGAAGTCGAGAGTCAACTTCTTACCTCCACCCATGAGAATTTCTCTTTCCAAGAGGTTACCAGAAGTTCCACTCGAGGAGTGCATCACAAGGGAAGTGTCATAAAGACCACCTTGGGAAACGCTGAAATTGTAAATTCTTTGAGATCCGGCCTCCATAGACTTGTCATACGCTTCTAAATTTCCCATATATAGACCTCCAGGAGTTGGCCCGGCATTACAGCCGCCCACGGTATTAGAGCCTTTCTGAACTGAGTGAGAAGAATTCAAGCTGCCGGAGGAGTACCCTGTAAATCCTCTCAGGAGGATGGGAGCAATAGAGTTGTCACTGACTTTTGCACCCATTTCCGCAGCTTTCTGCAATAAGGCAGTGGCAGAGCTGTAGGCCGATCCAATCGGTAGAGGAGAATTGTCGGTTGCTCCTCCTCCTAAGGCACTGAAGCTTGTGCGGGGGGATGTACCAGCTGGATTAAAAATAGGATCCGCATTGGATGACAACAATAGCCCATGTGCATTTAGGGATAAAGGCGGCTTTAGCACTGAATTATCCATGTTCGGGTGAGTAATGGACAGATTCATGATGGTGTTATTCGAGTCGGGTATTGGCATTGGAGAAGGGAACAGCTCCTGGGATTGATTTTGCAACATTCCTCCAGTGGCTGCAGCAGCGAGGTTCTGGTTCATTTTGTTGTTTTCTTCGATCAAAGCATCACAGAAGGCTCTGTGAGTCACAAAACTATCCTTTCTGCAAAAGAGATCGTGGATTCAATGAAGAATTAATAATTATATTTTTTATTAATACGAAAAACATCCAAAAGAACACGCACGCTTCGTCTTAAATGTTTAAAGATACAGTTGAGGGCTATAACTGTATGCATGTGCCCTAGATTGTCTATATATATAAATTATATAAAGAAGACGCATTCTAGCTAGCAAGCATGATAAATTACTTAGTCAGGGCTTCACCTTGAGAAGATGGTTCCACAATCGCAGCGGTATTCACGAGTCCCGCAGATCTTGGTGTGCGCCTTCCAGTCGGATTGCACGGCATAACGCTTGGAGCACTTGTCACATTTCCATTTCTTCTCTCCGTGCTTCCTGCAGAAATGCTTCTTGATTCCAGTCAGGTCCCCAAGAGCCCGGCTAGGGTGGTGATGCACACAGCTAGGCTCAGGGCAAACATATACCCTCTTCTTCACTTGGGTAGTGGGTCTTTGCTTAAGCTTCCAGGGCAGGTTGTGGCCTCTCCTATGTAGTTGCAAATTTTGATCTCTCTGAAATCCTTTGTGGCACACTTCGCAAATGTACCTGTTAGTCGCCATAAGTGTCCTTGGGGACAAGGCCACGACCTCTGCATCAGGATCTGATGAACACAAAAAATAAAATAAAACGCTACGCCTGTAAGGAAATTAAAGGAAGAATACTATATATATAACTAATTAAGAGAAGAAGGGAGAGGAGAAAGAAATTAAGAGGATCACTGTTCATGCTTCTTAATTAAAGTGTTAATGCTTCGGAAAAATGAAAGTGGACTCATCGACTAGTTTTGCATTAATTGCCTGGATTCCCAGGAAGATTTCTTTTCTTCTTTGATGCCGTTGCAGTGTTATGAGTGGAATGATCAGCGCCATTTTCTGAAGGATTGGGGCTGTCATTTGATGATTGCGGAACTAAAGTACTCTGAAACAACTGCTCATCATCTTCGTCTTCGAATTCTTGTTCGACATAGTTTGACATATTAATGTTGGTGGATACGAGATTCTGTTGCATGGTGTGGGGAAGAGAGGGATATAATATACTGAAATCATATGGTTAGGGGGGGTGGAGATGTAAGTTGAGGTACGTGACAAAAAGGAGGAGAAATTCACATCCTTTAATTTGAATATTCTATTGCCATAATATATAATTCCATGACAAAGACACACAACCATTCTTAATTCTTTTAAGAATTAAAATGGGAATTAAAGAGTTGCTCTGTTTGTCATGTTTAGCAGCTGAAGCTCCTTCGATCAGGTCTGCATTATTTGTCTGCTACAGAGAAGCAGCATGCATGTAATCCATCCAAACACAGCTGCTGGATAATTAATTAATTAATTTGAATGAAAGTGAAACTCATGACCAGCTCGTTAAACTCAATGCATTTATGATGATTTATGTATATATATATATATATATATGCCATGCATAACTATAGCTGCATCCAAAAAGAGTAGTAAACCTGATGTTTACCGTCCGTTCACGCTATAAAAAAGAATGAGAGGAGAAAATTAGGATTGAGTAGGAAAATATGATGATAAGGGCATGAGACAATTTGCAAGCTGACAGACGGGAGAATTACAAAAAGAGAGATCCACACGAAGAGACAACATTGGCCTCCTCCTGTAAATATATATATATATATATACTCACTCCAATGCAAAATTCTTTAATTCTACAATTAATATAGTAGTATAAAATTAAAGAGCTGCAGGTACCTGGATTCTTTCCACGATCGATCCAGATATGTTTTCATTTCCGGGCAGTATATTTGCGTTTGTCCTACACCATTGTTGTTTAGTTTGGCATACCTATTAGTTGTGGCTGCAATAATCTTTGTGCATTATATTTTTGTTCCTGTAGAGTTCTGTGAACGACATTGCAAATTAAAGTGCAACAACATATCTGTGTACTTGTGTATCTGTGCAAGTGTTTGCTGGCTAAGCTTCCTAATTAAACTAACCTCTTCTGATCTGCATATATATATATATATGTATATTAAAAACCTCTCTATATCTTTTAATTTATCTACCAATGTTTACACAGTCTCTTTTATTGGAAACTTGAAACTGGAAATTGAAAAGCCGCCACGAGATCTTTTTCTCTCTACAAACAACCAAATGGATGAACATGATATATGCCTTCAAGTTCAAGATAGGAGGAGGACTGATTCATGCAATGCATGTAGTGCCACGTGTCCATAGATGGAGTACATTACTACTGTGTCCCAGACCAGATGGACACCAAATACGCCCCCAATTAGGCTATATATTCTAGTACTAAGTATCAGCCCAATATATTTACGGTTAGACGCAGTCCATTTGTTTCATGAAGTGAGCCAGTATGCTTCTTGTTAGCTGGGTGTTTGTTGTGGCCCATAATCAGCGATTCCATAAAAAGCCTTTATCCCACAACCCCCCACAAAAAAATCCAACCCACCCCCCCACCTCACCCCCAAAAAAAATAAAATAAAAATATATATATATATATATATATACTCCATTAATTTATTTAAGATTAAATAGGTGAATTTCAATTTATCTGCTTGTGTCTCATTGTTTTGGAATCAAATAAAAAAAAATGGTACGATGTTTAAGGGAAAAACGAAATTAGATGAAAACCCATTCCGTTGGGAACGGAAGATCTCCTCCCAAACAGTAGCTGATTCTACTGCTGCTGCTGGTCTGGCTGCCACAGACAGAAGAGGGAAATTTTGGCGGTAAAAGAAACGGATCCATAGTGGCATAGTCCATCCATTATCCATATGTTGTTTTTGTTTTTTTTTTTTTCCCGCGCGACCAACACATCACAGGGCAGCAGGACCTGGCCGGGCCCCAAAGGAAAAAAAAACACGAAAATAGAAAAATGGGTGGGCTTTTTTTTTTTTTTTTTTTTTTTTTCTCCTAATTTGCTTTTATTGTTTCGGAGCTGAGCAAAGGAATAAAGAGAGAGAAAGAGTCCGCACAAACAGTGAGCGGATAGCGAGAGAGAGAAAAAAGCGAGGGAAAATATAGGAAGGTTAGGAGGAGAGAAGACGGCGGTAAGTGAAGGGCAAAGAAGGTGAACAGTGAACGTTGGGAAGTTCAAATTGGATCTTTAAATCTCAGCCTCCCCGTCGCCGTCCACCACCACCACCACCACCACCTACCTACCTACTTATAATTATTGATTTTACTCTTTGGTGTCAGGGAGGGTTTCCAACCTTTGATTCCCGCAACGAATATAAAAAATCAGATCGCTGCTAGTAGATCTATTGCTCATTTTTTATGGAGACGGAGGACGTTGTCAACAAACCTTCCACTCCTCCCAAGGTTTCCAATCCTCAATCTCAAGATGAACTTGGCATTGAAGCTCGATTCGCTGATTTTTGCAAGGTCTCTTTCCTTCTCTCTCTTTCTTAATCTTTTTGAATTCTTAAAAAAAAAAAATTAAAGTGAAAGTTTTCTACCCTTTAGTACATTCGGTGGGTCTCGGTTTCTCGGGCTTATTATGCAGCTCAATTTATCAGTTTTTTCAACAATAATTAAAGAAAAAAGGATTTTACGTGAAACATCTACTACTCTGCTGCTATTGGTTCCATTTTCTCGTTAATTTTGTTGGTTTCCGCGAGCAGAACGCCTTGTCAATGGATGATGGCACTTTCACTCAAGCATTGAAGCTGTTCAAAGAAAGCAAGCATCTTTTGTCTGCCAATGTTTCCGCTATTGGAACTGGAACCGTATGCACACATTACTTTGATTATCTGTTTAAAATCAAATTAGCATCGCATTGAAATGTATGCTATCTTTTCTTTTCACTCTTGGACAGCCTGAAGAAGCAGAACGCTATTGGTTTGCATTTGTTCTATTCTCTATCAAGAGGTTGGGTGTCAGGGAAGCCAGAGATAGTTCCAACCAAATCACTGATGAAAATGGGTTTACTTTATGCCACATTTTAAGACTGGCCAAACTCAAGTACGATTTCTTGACGCACTTTGTGTTCAGAGCAAATGTGATAACTTCCAGGGTTATGATAAATCCTTTCCCTGATTTACAGTGTTGTTGATTTTTTCAAAGAACTTCCTCATTTTATCGTCAAAGCTGGGCCCATTTTAAGTAATATCTATGGTGTGGATTGGGAGAAGAGGATCGAGGTATTGATATTATCAGCAATTTGGTTTATGTCCTTCAAAACTTTAAGCTGGTAAATATTGCTTAATTCTTTTATCATTTGTTTCAGGCAAAGGAATTACAAGCAAACTTTGTACACTTGAGCCTTTTGAGCAAGTGAGTGTTCTGTAGTTTTTACTTCTTATATTCAGAGGAAATCTTACTATGATAGAATTCTGTTGTTGTTGCGGTGCTGGCATGATAGATTCACTCATAATGGTTATTAATCTTTCTTCATAATTGACCTCATCTTTATAACGTCTTTACCTATTTCACTTTGTTGGTTTTCGTAAAATATCATTGTGGATTTGGTCTGACATTCAATTCAGCCAGTTAGGAGGCTTCTTTGGGTAAAAAAAAGGAATGATCAAAACTTATGATTCTATCTACAGCTAGATTTTATGTCACCAAAAAAGTTAGGGAATTAGTTCTTTTGATTCCGATAAATTAACCATTCATTTGCTACAAAGCAAATAACAAATAGTCTGTGCTGTCGAATTTTAATTGCAAGCATCCCTTGTGATGCTTTTGTGATTATTGCCTTTCTTCTCAAGGATTCCACAGAGAGAGAGAGAGAGAGTCGTGTTCAATGCAATGTCTCATGCATTAAAAAAAAAAAGAATACGTCCTCTAGAATAAATGGGTTCATTCTTTGCTGTTTGAATTTTCTTTTGGTGTTCTGGAATTACTTGCATATACGTATCTATAATAGCTTTTCTGATTCAAGGTACTACATGCGGGTCTTCCGGGAATTTTTCTTGACAAGTGATGTCAGTGACAAGGATTCTGCTGTTATTAATAACGCCGGCTGCATGTTGGACTATCATCGTTTTGGATGGTTGCTATTTCTGGCACTTCGTGTTCATGTATTCAGCCGATTTAAGGACCTGGTCACCTGCACCAATGGTCTAATTTCTATATTGGTCAGTTCAGTTCCAGTGGAATTCGTTCTTCAAATCTTAATCTCGGATTTGTGTTTTGGGGCATATGGTGAAAGAAAAGGGATAATGACATGACAAAGAGGATCTAAACAGTCTCATGTTGCGCATTTCGTTTTTTGTGTAGATTCTCATGTCAACATGTGTGCTCATGAGTATGAACTGCAGACTTTGATTTTCCTAATGTTTCATAAAATTTCTTACAGGCTATTTTGATAATACATGTTCCAATTCGCTACAGAAATTTCAGTATCAATGATTCTTCGCGCTTTGGTAACTATCTCTTTAGGTTATATTTGTCAAAGAATTTGTCTCTTTTATGCCCTTCAAGATTTTCTTTTTTCATGGAAATCCAGTGTGTGATTTAAGCTTGTTATCATGTTTTAGTTAGGAAAGGTGATAAAGTAGATATAGTTGCATCACTTTGCAAATTATATGAGACCTCGGAAGATGAGTTGAAGAAAACACTGGAGAAGGCCAACCAACTTATAGCAGATATACTGAAGAAGAAGTCTCACTTGGCATCAGAATGCAGGGGAGAAAATCTGGAGAACATCGACACCGGTGAATTTTTTAACTACTCATTGTTTGTTTAGTGTCGTCCTACTAGAGCATTCTTGGGTTATGTGTTGTTGCTAATATCTTGTTATTTCTGAGGCAGATAGATTGGTCTATTTTGATGATCTAATGGGTGAATCATCTTTATCTTCTAGTATGAGAATACTAGAAAAAAATTACGATGATGCAATTCAAAATAAAGGTGAACTAGATGAAAGAATTTTTGTAAACGAGGAGGAGAGCTTGCTTGGATCTGGGAGTTTGTCTGGTGGTGCAATGAATATGAATGGTGGCAAGGTGTGTTCTCTACTTAGAAGATGCCAGTTTGTTAAGAAATTATTTTATTGTTCTGGCTATTAATGTAGTCTATGCTTGGTTTCTTTAATCCACAGAGGAGGATTGATGTGATTGCATCACCAGCGAAAACGTTCACAAGCCCACTCTCCCCTTTCCGTTCTCCTGCTGCATCTCATTTGAATGCTGTTCCTGGAGGTGGCAACCCAAGAATGGCAGCTACTCCTGTAAGCACAGCAATGACCACTGCAAAGTGGCTTCGTGGTGTCATAGCTCCTCTTCCATCGAAACCCTCATCAGAACTGGAGAGGTTCCTTTCATCATGTGACAGAGATGTGACTGCTGATGTCGTAAGGAGGGCTCAGATAATACTGGAGGCTATATTTCCAAGTTGTGGCCCAGGGGAGTATTCTGCAGCTGGAGGACCTCAAATGACGAGCTTGATGGATAACATATGGGCAGAACAACGTAGACTTGAGGCGTTGAAGTTGTATTATAGGGTTCTGCTTGCTATGTGTATGGCAGAGTCCCAAATTTTGCATGCAAACAACTTAACCTCTTTGCTAACCAATGAGAGGTTCCATAGGTGCATGCTTGCTTGTTCTGCAGAACTCGTTCTTGCCACACATAAGACAGTGACAATGTTGTTTCCAGCAGTGTTAGAAAGAACTGGTATTACAGCCTTTGATCTTAGCAAGGTGATAGAGAGTTTCATTAGACATGAGGAAAGTCTTCCTAGGGAGTTGAGGCGGCATCTAAATTCCTTGGAGGAACGACTTTTGGAGAGCATGGTGTGGGAGAAGGGCTCTTCTATGTACAACTCCCTGACAGTTGCACGGCCAGCACTTTCTGCTGAAATAAACCGTCTTGGATTGTTGGCAGAGCCAATGCCATCTTTGGATGCGATTGCTATGCACATTAACTTGACCTCTGTTTCACCATTACAGAAGCATGAAACTGCCCCTGGTAATAATATGCCACAATCTTTCTTTACAAGTTTCAGCTTAGAGTACTCAAAGGAACCCGTGTCATTTTCTATGAACCTGATGAATTTGTTCTTGGAGGTGGAAAACTTCTGTATGAAGTGGATTTTGGACTGCAAGCTTCCCTTTAACTTAGAATTAGAATGACATCTTGTTGTTTAAATTCCAGCTACTAATGGTATTTGTTTTCCCTTGGACGGCATGTATTAAAATAATATTGCACTTAAATTAATTATAAATATATATATATTTTGGACTGCAGTTCAGAATGGAGATATCCGTTCACCCAAAAGAGTGTGCACTGAGTTTCGCAGTGTGCTGGTAGAGCGGAATTCCTTCACCTCACCGGTGAAAGATCGACTGATGGCCCTTAACAATCTGAAATCGAAGCTTCCACCACCTGCTTTGCAGTCTGCATTTGCCAGGTATAGTTGCCAAAAGCAGGAGCCATTTCTATTTTGTAAACCAAGGTACAACTGTTTATGTATCTTATTGTTTTATGCAGTCCTACACGCCCAAATCCTGGTGGTGGAGGGGAAACTTGTGCAGAAACTGCAATAACCGTATTCTTTGGCAAGGTATTATTGGTTGGCTAATGGGTGTTATTTGTTCTTTTTCATTTTAGTTAATGTAGGAAGGTTGTAGAATTTAAAGGTCAACTAGAAATGTGCTTGCAAAGTAGTTAAGAAGCCTGCATGCCTCATACTGCCCTGTGCTTTGTATGCATCTTAGTCAGTTTCTTTGGTGGTGTTGGACTGCTGACAAACTGTTTTCTTATTTTTGTGGGAAAGAGGACGAGTAAAAATTCAGTGAAGCTTTTCTTTTATCAGCTATGATTGAACGCTCTTGCCTTATTTTTATGTGTGCCTGGATAGCCAATTTTTCTTATAATCTTTACGAGGATCACATGTAAAGTACACACTAGCATCTGTATGAGTGACTCTTCATAAGGAAATCTTCTTATGCAGTTAAAAAGTGGATTTGCCTGACCTTCTGGTATCTTCATCCTTAAAATATAACGTTTCACTTGCTTGTTATGCTTGAGGCCATTGCTTTTTGGTCTAGTTAACTATTTATATCTGTATTGAAGCTAAGTTGAAGTTCCTTACCTTGCCCAGATTGTAAAGTTAGCGGCTGTCAGAATTAATGGTATGGTTGAACGGCTACAGCTGTCTCAGCATATGAGGGAGGGTGTGTACTGTTTCTTTCAGAAAGTTCTTAGTCAGCGGACTACCCTTTTCTTCAACCGCCACATTGACCAAATTGTCCTTTGTTGTTTTTATGGAGTTGCCAAGGTACTGCTGGGTTCTGATAAAATGAAGGAAGATGTTCGATTGTCTTGTAGTTTCTAATAAATTTTTACACGCAGATTTCACAACTCAACCTGACCTTTAAAGAAATCATTTACAACTACAGAAAACAACCACAATGCAAACCACAAGTCTTTCGCAGTGTTTTCATTGATTGGACATCAGCACGACGCAGCGGGGTATGTTACAGTTCTTATTCTCTTTTTCCCAGTCTCCTCTTAAAATACTAAGCCGTTCCTTTTTATGGTTTTTGCAACAGAAAACTGGGCAAGATCATGTCGACATCATCACATTTTACAACGAAATATTTGTTCCCGCTGTTAAACCTCTTTTAGTTGAGCTCTCCCCCTCTGGATCGACTCAGAAAAATAGTCAAGTTGCAGAAGCTAGCAATAATAATGATGGTAAGTTATCATTCCAGGCTTTTCTGCTCCGAGGTTGTTCCTTTACTATAAATTTAAAGAAAAGGGGATATACTCCTTCAATACAATCTTCGTTTGACCAAACTATTTTCTGGCCTTGAATGAATTTGTGCGCCTTCCTGGTTAGGTCAATACCCCACATCTCCGAAGACATCTTCATTTCCAAGTCTCCCTGACATGTCTCCAAAGAAAGTCTCTGCAGCACATAATGTATATGTCTCTCCCCTGCGATCATCTAAGGTATTAATTTTGCCTGGAGTATAACGTTTGAGTGATCTTTACCTGTAATTCTTCATCATTTTTGTTTTTTTATTTGGTCAATTTAATCTAATCACAAGGAAAATGCATGTTGTCTTATCATGGTTCTGATTTCTACTGGTAACGTTGCACATTTACTGATTTCTACATTAGCTGTTTCAATTGTATAAAAGCCTGTAATTTCTATCTGGGGTCATGCTTACAGATGGATGCTTTGATATCACATAGCTCTAAAAGCTATTATGCTTGTGTTGGAGAAAGTACGCATGCTTACCAGAGCCCCTCAAAAGACTTGACAGCCATCAACAATCGCTTGAATTGGTATGCATTGCTGATTGTTTAGAGTATTTTGATGTATTAAAGTAACTGAGCAAAATATTGAGTTCGCTTTGTTCTCGCTACCATTTACAGTACTCGGAAGCCTAGGGGACTAAATTTTGAGAATGTTGATGTTGATGTTGGTGTTGGTGTTGGTGTTGGTGTTGGCTTGGTTAGTGACTCTATGGTTGCAAGCAGCTTGTGTCTTCAGAATGGGAACTTTGTGTCTTCATGTGCACCGTTGAAAGCCGAGCAACCTGACTCATAATAGTGCAATTGAATATACGTGATGTAAATATTCTTTTGGTTTTCCTCTTACCATTTTGATGTCTCTTTTTCATTTAAAGCAGTGATGACGTGGGGTTTTGGAATGAGCGGCTAGTCTATAATGGCTGCCACAACCCCAACTGATGCCTATGCACAATGTTCATTTCTGATTCTGGGAAGTTATAGTTGGTTCTAATTTAAGTAAATCCTGATACCAATTCATTTTGCTTGCTTGATTTGTTCATTGGATTTGCGCCACACTTCTGTATTTATATGATGTGTGTCCGTTCATCGTGTGATGAGTAGCTGATTTAGCTGGTGATTTGTTGTTCGGTAAGGAATGCTGCTGGTTGTAGGTAGTGTTTGAAGACTAGAAGCGAAGGAGGTTCTTGCACTATTTGTTTCCCTGTGCTAGTGTGCTAGTGTGCTGTGCTGTGTTTCCCAAATGCTGGGGCATGTTTTAAGACACTGTACCCATTCTCTTATTTGTTGCCTTATTGCCCATGAGGACATGAGGCATGAATGAGCAAGAAAGAAGGATTAGCATATTTAGTCTCCCCAGTCCCGACTCCCGAGTTAGTGGTGCTTGCCCTTGCCGTACTAATATCTCATTTTCCAGCTTCATTCTATTATTATTGGAACCGAATTCATTTTTAAAATTTTTCTTGTTTTGGTTTTGTGAAAATGTGCAAGTTTAGATACCTGAATGTAATGTAAGACGTGGGAATATAGAAGATGATGGCATGGCATTCCGACGGCAAAACTTGGGAATTCCGGGTAAAAAAAAAAAAAAGCAAAGAAAGATATTGTAGGTATCAATAATTGCAGAACAATTGAACAATAGAAACAAAACCAAACCAAACCAAACGTCACATAAAAGAACACCAGAAAAGAGAACAGGAGAGCATGCACATCTCCACGAACTGGAGGAGAGCAAGCACACATCCACCAAACTCAAAACCATCCAGAACTGGAGGAGAAATTGTTGTTGGAAGTGGAATCATCACGATGCATGAAATCGCAGCTTCCTTGTGACAGGTGCGAATCGAAACCCAAGTAATTAGCCGGCGTAGTGCTAGTCGTCCCTGAAATGAGGGACTCGTCATACTGATCAATTGACGATGATCCGCTGAAACTAGAGCGGCGGCTCTCCGACAACTCAAGAAAACTCATGTCATTGAGAACCCAGCGGCCCATGTCTGAAAGCAGGGGCGGATCGGTTAACGTCTCAAAGCAGCTTGAAGTGATATCAGGTGGCAATGGGGGCAATTCAGCAGCAGTGGCATCTTTTTCCTTAATCTTGGGGCCTCCACACAAATATAAGCTCCTGCTGCTGCTGCTGCTGTTCATCATCATCATCATGGCATTACTGGTACCATCATAGCCAGCCATGTCCTGTTGGAACAAGCTGCTGCTTCTCATCATGTCAATTGTATCATTAGTATTATCGCATTCTCCCGGAGAAAATTGATGAATACTAGTCGGGCAAGTAATGTCAATATCAATATCAATATTATTATTAGTAGCAGTACTGATATTGGTGTTAAAAGGAGGAGGAGGAGCAGTAGTCTCTTGCGTCTGACTGTGGCCTCCGAAGAATGAGAGCTGGTGATTATGATATTGATGATGGTGCAGGTGGGGGCTTGTCATGTCAGTGTTATGTAAATGCTGCTGCTGTTGCTGTTGCGGATAAGAATTGGAAAAGAGTAGTAGCTGTCCATTGGAAGATAAAAGGTGGTCACGATGATTCATATTGTAAATATTACCATTACCATGAGGAGTAGGAGGAACAAGAAGATTATGGTACTGGTGGGTTTGGGACTGGGATTCTTCGTCAGGGGACACGATACAAGTGACAGATGAACCAGGAGGCATGTCTGAGTAGACGAAATTGGTGCGAGCTCTGGAGCCCCTCATGGAGCGAGCAGCCCTGTCATAAGCCAAGGCAGCCTCCTCTGCGGTATCAAATGTCCCCAGCCAATGCCTCTCTTTTGTGGCTGGGTCTCTTATCTCAGCAGCATATCTGCCCCATGGTCTTCTCCTCACCCCAAGAAACCTGTTGCTGCTGCTGTTTGAATCTTCTTGTTGTTGTTGCTGCTGATTCTTTCTTTTGCTCTTTGAATGAGGAGAGGCAGAAGGGAGTGATGAATTTATGCCCGTCTTGTTTATGCTAGTGATTGTCGCCTCCATAATATCCAATATCGGTTCTACTAAAAACAGACAAATATTGATACTCTCTGATTATGATTAGTCAGTCAGTGGCAGCAGCAGAAGACTAAAAGTGAGATTTTGTTGGGATTATATTTAGTCAGAAAGAGGGGAAAAAAGGGAAGCTAGCGGGAAATTTGGCTTGTTTTCAGTTGTTATTGCCCCCATCCATATCAAAAAAACACACATGTTTTGGCAATTGCACAATGTTGGTTGAACACTTGAAAGTCTTGAAACTTGGGTGTTTAAATAAGGAGCCTGGAGCCTGGAGCCTGGTGGCTATGCTTCTGTTCTGTGGTCAAGGTATTGCATGCTTTACTTATTTTTAGACTAGTACTAGTACTAGTAGTGTATAACAATTAATTAATAATGCATTTTAATTAGTTCTGTAATTAAGTAGTAGTAGTAGTAGTAGTAGTAACTCATCATTGCATATATGATATATCCATCCGTATCTACAACTAGAAGAGGCTCTCTCTATTACTCAGTTTGTAAATTGTAATACTAACGTTTAAAGATGTGCTTATTGAATTCTCATCTTCTCTCCTTATTTTAAAATCACATTGTAGCAGTAGTACAACTAAATACTCTAATAATATATGCGAATGCGAATGGATGGGGGGCCATTAAATCAATTTCTAAAAAGCTCCAACTGAACTTTCCCACTTCATTCCATTCCCGCATTCATCATTCATCATCACTCAAAAAGAGTATCATGGCTGCCATTTGCATAGGCAAAATATTTTAATCGGAACTCTCGATCCATTAATTGCAACTCCTCCCATGCATTCCACCACTTGACATTGATTAGTTATCTACTTCATTCTGTATCTTAACAATCAATCTTCTCCATCAATTAATCATGGACTGGTGGTGTGATGGTGTACTAGTATGTGAAGATGAAAGAAGTTAGTAGTTTCAAGAAACTGCTTTTAATTACTAGTATGTGAAGATGCGATGAGTTGATTTAATCATCATCATCATCATCATTATCTTTATCATCATGGGCATATATCCATCTTGCAATCTTCGGCCACTGCAGCGAATGATAGCTAATGATCAGCTTAGAACGGGCGTGCCATGCATCATGCATCTAATTTTTCAAAACTCTGATTGATTTGTATCTTATTCTAATGATTGCTCAATGTATGTCTTGGTCTGGACGGGACTGGAATGGAATGGGGAGCAGCAATATATATAGTTTAGTAGTACAAGAGTGATGAGCATGCAATGATTGGACTCATTGGGACTTTTGATTAATGCAATCTTGTTCTAGTAATGCATGCTTTTTTAGTATAGCAAATTATTATTAGCGTAGCAATGCAATGAACCAACCAAATTAAAATAATTAACTGTCCAAATTAAATGTAACAGGAGATGAGAAGGAAGGATGTGATGAAGTAATTAAGGTATATGGATGGATGGATGGATGTAAAATGAAAAGAAAGAAAAGAGATTTATACATATATATATATATATATATGGGATGATGATAATGGGAACATTTGGGAGAGGAGGAGAGATGGGTGGAACTTGGAAGTTGCATAGGAATAGGGTGGTGATGTTCCGGAAGTTGGAAGTTGGAAGGGGGCCGGCCGGTGAGTAGAATAATCTCAACCATGTGCCTCCACTTTGACCCAAACAAGTTCAATCATCATATGTTCCACATATAGTATACAGTACAGGACTCTCTCTCTCTCAATCTCCCTCTCCCTCTCCCTCTCCCTCTCTTTTCAGTTTTTTTTTTTTTTTTTTTCAATTCCCTGGACAGCTGCTGGCTGCTGCTGCTACTACTACAGCTCTCTCTTTGATTTTATGCCCGGAACTCCCATGTGTTCCCTTGCCAATGCTTTTAAATATTGTCAAAGAGATCGATATTAACCCGCTTAGTTCTTACATATATGTTGTTGTTCCGGTCCTCAAAGGTAACTTAAAATTTCTTAAACTTGAAAAATTTTACAGAAACAAAAGATAAAAAAAGAAACCTATGAATATACTACTCACTAAAATTTCAAACGCAACTAGCTAGTACTCTACTACACCTGAGGTTGAGGCCGGTCTGAGGAAATTCGGTCAGTGTGCTGAGTGTGTGCGTGCGTGCCAATTAAATTGGGCTTAAAGCCCTAATGTTGGGTTCCATGTGATTACTTTAGTGGGACATATACATTGATCCATTGCTCGTCATTTTTATTTATTTTACTTTGAAAAGGAAGGAATCAATTTAACAGTAAACCTACCAATAAATACTATATTTCTTGTATGATTTTTATTTTATTTTTTGATATTTCAGTCTTATAGACTGTATAAGAAAAGAAAAGAAAAAAAAAAAAAAAGAGTGCAAAAGGAGGACTGCATTCACATTCTAAATATATATATATATACAGTGGCTCTGCCAATTTGGAAAATATCAAGTTAAAATAGTACTAGTAATTACTACTGCCTTGAACTTGCAGGAAGGAAGCCGCTACGGTGGTCAACTGCTCCGCTCCAGTCATTTTGATGGATATTGTAACCTCTCAATGTCGATCAGTGACTCTGGAATTTGGATGGCCAAAACTCTTCAACTGTAGCTAGCTTGAGGGGATATTGCTGTCCGGTCCGGCCTACCATACCCTAATAGACTTGTACAACTACTAATACTGGTAGTAACTTTTTTAGAGTAGTCTTTTAGATCATCATCATCATACATATACATGAACATGATTCATACTCCTCCTTCCCTCAAAGCCAAAAAGGTTGAAAATTCCTCCTCCATTCCAAACTCCAAAGTGGCTGCAGTCAAACTCCCACCCCCCCCCCCCCCCACAAAAAAAAAAAAAAAAGAGTCCAATGTCTGCATGAGGTAGGTGTTAGGTAGGAAGGAAGGAATTAGGATGAAATTAAGTGGGAAGACCCAAGCTATCAATACATTAGTAGGTAGGCCATTACTATTACTATTACCAAAATGGAAATTTTAACCCAAAGTCAGTTGTGGAAAATTGCATATGCCCAATTAAGCTTTTATTATCCATGCAGTCTGGGCCTTGCTGCACCTCTCCTCTCTATGATCCCAAATTATTATTACAAAGAAAAACATGATTACATTTGCTTACATCAATACCAATATAATGCGCTCCATTGATTCTTGAGACTCGCCACTCGCCAACTTTTTGTCTGCATTTCCATCTTTAAAGTTGACAAATTAATTCCTTTCACTTGAATCTATGCAACCAAAATTTCACCAATTACACACAGCTCACTCGCTCGCTAAATTCGGCATTAATCAGTTAGTACTCCAAAAGGTGTAAATTCAGGACATCCAAATCGGGCCACGCTAGCCCCTAACTGGCAGACTGCAAGGATATCCAACGGAACTCGAGCTCCAGGTACGCCCCAGGAATATTTCTCCCAAGCAACCCACCCACATGGAGTCGAACCCGCATGGAAGGCAATTTCTCCACACCTTATCTCCTTGCCACTTACCAGCTAGGCTATGCCCCGGGGATAATCAGTTAGTATTATTAATGTGTAGTGTTGTAGTATACTGTTCTCTTTTTAAGTGTTCCAAAATAAATAAAAAAACGCTAATTAAGAAAATGAGAAATTTGATTAATTTATCCCTAATAATGATGACTGCACAATTTCCTATATTCTCTTCCATTTGATTAACGGTAAAATGAAGATGTATTGATAAGGGCAGAATTTAAACTTTAAAAGGGGCGCTTAGTTGTGAACAAAAAAAAAGTGATAGTTAGTACACTTAAATAGATGATGGGAGGGAGTACTACATTATAACAAGGTACTTTTGGAGGGGATAATTCGAATTCATTTCTTTAGCTTCTTGTGGGTAGCTAGTGGTGAGTGCTGACTGCTGACTCAACTTCTCAAGCAAATTATTAATATCCCAGAAAAATCATGCACCCGCTGCTAATTGCTAAATGCTAAAGAAAGAAACTCGCGTTGGGCTGTGTTGGTGGGCCTGTCTACTACAGATGATTTGGGTTAAAATAGATTTCTATTTCACTAATAACATAATTGTATTCCCAATTCAGATTACTGCTTTCCGAGTGATTATCAAATTTGTGACATTTACGAAGGTTTATGTCTCCAGGTATGGCATCACTAAGACTTGGAATAATGTTTTATAATTCTATGTCAAGGTTATTCACTTCACATTTTGGTATTGCAGAACATTGAAGAAACATGTTAATATGTTGTAATGAAAGAGAGAAAGAGTTGATAATTGACTTCCATTAATGGTCTACCAAAATCTGTTAAAAGTGTAAATTCAAACATTGGGGCCAGTTTTGTTCGTCAAAAATCATTTTAGACCAAAAGTATAGGAGACTGGTTATGTTTTTTATGGGAAACAAGTTTTGTTCGTCCAAAATCATTGGGTCCAAAGGAGACTCTGTTTATTTTTGAATTGGAAAAACAAGTTTTGTTCCCGCAAAATCATTGGGACCAAAACTGATAAGACCCCTAAAAATACTGGGTTTTATATAATGCACACTTTTGACCGTAACATGAACAAAGTTGCGACTTAGGACCAATAGTTGGTGAACATTTGAAGTAAATGGCCGTGCAACGTCTCCTTAAATCGGAAAAGGGAGAAGAAAAATCCATTATTGACCTTAACACTTCTTCTCAATCATAAACAAACTACTACACATATCTCAATTTTATGTTCTCTAATGTTAAGTTTATGATTAGACCTCACTCATCCCTTCCAAATCCAAACTCTACTGTTACGCCATTTTCCAACTTGGCACAGCAGCTGATTTATCTAGCACAAACAGTACTCTCTACATATTTTAATTTGTATTACGAACAATTTCTCAAAAAATGCCGAAATTTTTCACAAAAAGAATTCTGTCCAAAAGGAAAACAAACGTCATGTTAAACAAGACAAGGTTGGATCCCAGAAGCATGACAGAGTACAGACCACCAAAAGGCCTTGGAATTTTGCCAAACAAACGTTAATGCTGTACCGATGTTTCAAAAATAGAATAGAAAACTGGAGAGATTTTAAGCAATAGACACATCTCCCCAACTATTCTCTCCAAGGCACAAAAGCTACATAAGCATATGGCCTAATCCTACTCTACTCTTATCAGATCAACAACAAATTGTAGCCAGCCCCTAAATCCAAGAGATCAGTAATTAGTCCTAAATTAAATTATTTCAATGACACAATAGTAAACGAAAACAAAGCAACAGACAGATTCCAATATTAGATAAAAATCCCATATGGAAGGAAAAACAAAGCAGCATCCAGAAACAATATAGTACTAGTTAAAATAAGAGCAACTACCAAAGTCATATCAAACCAAAACAACAAAATCTGAGCCTCACTTTCCACAAAATCGAACAAATCTCCACCTTAAACATCAAATTTTTTTTTTAATTTCCATTTAGACCTGATGGATCAGTCACCCTTCCTCCTGAAAGAACAGCCCTCGGTGAGCCTTGCACGTCCGCCGGTGGGTTGGCACAACACAGTCTGGCAATTTCCGCAGACCACCACTGTCTGGGAGTGGCTAAATACGGTTGTTCTGGACATGCAGAGAGACAAGGATCATGCCAAATATTACATATATATATATGCAATAAAAACAAAAACAAATAACTAAATGGATATATCCAAATCATCAAGGCTAGGCTTACATGTTAAAACAACCCTGACATTTCACGTCCTGCAAATGAAACAAATAATTCATTGTCAACGGATGGATCGATGATTAAGTTACTTGTAAAATGAATGAGATAAAAACACAATTTTGTTTTCCCTTCTCTTATTTTCATTTTTTTTTTTAATTATTACAAAAAAAGCGACTGACTGAGTTGATTTCATTCATATACCATGAAGAATGAGTTGGGGGACGGCACCAAGCGCTTGAGCTTGTGCTTCCTCTTCTCCAACTCGGCCGGTGGGTTCAGCAAATCGATATCGTTTGGAAGAACCTGTGAAGACATCAACTCAACTTAGAAAAAAAGAAAAAACATAGACAAACAACAACTTCCTATTACTAAAAAAACTTCTGAATAGACATACCATCTTTTCCAATTGGATCGATTAAACGATAAACGACGAACAGACCACAGAGAGAGCTGAATTATCTATCAGGAATGCGAAGAGAAAGAGAAACGGCTGTTTTGAAGACGCTTAAATGGGAATTGTGGGCGGTTAGGGTTTTGGAGATGATGTTTATATATCATAACTTCATTAATGTCAACCCTTGGATGTTCCCGCAACGCTACTATATCAATCCATCTCAACCCTCCGTTTAGCTTAGGGTATCTGGGGTTATACTTGTCCTTTTACTGCCCACTTCTGAGAGTTTGGAATTGACCAATTTTTCACAAACTCACGTTTCATCCCAAAATAACTTCTTGTTTACCTCCCACCCTAAAAACAAAATTTTTAAAACTCCCTCAAAACATGAGGTAAAAGTCCTTTCAACCTTTTTTTTCAGAAAAAAAAATTAAAACCAATAATTAAATGTTGACCACGGCCAGCCACCACCGGACAGTCGAATTTCGGTGACTTTATCAAAATTCGGGCGACCATAGTTGGTCATCCGACGATTATTGTAGTTTATTGATGGCAAAAAACCGTTGACCTCCCGAGTCAACCAAAACAATTAAGCATAATATAAATTGACTGACATCAAACATACGCATAATGTCGTTTCAGTTTTCCATTTTAGTGATTTCGTTTCTATTTTCGTTTTTTGTGTTCGATTCATTTAACCAAATATTATTATTACAATGTCGTTTCATTTTCCCATTTTAGCAAGTCCGTTTATATTTTTGTTTTTGTTTTTGATAGGCGAACCGAATGCCTCAGTTTTTTAGTTAAAATGTTTTAACGGTTTGTTGGATAAAACTTAAATATGAAATTTGAAATAATAAGTGTTTGAATATTGTAACTTGTTTGATAAACATATTAATATGATAACTGAATTATAAATAGTACGATTTTATTTTTTAATTATTTAATTTTTTAATAAATGTGCAATATATTACTTTTCAAATAACAAAACAAAATTATTAAAATATATATATACAATATAATTTTGTAAAAAAAATTAAAAATTTCAAAATTAGTAATCTTGAATATAAAATATTATCATAAAAATGCATATATTTATAAACTCTACATATTAATGATTTTCTAGTATATTGGATGTCATATTTTAAAATTTTAAAAATACAATTTTTAATTAATCAAAACTTGATTGAAATAAAAATAAAAGCTAAAAAAAATCAAACTTTAAAACATAATTTTTTTTATCAAATCAAGTATATTAACTACAAATATTAGAATGTAGAAAAATATATATATATTGAATAAATGTGTCCTATTATATTGGATGTGATTTTTTAAAAATTTTAAAAATATAATTTATAATACGATTTAAATTTTTTTCACACATAATTTCACAATACACATATTTCCATATATTATAAATAGTTTCACACTCTATAGGCTAGTGGCCACTAACAACATTTACCCTCCCCTTGCCCTTGCCATGTAACTAGTATACAAGTGCTAATTGCCAGTTGAGGATCGAACAAGTTCCACGACAGACAAAATCCCAGATATAGCCATAGGATTAATGTAATAGACCTTTGAGATCCGAACAAGATCCACAATAGACAAGATCCGAGATATAACCATAAAATTGATGTCATAAACCTTTGTTCCCCTGCAGCAGAACAAACATTTTCCCCTCTTGCTCTGTATCGCCAAATGCCAGTTGATGATCCGAATAAGATCAACGACGGACAACATCCTAGGTGTAACTATAAGATTGATATAATAAACCTGTGTTCTCCTATATCGGTTCTAGCCAGCACGACATCGATCCACGACGGACAAGATCCCACGTGTAGCCCTTTTCCTTGCCCTATGTTGCCAAACGCTAGTTGAGGATCCAAACAATATCTATGACGGACAAGATCCCAAGTGTAGCCATATGATGGTTCCAGTCTACACCAGACGCCAATCCACGACGGATAAAATTCCAGTCAGCACGACACCGATCCACGACGGACAAGATCCCACGTGTAGCCCTTTTCCTTGCCCTGTGTTGCCAAACACTAGTTGAGGATCCAAACAATATCCATGACGGACAAGATCCCAAGTGTAGCCATATGATGGTTCCAGTCAGCACCAGACGCCAATCCATGACGGATAAAATTCCAGTCAGCACGACACCGATCCACGACGGACAAGATCCCATGTGTAGTCCTTTTCCTTGCCCCGTGTTGCCAAACGCTAGCTGAGGATCCAAACAATATCCATGACGGACAAGATCCCAAGTGTAACCATATGATGGTTCCAATCAGCACCAGACGCCAATCCAATAAAATCCCACGTGTAGCCATAGGATTGGTAGGCCTTTGTTTGAACAAGAGCGTAGGTGTAGACATATATATAATTGATGTAATACAACAGAATTTATATAAAACCCCTTAAAAAAATACTCACTATTAATAATGTTTTGGGAGAGGTGATTTTGTAATTAGCCAATGAGAAAAAATAACAAAAAGGAGAAAAACTAGCATACATCCGAAATAGTTATAGTTCGATGAGCATTCACCAATCACATAATTCGATGCCGCGCAGGGACCCGCTCAAAAGGAATCGAACGGATCATAGACTCTGAAACACGTCGCAGCGTTTTAAGAGTGTCTCTTCCAAACAAATCAAATGTTTTAGATTAGTAAGAGTAGACTAAACGCAGGACAGTCAAAACAGTCGGTCCGGCACACACTCCCACAGTCCGATGTTGTCCCCGGAGCTCCATCCCCGTTCTTTCCGTCCCTATATCTCATCCTCTATCAGCGCGCCTTCCTTCGCCAACTCCTTCAACAACGGCGATGCCTACCCTTACCCCCCCAGTTCAGCCTCTACATCCTATGGCAGAGGCGGCAGCGGCAGCTCGACCTCTTCTAGATCTCACAAGAACTCCTCCCGATTCTCTCCCTCGTCTTTCGTCCACAACGCCAGGATTGCCGTCGCATTAGTACCATGTGCCGCCTTCCTTATCGACCTAGGCGGAACCCCGGTGCTCACCACCCTAACCCTAGGTCTCATGGTCACCTACGTACTCGATTCTCTTAACTTCAAGCCGGGCTCTTTCTTCGCCGTATGGTTCTCTCTCATCTCCGCACAGATCGCCTTCTTCCTCAGCTCCTCCCTGGTCTTCACCTTCAATTCGCTCTCCCTCGGCATCCTCGCCTCCTTGGCATGTGCAATTACCAATTTCTTCGTGGGCGTCTGGGTCTCACTTCAGTTCAAGTGGATCCAAATCGAGTATCCCACCATTGTCCTGGCCTTGGAGCGCCTTTTGTTCGCCTGCGTTCCCGTCGTAGCTTCCTCCATCTTCACATGGGCCACCGTGTCTGCCATTGGTATGTACAACGCCGCCTATTATCTGATGGCTTTCAATTGCGTTTTCTATTGGCTTTTCTCCGTACCCAGGGTGTCCTCGTTCAAGGTCAAGCACGAAGTGAGCTACCATGGTGGTGAGATCCCGGATGAAAGTTTTATCCTTGGCCAGCTCGAGAGTTGCTTGCACACTCTGAATCTCTTGTTTTTCCCCTTGGTTTTCCACATTGCTTCCCATTACTCCGTAATGTTTTCCTCTGCTGCTTCTATTTGCGATTTGTTTCTTCTTTTCTTCGTTCCCTTTCTCTTTCAACTCTACGCCTCCACCAGGAGGGCCTTGTGGTGGGTTACTAAGAACGACCGCCAGCTTCACAGTATCCGGTTGGTCAATGGTGCTATTGCTTTGCTTGTGGTCGTAATCTGTTTGGAGGTTAGGGTTGTTTTCCATTCATTTGGCCGATACATTCAGGTGCCACCTCCTTTGAATTTTCTGCTTGTCACCATTACCATGCTTGGAGGGGCGGCGGCTGCTGGTGCTTATGCCCTTGGGATGATTTCTGATGCTTTCAGCTCACTCGCATTTACTTCTGTAGCTGTTATTGTTAGTGCTGCTGCGGCTATTGTTGTGGGATTTCCTGTATTGGTATGTGTCCTGCTTATTTCCGCTTCAATGGAATTTAGACCTTTTTTTAGTCGTAATTAATCATTTATGAACACAAGTTTAGTTTCTATTATGCCAACCAACATACTTTTTGAAAAGCATACACTTTCTCAAACTGAACTGGTCTGTATTTAGCTTATCAATATCATCAGCCTAGGTGGTTGTTGTCCATGCTTGTCTTTTGCCAGTTGGGGAGCCTTCCAAAACCTTGAACTCTCTTAAATATTCTCGTCCATTCTAAGAACATTTTGGTGATTACAAACCTGTGATGATATCCCATGACTAAGTATTATTTATATTCATGTTTGTTAGTTCTGTTTTTCGCCTAATGGGGGCTGTAGAAGCAACAACTTCATTCTGATTAGACTCACAGATTTTTTTTCCTTTTTTAGCTTGGTTATATGTGTTAGCCTGAAAGGAATTGTTCTTTGCAGTTCATTCCACTTCCATCAGTAGCTGGGTTCTATTTGGCCCGTTTTTTCACCAAAAAAAGTCTATCTTCGTACTTTGCCTTCGTTGTACTTGGCAGCCTGATGGTCACCTGGTTTGTGAAGCATAATTACTGGGATCTCAATATTTGGATGGCAGGCTTGTCTTTGAAATCCTTCTGTAAGTTGATAGTTGGTAGTGTTATTTTAGCAATGGCTGTTCCCGGTTTAGCTCTTCTTCCTCCAAAACTTCACTTCTTGACTGAGGTTACTTTGGTCAGCCATGCTTTACTCCTATGCTATGTTGAAAATCGCTTTTTCAATTACTCTAATGTATATTACTATGGAATGGAGGATGAAGTAATGTATCCGAGTTACATGGTCATCATGACTACTTTCTTGGGTTTGGCTCTCGTGAGAAGACTTTCTGTGGACAGCAGAATAGGGCCAAAAGCAGTTTGGATACTGACTTGTTTGTATTGTTCGAAGCTGGCTATGCTTTTGATGGCATCAAAGGCTGTTCTGTGGGTATCAGCTGTTCTTCTGCTGGCTGTTTCACCTCCTCTACTTCTATACAAGTATTTGCAGAACCTTTACCCTTTTTGTTCATTAAGAGATTGTATTTTGGTTTTCTGATGACATCACGTGACAAACTTTCCTCTCATCTGGCTTGGCAGAGATAAGTCAAGAACAGCCTCTAAGATGAAACCATGGCAGGGTTATGCTCATGCTGGTGTGGTTGCTTTATCAGTTTGGTTTTTTCGAGAAACAATTTTTGAAGCTCTTCAATGGTGGAGTGGTAGACCTCCATCTGATGGCTTACTTTTGGGTGCTTGCATTCTTTTGCTGGGGTTAGCTTGTGTGCCTATAGTTGCTCTCCACTTCTCTCATGCAATGGTACTGTTTTTTTCCAACTCAAATTTTTCTTAATCTATTTTCTTATTTTTGTTTCCAATTGAAAGACAAAATGTTGTATACCATTAAGTTAATCACGGGATTTATGCATAATCAGCGGTTCTGAATGAAACGAATGTTGATTATTTCTACCAATAAAATCATGGCCCTTACTGGTTAATGAGCTTTGTTTACAGTATTTACTTGTATAGTCTCAGAAAATGCAATCTGGTTGTCATTATTTGAAGTGTTTAGATTTGTTTCCTTGAGTATTTTCTGGCTACCTGTTGCATTGAAATTGCATTTGAAGTGATTATTTCTACCCAATAAAATGACGACCCTCGTGGTTTAATGACCTTTATTTTACATTATTTTGCATGTGTAGTCTCAGAAAAGGCAATCGGGTTGTTATTGTTGCAAGTGGCCCTGAAATTGTTAATTCATTTACTTATGTGCTATGCAGTCTGCAAAGAGATGCTTGCTACTGGTGGTAGCAACAGGTGCACTGTTTATTCTGATGCAACCTCCAATTCCAATGTCATGGACTTACCGCTCTGACATAATCAAAGCTGCTCGGCAGACTTCGGATGACATCTCCATATATGGTTTCATGGCGTTGAAGCCCACATGGCCAGCATGGTTGCTCATTGCAGCAATTTTGCTTACTCTCGCAGCAATATCCTCTGTCCTACCCATTAAGTACTTTGTTGAACTTAGGGCATTTTACTCCATTGCCATCGGAATTGCTCTTGGAGTATACATATCTGCTGAGTACTTCTTGCAGACAGCAATGCTGCATTTCCTAATTGTTGTCACCATGATCTGTACCTCTTTGTTTGTGGTCTTCACACACTTGCCATCTGCCTCGAGTACAAAACTTCTACCATGGATATTCGCACTACTGGTTGCTCTTTTCCCTGTGACTTATCTATTGGAGGGCCAGGTGAGAAACAAGAGCATGCTTGGAGATGGGGAAGTCGGAGATCTGGAATTAGAAGACAACAAACTTGCAACACTGCTGGCTGTTGAGGGCGCGAGGACATCTCTTCTCGGTCTATACGCAGCAATCTTTATGCTTATTGCACTTGAGATAAAGTTCGAGTTGGCTTCACTTTTACGAGAAAAGGTCACAGAAAGGGGTGGACTTAGACATAGTCAGTCCGGCCAAAGTGGCTCTTCTGCTAGTGTCCCTCCCAGATTAAGATTCATGCAGCAGCGTCGGGCCTCCACTGTGCCAACCTTCACAATAAAGAGAATGGCTGCTGAGGGGGCTTGGATGCCTGCAGTTGGTAATGTTGCCACCATCATGTGCTTTGCTATATGCCTGATTTTGAATGTCAATCTTACAGGTGGCTCGAACAGGGCAATATTTTTCTTGGCCCCAATCTTGTTACTTCTGAACCAGGACTCTGATTTTGTGGCCGGATTTGGGGACAAGCAAAGGTACTTCCCGGTTACCGTAGCCATTTGGGGATACTTGGTCTTGACTGCCTTGTATAGCATATGGGAAGATGTATGGCACGGGAACTCAGGATGGGGCTTGGAAATTGGGGGACCCGATTGGCTCTTTGCCGTCAAGAATCTGGCCCTTCTAATTCTCACGTTACCAAGCCACATCCTTTTTACTCGCTTTGTGTGGAGTTACACAAAACAGACCGACTTTGCGCCATTGCTTACCCTACCCCTTAATATACCATCCGTCATAATAACAGATGTACTCAAGATTAAGATATTAGGGCTTCTTGGGGTCATATATTCCTTGGCCCAATACCTAATCTCCAGGCAACAGCATATTTCAGGCATGAAGTATATTTAGATAGAGGAAAGAAACCTGTACAATAGCACCCTTTTTGTTTTTGTTTTTGTTTTTGTACTAGTATTTGGCAATTTTGCAAGTCAGTTAAAGGAGGAAAAGTTTACAGCCACTTTTTGTTTGTTTTCTCAATCTCATCTTCGCATCTTTTTGCAATCCTTGTGATGAATTCAGTGTCAAAAAGGGTCGAAGATTTTGTTATTTTAACTTCTAAAAACTAGTATTAATTAACTCTTCTTTCTAAACACACACTAGCATCAATTAATTTTCTATCTTCTTTCTTTTTTTAATATAGTACCATTTTATATATAGACAGAGACAGACAGAGTGACCCAATTTAATTTAAAATCGCAAAATGAACAAAATAGTTTTATAGTAGCTGCTAGTTTACATTTAGAATTTATTGCCAGCGCGGACGAATGGATACCATTGGTACATACCACGGGGCACCACAGCACAGCCACAGCATCCCCCATTCCCCAATTATATCTTTCCTTGTCAGGAGGAGGAGTCTGGATGACAATGGCGTCCTCAGCCTCAACGTTGAGCAGTATCATCCTCCTGCTGCTGTTATGGTGGTGCTTCTTCCCGGTGCAATCATTAACAAGAACAACAACAGGAATAGACGACGACCCAAAGCCGATTCCATGGCCCCACCAATTCCACTCCATACTCTGGGTTAACTACAGTGGATCCCTGAGCCTAATCGACCTATGGTACGACTGGCCCAACGGTCGCAACTTCAACATCATACGCGACCAGCTGGAGGATAACAGTAGTATCGTGTACGACCTCGAGTGGAACAACGGCACCTCCTTCGTCTACACCCTCGCCAACGGCAACGAGGGCCAGGACCATTCATGCCGTTCCGCACAGCTGGATGTTGGGATTCTCCGCCCCGATTGGCTCGTCGATGGCTCTACCTATCTGGGCCAACGCCACGTTGACGGATTCCTTTGCAATGTGTGGGAGAAGGTGGACTTTATTTGGTACTACGAGGACGTTGTGACCAAAGCCCCCGTTCACTGGCTCTTCTACACTGGTAGGGTTGGTTTTTTTATCATTATTATTATTATCCTTGAAAATCTATTTCATAATCACGTTGTATACTCATATTTCTTTAATCCATTTATATATATATATATATATATATATATTTAAAAGAAAAAAAAGAGGCGTGTTTGCTAATTAGTCATGAATAAGTCGTACTGATAGTATGAAATAATACTTAGATGTTACATTACCCAAATATGCTCTGTAATACATACAAACCAGGACGTGTCTGAACTAAATTGTGGCAGTTACAGTTAAGAGCACATACAAACCCTCTTATTAGAAAAGAGAGCCCAAATCTGAGTTTGTAATACTATTAGGTGTTAGTAATTGGAATGAACTAAAATTGCCACTTTTGGAATATGACAAATTTTGTAATGAGAGAAACCTTCCCCGATTATTTGTTAGGCTATTATTACTAGCTCATATGCTCCCACTGCGATCATCCGTTAGGCTATTATTACTAGCTCACATGCTCCCACTGCGATCATCCGTTAGGCTATTATTACTAGCTCACATGCTCCCACTGCGATCATCCGGCACGGTCATTGGTTTCTGTCCCTTTCTCATTCATGAAGTTTAACTAGCAGGCCCTGCGTAAGCATTCCATTCTTCTGGCATCATGTTCTTTGTTTTTGCTAGCTAGTAGTATTGTTTTTGGAGCGCCTCAAATTTTAAGTACCTTTATTATTATTATTATTATTTAGATCATCTAAACATTGATTTGGCAATTTTGTCACTCAGAGTTGATTGTTCTGATTTCATTTGTTTCGTAATCTCTCCCTTCATTTCCAACAAGCTCTTGTAAGTAAACAGTTTTGTCATCTTGGCCGCAGGGAGATCGATTCATGTCATGACATTTGAAGTAGGAGCAGTACTTGAGGATTCAAAGTGGCAGGCACCTTTATATTGTTTTGACAATAAAGATGACATTAAATCAGATGTAGATATGCTGGATCATCGCTGGATGACTTCTTAATTAAATGGACAGTTTAGGTTGGGTGTTTTGGTTAATGGATCCTGGTAACAGTAAAATGTTGCATGTAAGTTCGTTCTTCTACGATTGCCATTGTTCTTGTGTAGTTTGCCTTAATCTTATTGTGCCAAACTGGCTTTGGAACCTAAAAGTTCTTATGCTATGGTTTTGGGCATTTTGCGTGCTTCAATTAAATCGCGGCGTCTACCATTATTTCTTGAATTGATGCTTTTATCTTTTAAATTCTAGATTTTGTTTACCATGCTTGACTGTAATCCTGGTAGTTATGACCTTGGTTTTGCTGTAGTAAAATGCATAACATGGTGCTTGAGATTTATGTCTGGCCCTGACAAATGCAGGGAAATAATACACTTGTGAAGGATGAAAAGTTTAAAACGCCAAATTTGACATAATGCTATCAAACCTCCCGTTTGCTTCATATCTGGTTCTGGGGGGTAAAAAAGAACACAGCAATACTAAGGACGGACTAAATTTAACCATCAAACTTTACTTATGGCTCAACTTCATATCAGGTTTTTATCACAAAAAAAAAAAAAAAAAAAAAAAAAAAAACGAGAATAAGAATGAAGTTCCTATAATCCTGTAAAGGCAGGCATCAAGAATGACTGGATTGTACATTTGGCGGTTCCATCATCTCAATCCCTTCCCTTTTCCTGTACTGATAGCGTCGGGCTGCGTACAAGAAGGCAGCAAAATTCATCACACTCAACACTGTAAGAAGCCAATACAAGTAATCAAACCGCCCTGTGTTAATGTTCTGGGACAGCCATGATGGTCGTCTATCTTGTGCGTTCCCAGTTACAGATTTTACGATGCTGTTCAGTATAGAGGCTGCAAAACAACCTAAGCCACCAGCAACAGCTGCATAAGCTGAACCTATGCTCCTCATGGCATCAGGAGCCTCTTCGTATAGAAATTCCAGCAAACCAACTATGCAGAAGACTTCCGCAATCCCAATCAAACAATACTGAATTAGCAACCAATACGCACTTAGATCTGACATGGGTGTCAGAAAACTAACCTCATAACCATTTTGTATGGCATAGTGTCTCCTGTACCTCTCAAAAACCCCAGCCCATGCTACGGACAGGATTGAAACTGCCAAACCAATGCCTACCCTTTGAAGCTGAGAAGCACCATGGGGATGACCAGTAATTCGCCTTGACAGTGGGACAAACACCGAGTAGTAGAAGGAGAGTAGAAAAAATATGCTAAGGCCAGGAAAGACAGGCATACAAGTGACAGGTAGCTTCAAACGACCTATATGAGTATTCAACGTATAAGCCTGCTGCACTGAGAGGGTGAGGAATTCCGTTAAGATCATATTCAGCATTATGGTGCATGCTGGAATGGGAACTAGCTTTAGAAGAATTTTAACTTCTTCGACTTGGGTTACAGTGCAAAGCCGCCAAGGACTCGTACCAGCAGCACCGTCTTCTTTCAGTTGCAGAGCAGCTTTGTCCAGACATCTGCATCCAAGTAAGTTAAATAAACTGTGGAGTGATTGATTAATTTATGACCATTGTAGATTTGTAGGTAAATCATATCATGTAACCAACAAATTCAATTTCTTGAAAAAGGGGAAGTTAGTTACTAAAGCACTACCCTAATTAATCACCTGAAATCATCAGTATGAGCTATCTTGCTGCTTCCTTTTATAGCAGATCTTTTGCCAGGAAGTTCATACAAGCCTACAAAGTCACCACTATCAAACGAAGCATGCCTCTTGCGAAATGCGGACACGAGAACTTGGGCCACACGAGTTATAGGGCTGCCTCCAGGCAAGCGGTGCCTGTACAACGGCGTACCAAGAAAGAACACCATGTTGGACATGGCCATGGCAATGGCTAAGGAACCAAAAGCAGAACCCCATCCATGCTTCATTTGGATGTAGACCACAGCGGTGAAGGCCACGATTGCACCGACGGTGACAGATAGGTAGAAGAAGTTGAAAAACCTATCAAGGTGAGATTGGTAATCTCTACTTCTTTCATCAAACTGATCAGCACCGAAAGAAGAGACGCAGGGCCTTATACCTGCCGCACCAAATCCAGTCACGTAAAGGACTGCGTAGAGGTAAAGCATTTGCCATGGCTTTGCAGGTTCGCAATTGCCCAAAAGTAAGGCAATCTGGTCACACTGATCTTGATTTGGTAAAAAAATGTTCATAGTTGCACACAGGGTGATTCCTGTTAAACCCTTAATTTTTTTAAAAAAAAAAAAAAAGAGAAGGAAATTCTTTATTGAGCTACTCACTCATCAAATTATATATGTGCATTTAAAGAAGGAAAAAAAAAAAAAAAGAAGGGAAAATCCTCAATTGAATACCGCAAGATAGATTGTAGTGAAAATGGCAATCGTCCAGTATCTACCCAGGTAGGCGTCGGCAAGAAAACCACCAAGGACGGAGGCGGCCTGCGATATACCCAGGAAATTATTGACCGCGTTGGCAGAACTCGAGAAGGGTCGGTGCATAACGTAGAACATAAATGCCACCATGTTGACAGAGAGCCCAAAATAAGCCATTCTCTCCGCCATTTCGTTCCCTGCATCCTCCCCAAAAGATCGACAATTAATGATTAAATTGACATGCACGCACGAGCACGACAAAATTAAAAAAAAAAGAAAAAGGTTTGGATCCTTAATTATCCTTCCTTGATGGATCCTTACCAAATATAAAGAATGCAGCAATCCATCCGCCAGTTTTGTTTATATTGGAAACTGGAATAGGCTTTCCGTGTATATTAACAGGTGTAGCTCCTCCAATGTAACCACCGTTAAAAGCAGTCCGCCTGTCGTCCGACTCTATGAAATAGATCCCCAGTTTTTTCCTCCGATCATGACCATAACCATGACCATGACGGTCATTGCCTTCCAATTCCAAGTTTGATGGAGAAGACGTCACGGGCAGGACTTCAGGAGACTTGATTTCTCTTTCACCAGCCATCATCGATCAATCCTGCACTTAAAAATATTCAGGAATACTTGTTGCTTGGAATTGCAGGATTTAAAGTGAATTAGTAAAGATTTAACAGTAGCTAAATACCTACCTACATACCTAC
This sequence comes from Ophiorrhiza pumila, assembly GCA_016586305.1. Lineage (NCBI taxonomy): Eukaryota > Viridiplantae > Streptophyta > Magnoliopsida > Gentianales > Rubiaceae > Ophiorrhiza > Ophiorrhiza pumila. The sequence goes on along the minus strand of BLIW01000011.1, from coordinate 40,441,276 downwards.
CTGTTCAAGTCTCCTGCAAGCAAAAATCAAGCTGCCAAAACCACAGGAGGCTAGGAGAACTGGACATGCAATTATATATATATATATATATTGTGATTGTTGAGTTGAACAAGTAATGAGAAATTAAAAAAAGAAAGAATATGTAATTCCAGTAGTACTACTGTTGAAGTAGTAGCTAGAGAAGTATCATTAATGGCGATTGATCTTAATTTCACGATGGCAGTTAAGCAGTAAATCAATTAAATGCCAAACACATCATGATGGATGGATGGATGGATGGGAACCAAATTTGATGGGACAGAGAAACAATAAATAGGGATCCAACCAACACATTACTAAATCATAAATACCGATCATGACTAGTCAAATTCTCCTACTCACATTACAACTTTACAACTTTACTACTACTACAGTACTACTACTACTACTATTATGTATATGTGTATATATATATATATAGCAGAGGCCAGAGAGCTAGCATTAAATGCATTCCCAGTAGCCGGAGGAGCCCGGTAACACAAGTACACAACTTGTGTCTTCTTGTTGTTGTTGTTGTACTCTACTCTTGTGTGCCTGCCTCTCACTCTCAAAATATATATATTGGAATTGAAATTGAAATATTCCCACTCACTACTACTACTTCTTCTTCTTCTTCTTCTTCTTCTTCTTCTTCTTCTTCTTCTTCTTCTTCTTCTTCTTCTTCTTCTTCTTCATCAAATTAGCACGTGCATCATCCATTAATGTCTCTCTCGATCTCTCTCTTTTTTCTTTTCTAAAACCCTAATTAATTAAGTTCCCTAAACTCACTCTGCCTTCTGCCTTCTGCCTTCCCTAGCTAACCAGTAATTAATTAAGTAGCCAAAAGCCAAGTTATTTTTTTCTCATCAAACCAAACGCAATGTCATCTAGCTAGGACTAGGAGGACTCCATCCCTAGAACAGACAGTATATTACAAGTTGAAGAAATTAAGGGAGAACGAAAACAAAACTGGGTTTGATCCATCGTGTACGTACGTGCACGCATGGCTACTGCATTGTTGTAGTGCAAGTGCAACTAATCAATTTAATTTTGTGGGCCAGCGTTGTTGTTGTAGTGCAGTGGACTGGTGACTGTGTATTTTTACGGCCTTTGCTTGGGCTTAATATTTTGTTTCCTCTGTTCATGAATTGGGTTATGGTTTCGGGCAGTGAGTTCATTTGGGCTCTCATAGAATCAATCCAGTTGCTATTGGATCAGGACTAGGAAGAAGACTTTCTTTGTTTCTTCAAGGACGGGCATGGAGCATGGAGGGCTGGACAGGGATGTCACTTATAAATGTCGTATTGGAATTATATAGTAGAGGATCATCCTCATTTATTTATTTAGTTTAGTTAAAATAATAAAGACTACTTATTCCACTCCTTCTCTGTCCCTCTCATTTAATTCTTTGCCCAATACTCCTACTGCTGCTTACACTTACTTACTCAGGAGTCAGTACCATTAGTATATTATATATACTCCGGCACACACAGTAAGTAAAGCATAGCATTAGCAAATTAGCATTGCTGTTGCTGTGTCAGCAATTACTTTACTTAATTAATTATAAATATAATGATAACATAATTGAATGAATCAGACGAAAACCAACAGACTTGGGGGGTCTCTGTCTCTTCTAGTAGTCCAAGGAAGGCCCATTGTTTCCAATTTCCAGATCCAACTTTATTAATTTTTTTATTATAATATAATATTTAGGCTGAGGAGATTCATCATTCATGTTGTTTTTAACACAACACACACACACACACACAGTAACAGCTGTCCATAAACTACATTTCTGCCCCTCCCTACTACTAATATCTCTCCTTCAGTCACTCACTCCATATACATTTTGTGAACTTCTCATCCATTCGTCTCACCATCTTCGGTTTGTATGCATTTCCTCACTCTCCATTAATTCTCTCCTACTATTTCGTATTATTAGTAGAGTAGTAGATTTAGATTATATTTCTCAATTTCTTATGCTTGCTTTTGTTGTTTTTTTTTGAACAAAAAAAATTGGGTATTCCTGTCGTCGTCGTGGTGATCTCTTTCTTTACTTGTAAAATATTAGTACTAATTTCTCTCTTACATTTATATATAATGCAGAAGAAGAAGACGATTGATTTACTTCAAAAAAAATAAAAATGGAGGTAATGGTGATGGAGGGCAACAAGTTCCTGAATGTGGGTTTGCTGCTGGTGGCCACCCTGGTGGTGGCGAAACTGATATCGGCGTTGATAATACCCAGATCCAAGAAACGGCTGCCACCGTCGGTGAAGGCTTGGCCGCCGTTTTTGGGAGGACTGCTGAAATTCATGAGGGGGCCAGTGGTGATGGTGAGGGAGGAGTACCCAAAGCTCGGGAGTGTGTTCTCCCTAAAGCTCCTAAACAGAAACATCACTTTCTTCATCGGGCCAGAGGTTTCAGCCCATTTCTTCAAGGCCCCAGAAACGGATCTGAGCCAGCAGGAGGTGTACCAGTTCAATGTCCCGACCTTCGGACCTGGCGTTGTCTTCGATGTGGACTACTCCATCAGGCAAGAGCAGTTCAGGTTCTTCACTGAGTCGCTCAGAGTCAACAAGTTGAAGGGTTATGTGGATCAGATGGTTCTAGAAGCTCAGGTACTGATACTCAATATTCATATTCATTTCAATTCATTTTTGTCAAACTAATCTTATTTTATTTTAGTACTGCTTCATTTTTTGTTTGTTTACATTCTCTATGTACATTTATTTTACAAATAATATCTGTAGGGAATTAAATTAAATTTGAGGTTGTAATCTTTGTATTGTCCCTAGTAATTTATTAGTTTCAGGGTATATACAGTATACATGTCCACCATCATGTTATATAGCAAGCAAGCAAGCAAGCAAGCTTCTGCCTTCCCTGTAATCTTTTGCTGCATTCTTCTTCTGCTGCTTATTATGACTTAAAGAAGGACTTGCAAATATTTTCACCATGAATAATGTCAACTGCTTATTATTATTTACTTGACAGAGGGCCATTGTTTATCTTAATTCGAATCCTCTGTTTTGCCTCTAGTTTAAAACATTTTGGTCTGGTTTCCTGATTTTTAACTAGTTCAATTCTGCTAGAGTCATTTCATTTCATTTGAACTCAGCTTCTTAATTCTGCAGAAATTTCTTTCATCTAAACTATAGATCTGACTCTGTTCCCTCCCTATTCCTATGTTTCCCTGACCCCCCCCCCCCCGCCGCCCTTTGAAGGATTATTTCTCAAAATGGGGTGACACCGGGGAAGTGGACTTAAAATATGAGCTGGAGCATTTAATTATACTGACAGCAAGTAGATGCCTATTGGGTGAAGAGGTGCGCAACCAGCTCTTTGATGACGTCTCTGCTCTTTTTCATGACCTCGACAATGGTATGCTACCCATCAGTGTGATCTTCCCCTATCTTCCGATACCAGCCCACCGCCGTCGTGACAAGGCCCGCAAGAAGCTTGCAGATATTTTTGCCACCATAATTGCTTCTCGGAGACAAAGTGGCAAGACAGAAAATGATATGTTACAATGTTTTATAGATTCCAAGTACAAAAATGGACGCCCGACAACCGAATCTGAGGTCACCGGCCTGCTCATTGCTGCACTTTTTGCTGGCCAACACACCAGTTCCATCACCTCCACCTGGACAGGAGCGTACCTGCTGTGCAACCCGAAGTACATGTCACAGGTCTTGGATGAGCAGAAGAATCTGATGAAGCAGCACGGACATAAGGTCGATCACGATATATTGTCTGGGATGGAAGTCCTTTACCGGTGCATTAAAGAAGCTCTAAGACTCCACCCTCCCTTGATAATGCTACTACGCAACTCGCATAGCGATTTCAGTGTGACCACCATTGAAGGCAAAGAATATGACATTCCCAAGGGTCAGATTGTTGCCACATCTCCCGCTTTTGCCAACCGGCTCCCACATATTTACAAGGATCCCGACACATACGATCCCGACAGATTTGCTCCGGGAAGAGATGAAGACAAGGTTGCTGGAGCTTTCTCATATATATCTTTTGGTGGTGGCAGACACGGATGTCTAGGAGAGCCATTTGCATATTTGCAAATTAAAGCAATATGGAGCCATTTGCTGAGAAACTTTGAATTGGAACTGATCTCACCTTTTCCAGAGATCGACTGGAATGCCATGGTTGTGGGTGTGAAAGGAAAGGTCATTGTGAGATACAAGCGCCGACAGCTTCTAGTGGATTAACTGAGTATTTTCTTCCAATATATCCTCAAAAAATTACTGGTGGCATGATTCACTTAAGTGCCTTTTCTGTAGGTTGGCCTATTCCCCTAGCTGATATGATTCTGTTACGCATAACACCCCTCCATCTATTAATCATGTAGTTCTTTTTCCTGTTTCAAAGTAAATGGTGGTTTCGGGTGGGCATGGCTCATCCGATCTCACCTCCTCGTGATATCCATAATCATTGGACATTGACATTTGTTGATTCTGAATTTCGTTTTTTTTTTAATGGGATGTTTAAATCTTATTAGTTGCCAAAGTAATGCTATGCTAAGGGTGGCTTTTGTGCTGTGAATCAATTTGCTTTGTTTCAGGGTTTTCCGTTCTTTTTTTCTGGACCGAGTTTTAGAATCCTCATTTGGGCACTTGGTGTTCTTGACAACAAGTGAAGTTTAATGTGTGGAAAACATTGTGTTAATTGTTATGAACAGCTGAAGATCAGAGTTACCAGGTTTACAGATGAACAGAGACTTTGGATTGGAACCAAGGCAACAACTAAAGGCGCTTTGACATGGAATGTTGTGATATCTCCCAATATGAAGGTAAACACATCAAGGGACAAACAAAGTTGGCAAACAGAATCAAAATAAAATGAACAACAATATATCAATATGACTAGAGTGACGAAGTTTTACCAGGAGCTTTACCAAATCCTCCTCTTTTTTCCCGGTTTGGGAATAATTAAAAGTAAAATGAACAAATTTAAAAATATGCTTCAAATAGATTCTTGCTTTAAAAAAAGAAAGCAACAAGCTTCTCTTTTCTATAACAACTCCCAAATGAGAGTGTCTTACGGGCTTATAAGAAAAGAAGAAGAAGAAGAAGGAAAAAAAAAAAAAAAAAAAAAAAAGTCATTTATAAGGAAAAAATAAAATGTAAAAACAATAGAAGGACTAGGGAGTGGAGTTATTCTAAAACCCTAAAACCCTACACGAGGCTTAGGAGATGGAATGAGTTATAATTCGCATGCGGGGTTTGCGAAGTTCATCGTTGTTTGGTCTTGTACTAATAAATTCGGCAAAGCACTCCTCCTCCTCCGGCCACCTCTTTCATACCTTCATCCTTGGCCCGATGGAGGACTCACTGCGCAAGGCATTAGCCCACAAGCTAGACAGCATCGAAGCCAAAGGTAACTCCGTTCGCCAATTGAAGGCCTCCGGAGCACCCAAGCCTGACATTGACGCTGCCGTTCAATCTCTCAATGCATTGAAGCTGGAGAAGTCTGCCCTCGAGATCCAGCTCCAATCCGCCTTGTCTGTCCCCGGCCTTGCCAACAGGGATGCCTTCCGTCAGGCAATCGTTAACACTCTGGAACGCCGTTTGTTTTACATTCCCTCCTTTAAGATTTATAGAGGAGTTGCAGGTCTTTATGACTATGGACCTCCCGGCTGTGCCGTCAAGTCCAACGTCCTCGCCTTCTGGCGTCAGGTCACACCTATTTTGCTCTTTAATAGATTATTATTTTAGTCCTTGCATTGCATGGATGGTTATTGTTGTATGTATGTGAATTGCGGTTCTAGCTTTACATTGTGTTAAATTGTTGATAGGGAGAAGCTTGAATCTTGATTGCGAATGCGCTTATTTAGTAATGTTTGCTGTACCACACCACTAATCTACAAGAGTTGATTAGTAGCTTTATGATTTGTTCCCCATAATTTTATTGTAGAAAATTGATTGCTGATTCTAAGTTCCTTTCTTTTAACCAGCATGAACTCGTAGTCATCTCATCAGTCAAGTTCCTTAGGTTCAAATTTATTTAGTTCACTTACTCCAAATCAAAACTAGATATAAAAAATGAACATGTGTTGATAATCATATCATGGTTTCAAAGGACTTGTATGCAAATACCATTGTCCGCCTGCCAACCTCTTCGAGGGGTTTTAAATAGTGTCCATATGAAGTGCTTCAATTTACCCGTCTGATCTTGCATCTCAGCATTTTATTTTGGAGGAGAACATGCTAGAAGTTGATTGTCCCTGTGTTACACCTGAAGTTGTCCTCAAGGCATCAGGGCACGTTGACAAGTTCACTGATCTTATGGTCAAGGATCAAAAGACAGGTACATGTTATCGAGCTGATCATTTGCTCAAGGATTACTGTAAAGAGAAGATTGAGAAGGATTTGACCATACCTGCCGAGAAGGCTGCGGAACTGAAACATGTTCTCGCAGTTATTGATGATCTCTCTGCTGAACAGCTTGGTGCAAAGATCAGGGAGTATGGAATAACTGCACCAGACACTAAAAATCAGCTTTCTGATCCTTATCCATTCAATCTGATGTTCCAGACATCAATAGGTCCCTCTGGCTTGACCCCTGGGTGAGCATCATCTTTTTGGTCTTTTCAAAATTTTTCATACTTATCTCAAAGTTTCACGGAACACGCCAGATTGGATAGAATAAGTAATGAATGCATTAGAAAGAAAGTGGGGGTAGGTCCAATAGATGAGAAAATGAGAGAAACACGCTTAAGATGGTTTGGACATATGCATAGGAGTGTCCCGGTGCGACATGTAGAAAATAGAAAAACATTAATTCAAATAAAAAATGGAAGTGGGAGACTTAAAAAGAATTAGAAAGAATACGTAGGAAACTGAATGATATATTAAATATAAATGAAAATATGTGTATAGATAGAATATGATGACGAAGTATGATCCATATAGCCGACCCCACATAGTGGTATAAAGGTTTAGTTGTTGTTGTTGTATCTAAAAGTTTGACTCCGAAGTCTCGTATTTTGGTTGAGATCATATATACGTTTCTATAAGCAATTTTTTTTTTCTGCTTTTAGATGCACTTGGAACTTGAGATCTTTTATTATTTTGTTGATTTAATTCTCATTTTGAGATTATGCAGGTATATGCGTCCTGAAACGGCACAGGGCATTTTTGTGAACTTCAAAGATCTATATTATTACAATGGGAACAAGCTTCCTTTTGCAGCTGCGCAAATTGGTCAGGCTTTTAGAAATGAGGTATCTTTCTGTATAAGGGACATCATCCATTCTTTTTTCTGTAGTATACTGTTACTTAAGACACTTCCTTCAGAGAGGGGGGGGGGGGTGGGGGTGGGGGTGGGGGTGGGCGAGAGGAATTGGAAGAAAAAAGCATGCTACTGGATATTTGATATATTTTTCATTGTTCATTCTTCAGCCAGGACAAACCTAAACTTCAATGTTTGTGTTATATTTATATTATAGTGCTAATATGTTATGTATTTAGGTGCTTTTTCCCCTATGTTGTAAACATGTATGAAAAACTAGTTTGATTCTTTATGGAAAGAATGGATGATAACTCAAATTTTGGAATCTGGTCTTCTTCACCACCCCCTTCCTCTTCTCACCCAAAAAAATGTCCAGATATCTCCTCGACAAGGCCTGTTAAGAGTCCGTGAGTTCACGTTGGCAGAAATTGAGCACTTTGTTGATCCCCTGGACAAGTCTCACCCAAAATTTTCTGAAGTTGCAAGTTTGGAGTTCTTAATGTTTGCACGGGAGGAGCAAATGTCTGGTCAAGCTTCAAAGAGACTACAGATTGGTGAAGCAGTTGCAAAGGTTGGTTTCTCATGATGATACTACCCGGCTGCTTGTCCCTTCTGACTGCTTTCCCTTTGCCCCATCCTCCTCTTCCTGCTATTCAGGTTTTGGACTTCTGTTTATTTAAGAATTAGCCATCCTCAAGATTAATGCTTCACTTCCCATGTAATCAAATTTTCTTCCTGTATGTTAGAAAGAGGATTATTCAATGCAAAATACTTTCTAACTCGAAATGTATTAGGGCATTGTCAATAACGAAACACTAGGTTACTTCATCGGGAGAGTTTATCTATTCCTAACACGGCTTGGAATAGACGCGGAAAGATTGCGATTCAGGCAGCATCTTGCAAATGAGATGGCTCACTATGCTGCAGATTGTTGGGATGCTGAAATTGAATGTTCTTATGGCTGGATTGAGTGTGTTGGAATTGCAGATAGATCTGCATATGATCTGCGCGCTCACTCGGTAAGAGCTTAACTATGTTATTCATGCAGAATGTATGAATTTCTCACAAATGCTAATTCAGATTTAGCTTTTTTCTGTTACAGCTACTGTCTTGATCACTATAGATTAGGGCATGTTCCATTTCCTCGTGTATTTCAATTTTCTCATGTCCATGCAAGATACAAACTTTCTTGAACTTCTCTTGCTGATAAGATGATGCATTCTTTGTGATAGGATAAAAGTGGTGTTGCCCTTGTGGCTCAGGAGAAATTTTCAGAACCCAGAGAAGTTGAGGTAAATGATTATAGAAGTCACAAGATAGTAGTTTTCGTTTCTTGTACAATTGTGCAAAGTGTATGACTAGACCACTTCTACTTCTGCTAGAAACTGGTTATAGCGCCAGTTAAAAAGGAACTTGGCCTTGCATTCAAAGGGAACCAAAAGATGGTCACTGAAGCTCTGGAGGTATGTCTGGCTTTATTTGTCCTCCTCCAGTCCTGCTAAAGTATTTTTTTCCAAACATCTAGAGAACTAAAAATTTTATGGCAGTGCTTCATTTTTTTTTAGTGTTTTGGCTGAGAGTGTGTAACGATAGTAGTGAAACGAACAGTGTTGATTCCAGTTTTAGTAGGGCAGCGAAGTGAAACCTTAAAAAGAGATATATTCAACTTTTCCAGTTGTATAACCCCCTTTCCTTCTTCATTCCCCCCTACTTGGTTAGGCAATGGATGAAAAAGCAGCATTGGAGATGAAGGTTGATCTGGAATCGAAAGGGGAGGTGGAGTTTTATGTCTGTTGTCTTGGGAAAAATGTAACAGTAAAGAGAAACATGATATCAATTTCCAAGGAAATAAAGAAAGAACACCAGAGAGTTTTTACACCTTCTGTGGTTGAGCCGTCTTTTGGGATCGGACGAATTATTTACTGCCTTTTTGAGCATGCTTTCTACACGAGGCCAAGTAAAGCTGGGGACGAGCAGCTGAATGTGTTCCGTTTCCCTCCTCTCGTGGCACCGATCAAATGCACTGTGTTCCCACTTGTTCAGAATGAGCAATACGAAGAAGTTGCAAAATTCATCTCCAAATCATTGACGGCCTCTGGAATTTCACATAGGATTGACATTACAGGTATACAGCTGAATAAATCATAAATTTCTGTGGTGTATGGAATTTAGCTTTTGACCTTGTAACAGTTTTACATTGGCTAGTTCATTAAAACCTGTTTGTGCGTGATCTGTGCAGGTACATCCATAGGAAAACGGTATGCCAGAACAGATGAACTAGGTGTGCCCTTTGCGATTACTGTTGATTCATCCTCATCAGTGACAATTAGGGAGAGGGATAGCAAGGATCAAATTCGTGTTAATGTGGAAAAGGTGGCTTCAGTGGTTAAGGAGGTGACTGATGGACTGAGCACATGGGATGATGTTTTGAAGACATACCCAATTCATTCTTCAGGATCAGCAGCAGATGATGAGTGAAAGCAGTTTCAATTTCAGCGTCAGCGGGGATATTATTCACATTGGTGGAGATTTTAAACAATCATTTCTTGATGTTTCCTATGCTCTTTTAAGTGGAAATTTTTGGTTACAACCTCCATTGGTTTTTCCTCATTTTGAGGTTATAATGCATAATGTTGTCTTGTTGATTTTGGTAATAAATGAAATCAGGAGTGTCACTGTGAACAAAATCTCTTAGAAAGAAATAAAAAAAAGAAAGAAAACAGATTTTCTTCCAAAAGATTAATAAAAAAAAAAACAGTAGCAGCATGTTCAAATAAATTGGTGTCGTCCTGTTTAAAATGAGAATCGAACCACCAACTAAATAAATGTTATTTGAAGGCGTGCTGTGCATAATCCAGTTTAAGATGAAATTCTGACTAATTTATAATAATAATAATAATAATAATAATACTAGTGAAGTCACTCCAATGAGAATCGAACCCGCGACTTATAGTAACTAAGAAAAGAAAAAATAAAAATAATAGCGTGAAATGAATAAATGTAGGCTATGACTTACTATATGTAGCAATCAAAATGAATAAAGCAAAGCAAAGCAAAGCAAGCGCAGAAATGACAGAAGAATAGAATTGAATTTGTATCATATCATCAGCGTAGTAGTTGAAATTGTCTTCCCAAAACGAAACGGTGTGATTAAGCTTCACCCCACGGTGACGGTGGTTGCTCTTGCTCGAATCTAACGAAAACCCTAATTCCGCCCAAATTCCCCTCAAATTCCCCCCAATTCCCATCCATCCATCCATCCATCGCCACTTCTAAAGGAACCAAAAAAAAAAAAAAAAAGAAAAGAAGAAGAAAACATGCTTCGATTAGCTGGGAGGAGGCTGGGGCTCTCTTTTCTCCCGCGGAGGACTCCTACTGCCGCCGCGCCTTCTTCTTCTGCTTTCGTCCTCACCAACACGACCATCCCATTCGATGACGTCGATTCCAGATCCTCCATCACCTTCCCTTCCCTTACCTTTCTCAATCATATCAGAGGTCTCTCCATTTTCATTCTCCCCTTTGCTTCGTTTCGTTTTTGCTGATTTCTGTTTTCATTTTTTTTGCCCTAAAATTTATTTTATTATCGCGGATACTCTCTCTGCCTGAAGCATATGTTATGTTTGTTCTGGATGATATATTATTATTATTAATTCTGCGAAATATTTGGATTTTTTTTTTTTTTTTTTACAAAATTAGGCTAACAGCTTTAGAGAGATGCTTACTTTAATAGAACTATTGTAAATGAATTGTGGACGTATTCAATCCAAGAGAATAAACTCTTCTTCATTGATGCCGTTGTAATTTTTATATATATATATATGGAAACATTGATTAGCTCATCAGTCCACATCAAATGGATTCATATATTGAAACATTGATTATTACCTCATCAGTTCAAATCAAACCATCTTCTTTCCTTTCTTTGGTCGTTTGCCTAATGATAACTTCAACTTTTACATCATTCAAAGAATGGAACTACTGGATGAAACTCAGTCATCATAGTGTTACAATGGAACTACGGGAAAATTCCTGTGCTTCTTTGAGCATTCTTGTTGACTGCTATCAGTTTTACCCTCTATAATTTGCTAATGCTCGGTCATCTCCCACAGGGATTTCTTCTGACTCTGTTGCTTCCCCGCATGAAATGGGTTTAATTCAAGACCTCCCAGCCACTGTGGCAGCTATTAAGAATCCAAGTCCAAAAATTTTCTATGACGAGTACAACCACGAGCGTTTCCCTCCGGGTGACCCCAGTAAACGTGCATTTGCTTACTTTGTTTTAACTGGAGGCAGGTTCGTCTATGCATCATTGATCCGTCTCCTGATACTTAAATTTGTCCTGAGCATGTCTGCCACCAAAGACGTCCTTGCCCTCGCATCCCTTGAGGTAGACCTATCCAGCATTGAGCCTGGCACTACTGTCACAGTCAAGTGGCGCGGGAAGCCAGTTTTCATAAGGCGCCGAACTGAGGGCGACGTAGAATTGGCTAACAGCGTCGATCTTGGTTCCCTTCGTGATCCACAGGAGGATGCTGTTAGGGTGAAGAACCCTGAATGGCTTGTGGTTATTGGAGTATGCACCCATCTTGGGTGTATCCCCTTACCAAATGCTGGTGACTTTGGTGGCTGGTTTTGTCCTTGCCATGGGTCGCATTACGACATCTCCGGTAGAATTCGCAAAGGACCTGCACCGTACAATTTGGAGGTCCCAACGTACACCTTCTTGGATGAGAACAAGTTGCTTATTGGTTAAGGGTTTACAGCAGAATTTGGAAAGACAACTGTAACCGTTGGATCTGATGCTTTGTGTTGTTCCTCAAGATCGGCAACAGCATGATCTATTTTGTTCTTCTTCTTTTTGGTTCTTTTCTTTTACTTGTGCTGTCCTAATCACAATTTACATTATGTGGATTTTGTATTTACTTGCCAGTCTAGGCAGTAGATTGCTATCATGAATAATTCGGCTGGCTTCGTTTGGAACTATACATCTTGAATAATTTGGTTGAGATGTTTGTCAGTGGACTTTGGGTGATTTATGTAACCTGAAGGTTTAAATTTTGCCTTCAATTTGCTCTCTCAATTCTCTGTGTTTTGTATTGTAAACTTTTATCGTTATTCTGTGGCAAGCAAAAATGCTCTACAAGGAGTTGACAAGCGTATCTAGTAGAGCATTGCAGCTGGCTTCCTTTTTGGGTGAGATGGTTTATGGGAGAAACCGAGTGTAATTAACCTTGCTATATTTCTTATCAGGCGAGTGGCGAGTTGCTAGTCAAAATTACCAAGCAGTAAGACTAGCGCAAGTCAATTGCACAAACCAGAATACTATATAAATGTGTACATCTGAAGTTCAATAGCAGAATAAGCAAGTATTGTAACAACAATATGTGTCCCTATGCAGCTAACAATATTTGGTCCTTCCAAAGATGCAGGTGCTAAAAATAACAAGTAAAATGATGAGTATATAATATGACCCATTCATTTGCTTTCAAGGAACACAATGGACAATGGAATTCTACAGCGTCACTATAGTAGTGTAGATGTTTGGCTAGTAAATGAAGCCAGAAAACAGTCTTGGTGTGTATAGTCAGACATCAGCATTCAGCAGTCCTGAATTGGAATTAGTGGAAGCTTTCCTCCATAAGTCTCCGGAAGTTGACTCTCATCAATATCGTTAAGCAAAGTTGATCCTAGTTTTTTGTCCTCAACAAAGATAATCTGCAGAAACAGAGATAGCTAATGATGGCAAAACACCTTATCAGCAGCAGGACACTATAGTATATCCTGAACATACTGTATTACCATGACATTACACGGCCTTTATCAAGGGTCAGTAGGGTTATGGTCCCATATAACCACACTAGTATTTGTACCAGGCTAGATTAGATGCCATCATTTGGGATGGTAGAAATAAGCTTAATCTGATTGCATCTAGTGTGCAGTTAATGGCGCCATAGAAGTTCCCAATTGCTTCTCCCCTGAACCTGTTGGTCGTTTGTCCCATATCCCAAATAACAAAGGAAAATAAAAGACAGGAGGAGGAAAGTATAGTACCTTCTTCTTCGTTTTGCTATCAATAAAAGGGTAAACAACCTTCCATGCTGTCATGAATATGTAAGGCACATGGACTATGAATAACTTGCCTAGCCTCTCTGGGAAGCAATCCTGAAATTTGAGATGATCAGACTTCCATTCGCAAGCTTTTGAAAATTAATGATAAGGTAAACATGTAAACCTGTAAAATCGATAGAGCTGCTTGGTATCCACGAACATCACTATTAGCATATCCCCACCCTTCAAGATCACCAATGCAGACAAACTTCTCTTGTCCACTAGGCATTCTGCCATTTTCAAAACATAATAATAAAGAAAACAAAGCTTCAGTAATAGCAATAATATATTTTCCCCACTAACCTCTACCCTGTTTGTGCGTGCATGCGTGTGGCTTCATTCATTCATTTGAATTTTACTTGGTACTAAAGAAACCAACTAGCTGGGATGGCTCTAGACCATCATCACGAGCAAATTTTTGCTCCCAAAATGGTTTTTGAATTCTAAGGGGATTATTTTTTCATATCACATTGAACTGATACAAGAACTTCAACATGTTATCATTTAAAAGACTTGTGATCCCGTTTCATTTTCCATCAAAGAAATCATTTAAAAAAATAAAAAAGGTGATCAAATATATGTTAGCATAAGTGAATTACCTAGCACATATTTTGTCAAGACTGAAAGTAACAAAACCTGCAAGAAAATGACAAGAGAGAAATCAGCATAAGATAACGGGGTAGCTGAAATATGTGCACATTGTACATAGAAATCTAGTTGGGTGAAAGAAATAAACTAAGAAAGATGGTTTGTCCCGGAATAGAATTGAATGTGTGGGGCAAATCTTTAGAAAAAAAAAAGGGGGAGAAAACATGGGGAGTGCATTGTAGCTTTTGAAGACCATTAAACAGTTGCAAAAGCAAAGCATGAAACTAAAAGAAAATGCAAGAGTATGTAGTGAAATGTTTAGTGCATACGCTTGAACTCTTCGGGATTCTTGGGCTTATGACGTCCGCCAAAGACCACCACGATGGGGCGCCCCAACTTGTCTTGCCCTTGCATGAATAATTTATCATGTTCAAGCTCATTTGGGATTTCTGATGGAGATATAGAGCCATTTGGAACAAATTCTTTCCTCCAGCTCAAGTACTTGAGAAACAAAGCAGAAGCCTTTTCAATGTCCAGATCACGAGCTCTCAGAAACCTTCGGATCATAAGATCATCTACGTCCTGCGGGCGGAAGTTTGATCAATCGGTTTTGGCTGAAGTAAGTAAGTAGTTGGTTTTTTTAAAATTGTTAAAGAGTTTAATCTAAGTGAAACCTTAACTGAAAGCTCAGTTAATCAAACAAAAGCAAATGACGTTTTTACAATAATTTTTACATGTATGGAGGATGAAGCGAAGAAAAACAAATTGCGTGAAATGTTCCACAGAGTAGTCGGTGAAACTGAAACATTAATTAATGGACGTATCTACAATTAATACTTCTTTCTTTGGTGGGAATCAAAATCAAAATCAAAATCAAAATCAAAATCAAAATCAAAATCAAAATCAAAATCAAGAAAGAAAGAGTAGGAGTAATAATAATAGTAATAGTTAAAAAGGATGAGGTGAGGTGTATGAAAAAGGAGAGGATAAATGGACCTTGGAAGAGGGATCTTGACTTTGAAGTTGGGCTCTCATGATCTTGATTTTACTGAGCTCAATCTCCTCCTTTTGGTGTTGTTGTTGCTGGAAATCCTCCTCCAACTGTTTGAGTTCATGATCAGCCTCTTTTTCTTCTTCTGATGAGGAAGAAGACGAAGACCAAAATGAAGTGATTTGGAATTTCTGGCGCAGATATGAACTCATCTTTCTAACTAAACAAATCCCTCTTCTTCTTCTTCTTCTTCTTCTTCTTCTTGTAATGAATTTATTTTTTTGTTTTTTGTTTTTTTTTTGGTCTTCTTCCCTCTATTTTCTGTTTGTATCCCCTCAAAGTGAAGACAACAGAAGAAATGGAAGAGGAAGGACTAAGGAGGGAGCAATTCAGTCACTCATTCATTCATTCATTCATTCACTCACTTATTCACAACTGTAGCTGTGTAGGTGGGGTGGTAATAAGAAAAGATAGTAATGAATTAGTATTTTGGTGCATCGACAGACAGACAGACAGCCAGACAACTCATGGAAATGGAATCCGTCAAATTCACATTCAATTCAATTCCAGCAAGCTGTAGCCTCCCTCCTCCGCTGCCTATTGCCTTCAACATTTACTGCTATAATAATAATAAAACATTGACATTTCCATTAACAAACAATTACTGGAATATTTCTTCTCAGTCTTGACTGCGTACTTTTCTATACTTGGCTTGGGCCTTGCATTTTATTTCAACATATAAATAATAATTACTTATATTATGGGTTGGGCCGTTTGAGTTGATTCGCTTATATTATATACGGGAAAAGGGGTTTGTAATTGTCCACAGAGTTAATGAGTTCTATATATATATATTATGGATGGGTGGGTTGGGCCGTCAGAGTTCCATTGGATTGGAGGTCTCAGCGCACGCAACCCACGTGGTGAACCGAACCATCTCTCTCCATATATAGTATGTGTTGCAACTTGCAACAAGCCAACAATAGGAATACTCTAATAAGATGTCATTATGCCATTTTCAAAATAATCTTAAATCTTTTTTAAAAATTAAAAAAATCGGAAGGACATCATCAGATTCATCACAATTCAACCCCCATTCACCAACCCACCCAACGATGACACAATGCAGTTCAACAAAACCATCACAGCTTATACTAATATTGCTTAACATTTTAAACTCACAAAACTATTTAAGTTATATATATATATATATATAATGGATCATTCTCCTGTGAGTGATTAGGACGTATTTATTTTATTTTAATATATAAAGTATAAATAATTAGCAGATTAATATATATAAAGTATTAAATATTAATACATAACGTATAAAAAATATAGCGTAAATTTAATTCGCGAATCGCGTCTCGTGTAGTTTTTGTGATATATGATTATATAATCTTTTGTTAGTGTAAGGTACTCAAAACTCAAGACGTATCGATGATCATTACAAGTCAGAACAACAGTGGAATAGTAATCCCGTAGATACCTCTAATTGACAAATAGATTATATAATTGCATTTGCTAATTTGGTAAGTATTACTAATACCACCATTGTGTATTTGTCTCAAAAGTCTAAAGTCTCACCTTGGCTGTTGAACACAGAGAGCATCAGTGTTGTTTTGGTTGGTGAGACTTCATCATCTACACCATAAAAATCCCTTTTCATGGCTTCCATTTCTAAGCTTTCCTCCGCCGCCGCCGCCGCCGCCTCCCATTTGTCTGCTTCGACGGATATTAAGTGCCCATCCCGATCTTCTTCGCTTCTCATTCGGAGGTCCAACAACACCAGCAGACTTCTTTTATCATCATCCACCTTGTCCATCCGTGCTAAGGCTGCTGCTTCTGCTTCTTCTTTCAGGGCTTCCTTGCTGTATGTCTTTTCTCTTTCTCTTATCTTACTACTTGCCTTACTATTATTTATTAATCAAAGAAATGTAATTAATTTACCTTTTCATTCTTTGTGTTTCTATTTCCTTCATTTGATCTTCCTAAGTCAAACCATGATCTTCCCTTCATATGTCTATTTTATCTGTCTATCTTTGCTTTTTCTTTCTTTGTTTTGTTTTTGTTTTTGTTTTTATTGGGATTCTGCTATCTATCCAACATCAACTCCCTCGCCTGTTTGTTTTGCTGTTTGCTACTGAAATTGATATTATGCCACTTTTCTTATGCTTTTCAAGCTTCTTGATCCATTATTAATTCATTACCACTGCCAAACCACTACAACGATCTTCCCATCTTATTATCATCTTAGAAACAAAAGTAAATAACCCATTTTGCTCCTAAACGAAGTCTCTGAAAGTTGATCTGTTTAACAGAAATATATTTCTTTTGGTACCGGAGCCCTCTAAAGTGGCCATCTTGTATTTCGGGAATGGGATTACCCCGCACCAGAGTTCAGTTACATTTATCAATTCCTCTAAAAACATATACATAAAGATTCAATCTTTACATAATGGCTGCTGGCAGATATAACGACCACTGATTACTGTTTCATAAAGAACCCTTCAAGGGAAACTAAATTTTTTGATAGAGGTAATATTAGACAGTCCTCCCCTCCCCCTACTCCTGTTCCACCCCTGCATCGGAGGGATCAAGGTGCATGTATGTTGCTTGTGTCAATTATATCATGTCAGTTCATCAAGTAATGATGTCATATACTTTGCATTGTGTTGTCTGTCTGTTTATGGCCTCACCTCCTCCTCCACTTTGTACTTCTTTCGATGGATTCACAAGCACATTTCTTAATAGTGTCAGGTGCTCCCAAAGTGATGGAAATGGAAGCCATATCAAGAGAACAACACTTCACGACCTTTATGAAAAGCAAGGGCAGAGTCCTTGGTACGATAACTTGTGCCGTCCTGTTACTGATCTGCTCCCATTGATTGAAAGTGGCGTCAGAGGTGTAACCAGCAACCCTGCGGTATGGCTATTCTTTTGCTCATATCTAGACGAAAAACAATCTATACGTTCCCACTAGCTTTGATTTAGCTAATAATTTGTACATATTTCTTGTACAGATCTTCCAAAAGGCCATATCAACCTCAAATGCCTATAATGAACAATTCAGGTTGTGCGAATCATTTCTCAGTTCTTTTTATTTACATTGTAAATATGATATCCTTTTTTATTTCGTATCGTCTTTGTTCCTTAATGTCAAGAATTAACTCGAGTTGGGTTTGGGGCTATGTTCTTGTACAATGTGTAAGTTGAGCAGCAGCCACTTTTTTCCTCTTCTCTCTGTCTTAGTCGTCTTTTTATTAGGACATGGAAACTAGGACCATTGCATTTAGCTACTAGTTCTTCTAGGGCTTTAGGAGTTCTAGTTTAACATGACCAAAATATCAGTGTCCGTAAAGGAATTAGTCATATAATAGTCATGTGTATTGAATTTTCAGCCGATTTTGGTTTAACTGGATCATCATTCATGTGATATCCTTAAGTCATTTTGAGACATACAGTTGACTGGCCTATGACGAAGCTGGCCTGGGATTTATTGTTCAATGTTCCATGACTGGGTCCTCATCTTTTTGCCCCAGTTTGCTAAAATAAGTCATATTTGTAAATTCTGCAGGGAACTTGTGCAAGCTGGAAAAGACATAGAAAGTGCATACTGGGAACTGGTGGTCAAGGATATCCAAGATGCATGCAAGCTCTTTGAGCCAATTTATGATGAAACGGATGGTGGCGATGGATATGTTTCTGTTGAAGTGTCACCCAGACTAGCTGATGATACTCATGGGACCATAGAAGCTGCAAAGTGGCTCCACAAAAAGGTTTATCGACCTAATGTTTACATAAAAATTCCTGCCACAGCTGCGTGCATCCCATCGATCAAGGAGGTGATTGCATCTGGCATAAGTGTCAATGTCACGGTAGGTTGATTTCTTTATCGTACAACCTTTGGTTTTGAGAAGTGAACCACTTTGATATTACTGGAAAGAGAGGTGATTAAGCTCTCGTTTATGCAACCTATAGTTGTTGTTTTACCCATCAATAAATGTGGGGTTGTTATATTATATGTTTTAAATGGATAAATGAAGGAACTTTGTTTTGCTGAGGTTATTCTTTAGGTTATTAACATTATCTTTTCGCACTGGACAAACAGCTTATATTCTCTATTTCAAGATACGAAGCAGTTATTGATGCTTACTTGGATGGCCTTGAAGCCTCTGGGCTATCGGATCTCTCTAGAATTACAAGTGTTGCTTCGTTTTTTGTTAGTCGAGTAGACACCCTTGTTGACAAGATGCTTGAGAAAATTGGCACTCCAGAAGCTCTTGATCTCCGTGGGAAGGTAATGGAATAGAATCTGAGGTTTTTTTTATGTATTACAGGCTTGCAACTTTGAAATCTTTTGTTTGTTTAACTTGTGTTACAGGCTGCAAATGCTCAAGCTGGTCTTGCTTACCAGCTCTACCAAAAGAAGTTCTCCGGTCCAAGATGGGAGGCTTTGGTTAAAAAAGGTGCCAAGAAGCAGAGGCTGCTGTGGGCCTCAACCAGTGTCAAGAATCCAGCATACCCTGATACTTTATATGTGGCACCTCTCATTGGACCTGACACGGTAAATCTATCTCATCATATTGTAATTTTACCTTTTCCTTTCTGGTGGTTGGATAGCAGTTGAACGGAAAATTCATGGCGTATAGTTTCCAAACTTTTGGGGTTGATGATGCTAATATTGCGGGTATGATTTGCGTTCATTTTCTTCTTTACAACGTAGGTTTCAACCATGCCAGATCAAGCACTTCTAGCATTCATAGACCACGGTAGTGTTGGAAGGACGATCGATTCGAATGTGTCTGAAGCAGAGGGTATTTACAGTGCCCTTGAGAAGTTGGGGATTGACTGGAGCTACGTGGGATCTCAACTTGAGGTCGAAGGAGTGGATTCTTTCAAAAAGAGCTTTGATAGCCTGCTGGACAGTCTGCAAGAGAAGGCAAATTCTCTTAAGCTAGTGAGCCTGTGAACAACTACACTATGATGGGGCATTGTTGAATTTACCGGAAGGATGAATAAAATAAAAGATGTTGTATCCTGCTCTATCTAGATTCTAGAGAGGGGCTAAGGAAGTGTGGTGTGTAAAGAGAGTAGAGAGCTGCATTGATAATAATATTTGTATTAATTAGGAGTTTAAGATTTACTTTTGGGAACTTCCTATGATATTCTCATTGAATTACTGTTAGATATGCATGGAAGAATGAATGTGTTGAACTATAAATATTTTTCTTGCTGAATTTTGTTTTTGTTGTTCAACAACAAAGAAGGGAGTGGGGGTGGCTGGCAGCTCAAAAGAGCATAATGATGGAATGAAGAAAAGCTCAAAAGAATGCAAGTAAATCCGGGGAGTTTTGAACGTAGTAGAATGAAGAAAGGCGCAAAAGAATGCAAGGAAACCCGTTAAAATGGTGCCATGAGAGAAATAAGAAACAAAAATAAGGGGCTTTATTAAGCTATGGGATGGAACTCCATTTAGAAGTCGGAGCCATAACAAATACGATTAAAGATAGGGCATGGGCATAAATAATCGTTATTTATAGTTGGGATACTGGGGTATTGGGGTATGATCCTGTTATGAGTGGATGTAGCGAAAGCTGAGGTCGTTATCTTCTTCTTTCTCCCGCGAAACGTCCACTCTGCTCCACTTCTTCCTATTGAGGCTGTAGCACTACTGGAAACTTCTCCCTTTCGATAGCAGCGGTTGTCGTAGTCTTTGTATAGTTTTGGTGTTCATGAAAATGGCGTCTGCGGTTGGATCACTTCCATTTTACTGCTCCTTGCCGATAGATTGTGGCAAGTGCTATACTAATTCGTCGTCATCATCCTGGGTACGCTTGCTTGAGCATTCTAGATTTATGGTTGTTGGCTTGGCTCCGTAGAGATTGCAGCCAAATTTTCTCTAACAAAAAGGGTTTAAAATCTTTTTAACATTTCAGCGGTGGCACAGGCAGCATTACAGCGGTGGGTGGCGTACTCCCAAACCCGCATCCTTTTTGTATAAAAGCAGCCGCGACGCAGCCGACCCAGGTTGTTGCAATTAATTGCTAATCTCTCTCACTAATCAAGATTTGATTTTTACTTAATTTGAGCTTGCCCTTTATTTCTCTATCTTTGGTTTTAATGTTTAGGTAGATATTTGTTTTCAGTTGAAGATGATACTCAGAGGCTGGAGGAGTATTGGCCGCATGTTGATCGTCGGAAACTTGTCCTGTCTTCTTCTATTGCACTGTTGATGCCAACTTACTCCAATGGAGATGCCCCTTCCCTGGCTTCTCAGTTTGCTGACAGTCAGTAATTTATCTCGACAATTCTTACAATTTTCTTTACTCGTGAGACGTGTCAACAGCCTCTTTTCCATTTCTTTGGGTCTCTGAGATTTTCACTGTATCTAAATTTTAGTGGCTGGAAGCCTGGTATGCTACCTGTCATTTATGATAGAGAACTGTTTGTATTTTTCACCTTTTACGATTGACATGCTAATGCCAAGCCAAGTTGGTGATTCACTGATTTGGGTCCAAGTATATTTTACCTGTTAAGGCTAACTCTTGCAAATCAAGACGTTTGCCTCTCATCATTAGAACAAAACCTGTATATTCAGGATACCGAACAGATGGATATGTTCATTTGTCCATTCTACGAATTCTGTGATTTCAACTTATTATGTCCTTAGATTTTCCATCATAATGACTGTAAATGCCATTCCGAATCAGTTGGATCATTTTCTGGCTGTGTGACTACTTGTAAGTTCAAACCAATTCTATGTTGCGCTCTGTGGATTATCTTTG
Organism: Ophiorrhiza pumila; assembly: GCA_016586305.1. NCBI lineage: Eukaryota > Viridiplantae > Streptophyta > Magnoliopsida > Gentianales > Rubiaceae > Ophiorrhiza > Ophiorrhiza pumila. The sequence goes on along the minus strand of BLIW01000011.1, from coordinate 40,419,535 downwards.
TTTCTGTATTTCATTCTTTTCTTGTTCTATGCTTTTGAGCCCTTTCCGTTATCTTTGCATAATCATCTGATTGCATGTGCACCCTCTTGTAGATCTGAAGACTAATTATCAGCTCACTGTTTGAGCATACAGTGCCTGCATTGAGGGGAAAGGATTATGGCAAGACCAAGATGCGGTATCCTGACTACACCGAAACGAAGTCAGGTCTTCAATATAAGGTCTTTTCCAATTCCAAACATTCTGTCCATGACCTTCTTCAGTGTCTTCGTCCATGACCTCAGTTTATTAACTCTTAACTGACAAAGAGCGCAGGACTTGCGACTGGGAAATGGGCGCACACCGAAGATAGGGGAGACTGTTGTGGTAAGCCATGCATTCTTTGTGCATATGGTTTCCCACTATTTCATTTTCTTGTTTCATTGGACCAATTTGGAAAGGACAGTAAGCACATAATCACATAAGATGAAATAACTTGGAGAAATCTCTGAATCTTGATAGCCATATTGAGATAATCACTTTTCGTTCTGTACTCTGCATAATAAAATTAAAGGCATATGACTCAAAATTTCAGTATCGCTTTCACTGAAATATTGAGGAATGAGTGATATTGATTTAGTTTTCATTGAAAATTATGCAATTTCTTTGATATTCTTATCACTCATTTGACATTTTAATTAAAATAAGGAGAGATTCTGATAGCTCTTTAATATTGAATACCTTCCAGGTTGATTGGGATGGTTACACCATTGGATATTATGGCCGCATATTTGAAGCTCGCAACAAGACCAAGGGTGGTTCGTTCCAGGTATAATATCATCTTCTATTTGTATAGAACATGCCTCCTGTTGATGTTTTGTTTTTTCTTTTTGTCTTCAAAACACGTCATCTTCTGTGGTAAATCTTTTCCTGCTTATTGATGTGCAGGGTGATGACAAGGAGTTCTACAAATTCAAAATCGGATCTGAAGAGGTAAGGAGTGTGTGCCATGAAAAAGATCTAGTACAAGTAAAGTTTTCAATGGCTGGAATAACAAAAAAATAAATTGCTGATATTCATACTTCTGTGTTTCTGATTATCTTTTTATTTCTTCGTTTAGTGCCATCTTTTTTTCTTGTTTACATACTTTGGCATGGGATTCTCGGGATAATTGTTACGATGAACACTTAGATTCTCACTTGTGTGTTTAGTTCTTAATAAAGGTTTCTTGATGGATGGTACTGTTGGTTTTTGGAAAACTTTAGGTCATACCTGCATTCGAGGAAGCTGTTTCAGGCATGACACTCGGCAGTGTCAGAAGGTGTTTTACATTTTCAACTGTAGTATTTGTGACCTTTTTTAGTAAGCTCCCAGACATCTAACAATGTCATATCATAGGAGAATTCTTCTATTTTTGGTTGACTATCTCAACATGTCACAGGATCATTGTTCCTCCAGAGCTAGGATATCCCGACAATGACTTCAACAAGAAGGGTCCTAGGCCAACAACATTTTCGGTAATGCATATGACTTCCCTACTATGCGTAACTGTATGTCTTCTATCAATAATTGCTTTAAATTTCTCTCTACAGGGCCAGCGAGCACTGGACTTTGTGCTGAGAAACCAGGGATTGATAGACAAAACGCTCTTATTCGATATTGAGCTCTTGAAAATCAATCCAAATTGAGGCCTTCCAGCGAACCACCCTGGACTTTATGCAACAACTTTCACTAGCAAATGTTGTTTGCTGAAAAGTAAAATAAATCAACTCTCATTTGAGAGTTTCAAAAACATCGCTCATTATCATGACTTTATATGTACGTATCTGGTGGGATTCTGGATATAATGTAGTCATAACTAAAATGAATGTTGTAAATTGTAATCATCAATATCTGATTCCAATCATGAAAGACGAATAACGTAACAAAACTATGAAATCTTACATTTCTTTTACTTGTCTTCTGGATTTTAACATTGTACACATAAAACAGTCATACAGTCAAGTCATGTGTGCTGTGTACACATGTCCCCTATTTTTGCTACGCAATCTTCTTTGATAAAATTTTAGCCCAAATATGCACTTGGGCAAGACCCAAAAAGCTCGCTCGTCCAGACAGAGAAGTGTCTCTTAAACCTCGTAGAAGCAGCAGTAGTTATGGAGGCCATCTATGATTCAGATTTGGTCTGCTGGCCCAGTTCATTGATGAGGGTGTTTTTCTCTTCTTCCGTCAAAGCGTTGAACATGAAGACAGATTTGTCTCCTATGTCATCCTACATACATATATAACATTCAAGAGTCCATTAGCTATAGTGGTGCATATAATCACATAAGATCATACTATATATTGGATGAATCTTTTCTTAACCTTAATGGGCTGAAAGAACTTCCTTCCTGCAAATACCACAAACAGTCCCATCCATGCACCAAGCAGGGTAACTTTTGTTCCTTCATCCATCAGTCCTGTCTATATATCAAAAAGCAAACCAAATCTTTTAATAAGTACGATTAACTAGTTCTAAATCTTTTATGGATTATGAATTGCAAATGCTTCTCAGTAATCTAAATCCTGCTAAAAGGAAAAGGACCGCCACATTGACATTGGTTTTGTAATCTGCACATCTCACTGAATTTCGAAGATTATTTCCATCATTTATAAGCCAAGAATTATCATATTATTAGCCACTCAAAGCAGATTTGTGCACTGTATCTACCAACCTCTACACTCTCTCCTTTCAAATGAATGGCCCCAAGGCTTGACCTCAACATGAAGTTGTTTTTGCCTCACACAAAGTCGTGATGAACAACTAAGCTTACTTCGACATCTAAAACGTAGTCGTGAACGACAATAGATTCATCATTATTATTGGAAAAAGGAACTAAGAAGGAAAGTTTTGCAGCTATAAAAAGTACCAAGTGTCCTAGCAGCACTGCAGGAATAATGAATGTGAGAATACCAGCTTCTAGCTTGCCATAGCAAAGACCTGTTTTGAAAGAGGCAAGAATGAGATCTCCAGATCGTCCCTTGATAGCCCAATGGAGAAAATTTCCAAAAAGTGCAGGTAAGATTTCAGGGAGGATAAAGGATATCTTCATTTAGCTGACCCCACATTGTGGGATAAAAAGCTTAGTTGTTGTTGTGTAAAGGATATCTTCATTTCTATTTACAGTTTCAACAGATCACGGCTGGACATTTTTCAGACATTAAAGCTTCTCACATCTCCGGTTGGTTGCTGCTGAGTTTCTTATGGTTGAAATGAGAGAAATAACATCTGCAACATCTCAGGCAACTCTTACTATTTCCCCAATCCTATCATTTTTCCTTGGGGTTCCTGAAGTTCTGTTTTATCTCTTGTTCGAGCTTGTCCTTCACAGCATCTGTACTCAGCTTACTTTATAAGAGTATTCTGCATGATAATGGGCTATATAATATTCTTCTTCATCTTTCATTGTCTTCATGTGCAAAAAAGATCATTTTCCTGAGAGCCCTTAGAGCCTTTAAACATTGATATCCAATTCACTACCACGGGACATATTTTTCAAAGCACAATGTTACAATTAAATCGAAAAACATTCCACTAAGTAGCGAAAACAAAACATGTAATATTGAAGTGCAAGAGGAATAGCACAAGTCAGGAAAAAAGAAAAAAAAAAAACATACCTTCCTTGAAGACAAGTCCAGTAAGGGCAGCAAAGAGTGGACCAACAAACCAGATAGCTGCGGGGTATTGAATGACATAGTCCACTAAGTCTTTTCCAGCTGGTTGAGCAGAGTTTGCATAGACAGCCAAAGACCCGAAAGCACCAAGGACCCAAAGCCCTTGAAGTGTGCGCTTGATTTCAGTTACGTAGATGTGAATAAGATAGAGGGACAAGCCCAATCCACAAGCTCCAAATGCATAAATGAAGTCGATATTTCTCCCAAGGAAACCATTGAGTGCGGCATCACTAGGTAAGAAAAGTGTTGAGGATGCAAGAACAAATGAGGCAGCAGCAGCAACTAACCCTGATCGGTATAGTATCACCTGGTAATAGTGCGACAATCATCGGACGTCAATGAAATGCAAACACAGGAACGGAATCAAATGAAATTATAAGTCAGACAAAATATTTGAACCTAAACATAGCATACAACCACTTGTCGTTGCATCTCTTAGTTAGTGGGAAAGTGTAAAAGGCAAGATAAAGTTGAGGACTTTGGGCAAGGGCAAAGTATAATTAGTAAAAGTGTTTTGGCGGTGGATGATAAGAGGATGTAGGAAAATGGGAAAATGGCCCAAATCTTAGTATGCAAAATTGTGAAGGCGGAAATGAAGCAGTCATAAGGGGGCTGATAACAGTTGCTATAGTTTGGTTAAAAAGATGGCGAAATCCAAATGACAAAGCACAAGGCAGTGCACAACACAAACCAAATGAATTGAATTGGAAGTGATTAATAATTGCTGCCTGCGATAAAAGTATAGTTAAAGCTAAAGCTCTTACCTTTCCTTTTTCAACTAAAATGTATTATTATTAAGAACAAATTGGACAATATCTAGTCTACTACTTCAACAATTGAATTCCACACCCTTTTGATTAAACCTTACCTTTGAAATAAATAAATTAAAAAAAAAATGATCAAGGCAGAGAGAGAGAGAGAGAGAGAGCATGGAGAGGGAGTTACCTCTTGAACATCGGAGGGCTGAATTGTCCAGGGACCATAAACTCCTTGGTATACCACCGGCGGCTGCTCCTCCGAATTGGAAGAGGACGGCGGAGAGCGTGAGGAAGAGGCACGACTAGTGTTACGGTTGGCATTGGTAATGATGGTTTTCTTGTTGGTAGAAGCAAAGGGAAAACGACGACTTAGGTGTTGAAGTTGAGCGTCCATACAAGAGTAATCATTGGGTTTGTTGGGTACCGACGACGAGGAGGAGCACAAGGGAATTCTCAGTCTCCGACCACCAGCTGAATTACTACTATTACCATTATTATTAACCAACAACGACGCCGCTGCCAAACTCCGCCACGCACTCACCACCATCATCCTGTTGCCTCCTCTTCTAATTCCACACTCCCAACCACAACCTGGATTCTAATTAATTTTATTACATTAATTCATTTCCAATCAATTCATTCCTCTTTTTTTTTTTTTTTTTTTTTGTCTTTTTTAGTTAATTACTTCTACTCTTTTTTTTTTTTATGGTTAAACCAAATTACACAGCCAACACTCAGATTTTGTTATATTGTAATTTACCTTTCTAACCATGTTAAAATGATAATATATATATATATAAATATATAGTGAGTTGAGATTTTAAAAATGTATTTTCCTCTTATGTGGTTCAAATTAATTAAGAGTATTTTTTGATATTATATGATTGGCCAATAAAAATAAAAGTGACGATAATATTCCTAAACTGAAGAGGTTATTTTATAATATAACTTAATGAGAAGTAAATGTGATTTAACGGCACCCCATATTTCTTTTTTAGACAAAAGGATGATGCATGCATAAAAGAATAATAAAATTGCGTGGATTGTAATGATGCACTCTTTAAAGAGACCGGATCTTCAATTTTATCATGGTTAATGTTACTTTTATTAAAAATAAGAATTAAAAAGTAAAACCACGTTATAAGTAATAAATCGCAACCAATAAATGAGTAAACTCCATAACGTAACTTTAATCTTGAACATGATAAAACAAGATAATCTTGAATACCCGATCCTCAGTCCTCTTTAATGGGTAGTCAATAAAAACGTTAATTACATGTAGAGGGAGAGGGTCTAAAAATACAATTAATCACAAGTGTAAGATTGTTACAATTAGTCTTTAACTAAAATATCTATAATTGAATTTGTATTGCCTTAATAAGTTTTTAACCTTAAAAATTAATGTTTTAACTTAAAAGAAAATGTTAAACTTAAAAGAAAATTGTGAATTGAATATCTCATTTAACCACAATCCAATTCCAGTACCACAATCAATTCATTAAGAAAAATTCATGTGAGACGGTTTCATATATAAAATGAGAAAGTTTCAACGCATCATAAAAATGTTAGAAGATTAGAATCACGATCTCAACGGTAATTAAGACAATGAGTTATCATCTTCATTAATAACGGATTTTATCATTAGCATGTGGCTCAAGATCCCCCCAACATCCTTTATTCTTGTCGCCTTTCATCTATTCCGCCATGACACCAACACTACTAGTACTACTGGTATTTTAAAACGGGTCCAGCCCATTAAATTTCTTTTTTACTACTGCTCCGTAGAGGCCCAGACTAACAATGACTTTGAACTCCGCTTATCTAGCCCATGATATTATACATTATTGTTATTGATCCCTGTCCATCTACTTAAAGCCAGGTATCTAACTTTAGTATTACTCTAATACTCCATCCGTTATTTAATAAGTGTCGTTTTATGCTACAATTTTTGTCTTCAAATAATTATTATTTTACAAATATCAATTTAAAAAGTTTAAAAGAGAAATTTGTGGTTATAAATATAAGTAAATAACAAAATTTATCTATTTTCTTAATTAGTTTATCCATTTTTTAAACGATAGTAATTGGAGGACACAGGGGTTGTACGGATATAGGCAAGATTCTCTTTTTCAAACATTATCAATTGAATTGGCAAATTCTTGATAGGGACTAGAGAGTGTTCTTATTATTTCCTTCAAACTCGACGGTTTAATTAGAAACGTTTTGTTCACCTGTCTGTCATAAAATTCGTCCATTAATTCCATTGAAATGCTCTCTCTTACCGTTCACATATTGTAAAGTTGGAACAAGATGCTGCTTCTGATCCTACTAACCTACGTAGTTAATTTGATCGCGTGGGTTCGCGATTCATTCAAAATATTGAATATTGAAGCATCAGCATGCATGTGTTTGCCAAAAATTTGTGCACCGTCCGTGCGAAAGAGTGCTTTTACATAGTTCATGCACAGCGCAGCACGAAATCCCAGAAGCCGCAAAATTTGACAATTGACGAAGCATGCTACGTATGATATATCAATCCACCGCAGTCCGCCCCTCCTTTTTCTTTCTTCCTTTTGTCCTTTGTTGTTTATGAATATGATAGGAGTGGGCTAAAAGGATCAGGGGCATCTCCTCACTAAGAGTCTAAGATAAGATTGTATTTCTAACCTTAATTCCCATGCATGCATCTTTTATTATTCCATATATATATATATATATATATATAGTTTGTCATATTTAAAATTTAACTCAGTGAACATATAACGTGTTAATATATATATAGAGAGAGATGCACAGTAATACCTTTGTGTAGCATGAGCCATGAAATGATGTAAATATTTTCCTGCTTAGAATACAGCAGCTAGGAACTAGGAAGACTAAGGAACTAACATACTAACACCACGGGGGACCTCAAATTGGCAAAAAAAAAAAAAAGGAAAGAAAATGAATCGGTTCGCGGACCCGCATCATCATCATTCATACCCAAAGAAGCAAACAAAGTCTTAAAGAGGATAAAAAAAACAAAGAGTTAAGGTTGGTCCCTACAACAAAGTTCACGCTTGCGTTGGGATAAGCGTCCACGTCAGGCAGGGCAGGCCAGGCCAGGCCAGGAAGGGAATCTACGGAATGGGAAAAACAAAATTACAAGACTAATAACGTTAATGCTATTTTAGTATTAAGTTTCGTCGGCACACCGCTCTGATCTTGTTCGATCGGTCCTCTGGCTCATCTACAGATCTACTCCTTTTCTGGGCTCTCTCTGGAATCTGGATAGTACGTAGGGCCGGCAGATCTTTCCCTTGTGCTTGTGGCATGCGTCTCTATCTCTCTAGCTCGTATTTGGCTCCCTTTTCTTTAATTTGTTTGATCAGTTTTTTCACATCATGTCAGTCAGTCAGTCATTACACTTGAGACTTTCAATCCAAGAAAAGTTTCAATTTCGGGTTTGGTTTCCCCTCCAGGCCTCCACCATCATGCTCATGCATCTAACTAACTGCTAAAGTTATCACAACCCTTCTTTTAATTTGCTAGTGAAAGTATTGTAGACAGCCACATCATGCATGCATATAAATATGTAATCGCTTTTGTAATGATTAGATGCCTTGGAATTGGAGGATAAAGATCATGCAGATCATGTTATGATTGAATTCTCAAAATCCAAATCGAATCAATCATTACAGGCAACAACTGGATTGGAGGGATAAAGAATAATGTTCATGTGCATGCACCCTCGGCGTACGCGTGATTCTGTAATAGTGTAAAAGGTTGTGATGGAGCCTGGAGGAGGCTGGAGGGAGAGTACTCACAAATTAAGATCGAACGATCTTGTCCCACTCCCACCGCTGTCCTAGCTAGTGTGCTCCCTGATCATAAGCTTGCTAGGAATATTTACTGGACAAACAAATTGCTTGCACGAACTAATCTGTTTTTGACTTCTAAATTCACCAGGCTGCCCATTTTGGCCGATAAGGTTACTTTTTCTCATGCATATATATGTGCATGTTTTACTTATCGGTGAATTTTGAATGGATGAACATGATGCAGCTGGAAAACTTTTAGCAGTAGTACTAATTGGACAATTGATCGATGTAACAGAGGCAATTAAAGTTAGTGTTGCTTGCCAAAACTTTTCAAACATTGCAATTCTAGAAATCTCCAAGTTCTGGGAGCCAGAAAATTAGCAACCTCAGATACTTGAGTTGAAATCGGATTCATTTTATTTTTCAGTTCTTAGAAGTCAATGACCAATGAACCATTAATATATATATATATGGACTTACAAGCGAGGTGGCCAGAAAAAGATAGAAACGCCTGCAAAATCGAGATCCATTATTTATCCATAGAAATTTTAACTACACATCGATATTAAATAATTAACGCCGTACATGCACGCGTCTCACCCAATCTCTCTCCGATCCTAGCTAGTGGCATGAATAAATCAAATGAAGGAGAAAGTAGTGATCATTCGGGGGGGCTACTACTAGGATCGAGATTCTTGCCATAATTGAGAAAATCGGAGAAGATCTGAGGATACTGATGACCGGAAGAGGAGAAACTAGGAAAATCTTGTGGTTGTTGATGTTGATGATACTGCGATGAGGTGACAGAAGAAGCTGGTGATGTCAAAGGTTGTGATAGACGGTGATCTTGTTGCTGACCATAGAGAGCCGAAGTGAAATAGGGCAACTCAGCATCGGTGCTGGAGAGTAGCTGCGCGTATTGGAGAAGATGAGGATAAGTAGTAGTTTCTGCAGGAGCAACTGGCCTTGGGTGATCATGACCATGATCATGCACATGCACAGACGAGGAGGATGATATCAAGTGGTGGTGCATGGGCTTGCCTTGGACCCTTTCAGGAAAATTGAGTTTGGCTTTAGAGCCTTTGAACTTGAGGGCAGCTTCATCGTATGCAATGGCTGCATCCTCAGCTGTGTCAAACGTCCCTAGCCATACTCTAGCTGCCTTTTTTGGATCCCGTATTTCTGCTGCCCATTTTCCCCACGGTCTTTGTCTTACTCCTCTGTAGTGTCTTCTTCCTTCTCCTCCTCCTCCTCCTCCGGTTGATATTCCTTGAATAATTTTTAAGAATGGTTTATATATTCACGATGGATATATGCCATAGTCACATGTATAATAACACTCGTAATATTGCATGCATTACAAGATTAATTAAGTTCAATGGAACAGTAACCTTAAAAAGTAGTAACATTCACATATATAATAACCTTAAAATCAAAACGTACGGCTACCATGCATATATAATCAGTACGTAATCAGTGCATGTAGCATTACGCATGCACTGCTCATAATAACTTCATAATAGTGAAGTAGTGATGAAGCAACCAATTAATTAATGAGCAGCCAGCAAGCAAGCAAGCAAGCAAACATGTACCAATTTACCATGCATGCAGCTTAATTATTATTAGCTTCTAACACAGAGAGCCACAAACTAAAAATGCTGCTATAACCCTAATAAATAAAAAGAAGGGAAGGGCTGATTTACTTGATTATTTATTCCAAATCGATCAAATAAAACACCTTCTGTATTATTACTACTAATTAATTAAGCACCTTACAAAAAAAAAAAAAAGAGTGATGAAATTAATTAAGGACATCATATATATACTCCATGCATGCATGCATGCATGCACCGATCTGACATAACTTAGTAAGATCGATCGAGTAACACAAAAATCGTATCATAAATAAATACTATTGACAATGAATTCAACAAACGAGTGGTTGATTTGAGTACTTTGGTCGGCTAGCCGGTCCTCATTAATTCCCCGATCGACCTTGGCTTAATTAATTAGTTCATCATGGCGCACTAGACTGAATTAATTAGGATGATGAGTGCATGCATGAGAAACAATTAATGACTGGATAACATACGTATATATAATTAGCTTCGGCCTTGGAGTTGGGGACATGAATTAAAACCTGATCAAACACATGACAATTTACATGCATATAGCTGTAACAATTCAATTCAATTCTATGTCGGTGTGGAAATTGGAATTGCCATGGCCGCAGGTGTAAGAAGACGTGTTGGCATGGCAAAAAACGGGGGAAGAAAAACAAAGAGGCGTGTCCTTGTCCCTTAGCTTGTAGTACGTACTAGTAGTCGTATGTATATAATAACCGCATCTCCAAATTCTGAGAAAGTGATGATATCCAGACCAGACTCCAAAGAGAGACGATTCTTTACGGAAAGTACATGTAATTCAATATACAATGAACCTGCCTGCTGCCTAAATTAAATACTGACCTTAAAAATAATAATGTTTTTTTATTATTATAATTGTTTCAGATATATACTGGAGATAGATACTATGATACCTTTAAATTATTTTAGTACTATATATAAAACACCATGGAACTAAAAATAGTTAAAATTATTAAACTTATATAGGATCGATGGATTTAGTTAATTAAATCTCTTAATTTGGACGAAGTCCTGATTTAATACGAATGCAAATAACGTAGAAAATGCCAAATAAAAACTTGCTTATTACCAGAAAAATAAAATTAAATTAAGACTTAGAACTTGGTTGTATGATAAAACAAAAATAAAATAAAAAAATTAAGAAGGGGTAGATTAGATTAGATTAGATTTGGCGCAGGTTTAATTTGAGCATAATTTGAGAATTGGTGGGCATGAAACTTGAAAGTAATTAAGAAGAACTAGTATACAGTATATATTATACAGCAGAAAATTAGTTATATATATATAAGATGTGATCGATGATGAAAATTGAAATGAAAGTAGTAGTAATAGTAGTAGCAGTACCTTGGCGATCTTGGTCATGAGTTGGAGGGATGGCGTGTCCAATACTGGGAGGAGTTGGATAGTTGTGGTGGTGAGCGGTAGTTTCCAATTCCATAGTTGTAGCAAGGTGATGACCGGAATCCATATTAGGATAAGTACTTTGGTCCTCATGATGATGATGATGATGATGATGATGATGATGTCCTTTGGTTTTCTCCTCCTCGGAAAGTGGCCGCTTTCCATGCATGTCTTGGATCCACTTTGAATTGAATAACACTAAATCTAAAGACTTGGTTTTAATTGAAGGATCAATTCCCAGAATCAATCAAGACAAATGGACTACTGACCTAGCTATAGCTATGCATATATAATCGGAGCAGTAGTACACTTGTCTATTTAATTACATCTGCATATATATATATATATGTGTATATATATACATACATACATAAACGAAAAACTAATTATATACTAAGAGTCATTAATATTGCTATATATATATATATGTGTGTGTGTGTGTGTTATCCCCCACTTGTAGAGGTGTTTTGGCTGTTGAAGAAGATGAATAGATGATGATGATATATATTCTTGAAATCCCAAGTGATATAGTGAACTAACTAGCAGCTGCCACTAGAAAGGAAAGAAAGACGAGAACTGAAAAGGGGGATTGAGTTGAAACTTTGAGAATATATATAAAGAATTTAGAATTTATATACTTTAATATATACCGGGCAGCACGGGTACGGCCGTTGGATTCAATTAAATCTTAAATTTTAACTATACAAAGTTGAATAATATTGCTGATCCTCTTTACTTTTTTTTTTTTTTATTTAATTTATTATTATTATTATTGTTAAAATTAATCGATTATTTATTTAGAAAATTAACTTCATCTCCTTTGTACCAACGAAGTGATAAGCGCAACAATACACAAGTCTTGATGGGATCAGAAGTGAAAAGTACATGTAGTTGTGATAAAAAATTATATTTGAATTTTTGAAGGAGTCAATTGCAAATTTTAAATTTCTTATAGAGAAATAGCATAATTTTTAAAATCATGTAGATGTGTATAAGAGGGTATGGACTATGGGAATAGTGGATGAGTTAGAGCTTAGAATTGAGCGGGTTGGAATGTTGTTTTATTATTAAAGAGTCCTCTACGGTCTCCTCCGCCGCAAGTCACAACTAATAGAGTAATGTGGAAATTAAAAATGGCCAATCTGATCATCTGCAAAATGGCAATGCTTCTAAGTTCTAATTGATCATGGGAAGGTTGTTTTTTTATGATCTGTTGGCATTTAGAAGAAAATGAATTACAAAAATTAATTAAAAATATGTTGCACCTGATTGGCTGATTAATAATTACTCATTTGAACTTGAACCAAAACAACTGATCAACCTGCCTTCCAAAATCCAAAACAAACAACTGCAACCTCCAATCTCTAATCAAAGAGATTTGATAGCCCAATGTTCGAGTCCAAGTTGATCAATGTCTAAAGCCCACAATCACGTCACTATTGGTGTGGGTAAAATCCCATGGGCCATGCCCACAACAACAGTGCGATTAATTGAGTCGTAAATAATTACTTTATTAGTTTCTTTTTCTCTTAGGAGTGTTACCACTTTCTTTTTTCAATAGTCATTTTGATATCTCAATTATTATACTTTATTTTTGAACTTGAGATATATTCATCAATTTATAACAAATAATTTAATAAAAGTGATGGGTTTAATATTTTAGATGAGATCCTCTATCAAAGATTATCTTGTGCTATTATATTCAATCGATCGTAGTTTAACTAAAATTAGATATTGAAAGTATAAATATCACTAAAATCACTATACAATTATTAGTCTCTAACAAAAAAAATGATTTAACCTATCAAGTAGTTTTAATAAGACAGATCATTTTGGACAAATACCTCGTATCTTAACTTTTATTTAAAAGAATAATGCTAGTGTAATATTTGAATATTTGAGGAGGTTTAATAAAAAGGATTGATTCATCTCTTAATTTTTATTTAAAAGAATAATTCTGGTGTAATATTTGAAGAGGTTTAATAAAAAGGATTGATTTTTATTTGAAATGATGAAAAATGAGTAAAATAAATAAAAATAAAAATAAAACCCTCCCGCACTCCCGAACTCCCACTCTCTCTCTCTTTTATCTCTCTGGCAGGCTGAGTACTGACTACTGAGTAGTGCTGAGTAGTTTTATCAAAGGCGCCCATTGCCACTACCACCATCTAAATGAGTTGATCAGTTTTACTTACTGTATTATTCTCTCTCTTGCTTTCTTGAGGTGACTGACTGACTGGAGTTTACAACATTACCAGTGATAGCGAGCGATTTATTGCAGTGAGTGAGGATCCAGGATTCATTCATTCAATTCTTGCAGTGAGAGACCCATTTGGGTAATACTAGTCTTTTTTTTTAAAAAAAAAAAATTTATTCTTCAAGATTTCTTTCGCTTTCTTGCTCACTACTCCCTCCCTCCAACATTCGTCTTTTTTTTTTTTTCCTTCTCTCTCTCCGGTATTCATTCGCCATGTATATATGTAAATAAATTTCTGCTGGGATTTCATAAATGACTTTCTTGATCGAATTTTTCCCCAGAACCCAATTCTGCTTTTAGAGACGAGAACCCGGAACTTTGATTTCTTTTCTAAATTCTGAAAATTTATTTGTTAAAAACCTTGATACTTTAGAAACTAACCTCCAGTTATGCCCTTTTCTTCTTCTTTTTTATTAATTTGGTAAACCCGACGGCGTCAAGGAGTTTTTCTAATTTCTGTGTGTTGATTATTATTACAACTCTTATCCTGGGGAGTTCTTGGAATTTTTTTTTTCCTTTTTCATTTTTCCACGCACTCCCAATTGATTTTTGGCTTTTACATTAACGGGTAGTTCTAGAGAGTAGAGCAAGTGTTTAAGCTGTGCTGTCTATTCCAAGTCAAGATTTGTCAAACGAGACTTGTCATCCCTTTTGCTTTTGCTGCAGTGGAAATGAAGAATCTGGATGGCCATGTTGGGGATGCTGAAACAGAGGAGTTGACCTCCGTTCGAGCATCTGAAGTTGATGATTGGGAAAACTTTAAGGATGACGACATCATGCTACAACAATCTGCCATCCAAGCCGTGGAAGCTGAGAAAGTTCCATTTGTTGGTGACAAGGTTAGAGCATCTTCAAGCACATATTCTCCGGATGATTTTTGCCTTGTCTAATTTATGCTTCTTTTGGTGTTATACAACTTTTGGCCTATCTTGTCGCTACTTTCTTAATAATTTGAGTGATTATCCTTGTGTTTGCGGTATCTCAGCATGATGTCTGGACTGTAATTTTATCCTCAAGGAGCATAAACTTGATAATACATTGTTATACTGGTATCTTGGTTTTTAATTTGTGGGGGCTTTTCAATTTTGGGGCATATTTTTGTCAGCTGAATTTGCTGCAAGGCCCCCTAGGCAATGCCTCTTACATTCCTTTTCCAAGTTGGAGATGCACCGGTGATACATAAGTGGGCAACTATGTAGTGCAAATGTTTTAGCTTTTATATGTTGAATAAGGATGACTGAATCAGTGAAGATAGTGCTTAAACCGAGTTGTTGCTTAAATTTGAGTCCATAGATTTGCTCCTTTTTTTTTCCTCTCCTGTTTGGTATGCGTGAACTGGCAGTTAGGTCAGTTATTACTTGATGGAGAGACGCTGAAACTCAAGCCTAAAGGGTGCGAATGGTCCTTAATTACTGTTTTTCTAGTAATTGAATTTTCAACTGCTGCTTTTTTGGGATTGCTGTCTCCTAGACTGGGCCTACCAACTTTGACATCAATTCATCTGGAGATACACGTAAGAAATAGTTATCAATACTAGAAATGGTCATGAAGTACAAATTGACCTGAACTAACGCAGCTAATTTGATTGTTTTAAGTGTCAACTTACTTTGTTCTTTTATTGGTAGCAACTTTTAAGCATTTTAGCTTGCTTTTTTGTGCAAGTTTCTTAAATCGTTTTGCATCGAATTGCATTAGTTGTAATTGGCCAGTGGGCTTATATGTTCTAATCTGCAGTTTGCTTCTTCTGGTTGTATTTATTTCTTAAACTAACATTGTGATTGCAGGAGCCTCTTTCTTCACTAGCAGATCAATATAAGCTAGGAAGTCCAATTTTGCTCGAAAAAATAAAGGTTCTCTTAATTTTTAGTTCTGCAACTCTTGCAGATGCTTCTGATTGGTGAATAATTCTGGTTGGTGTTCGTGCAGTTACTGAGTGAGCAATATGCAGCCATCAGGCGAACAAGGGGTGACGGGAATTGTTTCTTCCGAAGTTTCATGTTTGCTTACCTTGTATGTCAGACTCTTGATGCAATGCTCTTTTAGGATCTGCATAGTTGTGCTTTTTTGGAGCCAAGTCGGGAGATTTGACATTTAACTGTTAACTATTCTTCTTTCCAAACCTAGGAGCATGTCATGGAATCTCAAGATCAAGCTGAAGTTGATCGAATCAAAGCCAACGTGGAACAATGCAGAATGACACTCCAGAGTTTGGGCTATGCAGAGTTTACCTTCGAAGATTTTTTCGCTGTAAGCCTCCATTTGTGCAGTCGCTTGTAATGGAAATTCAATCACTTGTTAATAAATGAATATATTTTGACCATCTGGTGTACTAAAAAGAAAATCTTAAAGAGTATGGTAGAATTCCAACTAGTCAAAAAGAATTTATTTTCTTGGGATAAATAGTTGATGCATGCTCAGTTATTTTGGTGTTCGAATTTGTTTTATGAGTGGATGCTTCAGACGACCAAAAATAGTAGACTCGAGTAAAACGATGATTTGACCAATTGAAAGGTGTAGTAAAACAAAGTAAGATTAGTGTTATGAATTTCATGCGCTTTAGAAAAGAAAATTATCATCTTGGTACATCACAAATTTTTGGGCGTAAACAAAATCTTAGGCATCATGTTTGATTCTTCCGAGGTGGATGAAGCAAACTCTGTGGGTTTTATAAGTATAATTGGTGCTCTTGATTTTGGCTAAAGTGGAGATTTGGAGTGCCATTTGAGAATTTGTATTTGGTGATGAACGGAACCAGGGTTTCTGCCCTCCCTAGATATATGTACGGTTGAAGGGTTGTAAGTTATATTTAGCTGGCTAATTGGATGGTTTCCATATGCAACAGCTTTTTGCGAATGATGTCAAATGTTATATCTTTACTTAAGAGCCTTCTGATATAGAAAAGATTAGTTCATATTACATAATCGATTTAATCCTTAACCAGGTCAGACTTTGCTCTTTTTCCTCTCCATTATCTAGTTTTTAGCAGGATTTCATCCATACTATGCATGTATTTTGATGCTTCTGCTGAAGAGAAGAGGTTTATTTGTCGTCATTGACAATAATGATTTATTGTATGCCCACCTTGTGACTAAGAAATGCAAGCAAAGAATGAAATCCTCTATATAGGTACCAATATGATGCTCTGTATGGTGATTATCTTTATGCTCTATTGGCCCACTTCATCTTTCTAATGAGTAAATTTCCCTTTTAACCTTAGAAAATATTAAATACAAAAATATTTGACGAAATATGGCTCATTTATTTCTATTCCGAAGTTCCTCTA
This sequence comes from Ophiorrhiza pumila, assembly GCA_016586305.1. NCBI lineage: Eukaryota > Viridiplantae > Streptophyta > Magnoliopsida > Gentianales > Rubiaceae > Ophiorrhiza > Ophiorrhiza pumila. The sequence goes on along the minus strand of BLIW01000011.1, from coordinate 40,402,697 downwards.
TTCCTTTTTCTTTCTTCGAAAGAGTCATATAGCTGACCCCACTTAGTGGGATAAGAGCTTAGTTGTTGTTTTTCTTTATTTCCTCCGGTACTCTAGTTTAATCCGGCAACATAACATTTTTGGTCCTCTCTCTTTCATATATTCTCTTAACTACATGTTTCTAATTCTTGCTACACATTGCAAACAGGTCTATTCATTACTTTGAAAATTTTATCATAACCTTAAAGTTTGTCGAGCTAAAAATTCACGACCTTATGGAGCATTAGCTGTGAATTGCTATGCGTTTACTCCTATAGCACTGTGGTTTTGATTTTGAATTCATATTAACAACTTGGGAAGCTTCAAGTCAATATTTAATAGAGCACTTGGGCTCTAGTTTGATTAGGTTTGAGGAGCTTTAAGCTGAATCATTTTTTCATTTATATATTAACATTATTACCTTAAGAGTCTGTGTTGATGGGTATCCTGAATTGATTTCACAGTTGTTCCTTGAGCAGCTTGAGGATGTTATTCAAGGGAGTGAAGCTTCAATAAGGTTTAATGGCTAACTTGATCTTTCAGCTTCAACATTTATTTTTTAATGATCTTGGTCTTCAATCTTTTTGGTTTCTTCTACGTTCTGTTTTGTTTATCTCTTTGTTTGGTGGTTTTGATATGTATGGAAACAAAATGTATATTCTTTTTCTGGCTGCAGCCTTGATGAACTTGTACAGAGAAGCCGGGATCAGTCAGTATCTGATTATGGTGGGTGTCATTTGTGAAACTATAAGTAAAAGAGAAGCATATAATGCATTTATATTGCGGGTCCTAATGCTGCTTTTTGGTTAGTTGTAATGTTCTTCAGATTTGTTACCTCCGGTGAAATACGAAAACGATCGGAATTCTTTGAACCTTTTATCCTAGGGTTAACAAATGCCTCAGTCGAGCAGGTTTGTTTCTTGAGTCTGTATTTCTAAGTATTGCATCTTCACCTTTGGAAGAATATAAATAGTAATAGTAGTTACTAAAACTGCACTGTCCTTTGTGTATTTTAGGATTCTTATGAATCTGAGGTCATACTAAGAAGTTGATATAAAGGTGGATTACTATTATATTTTGCTTTCACTTTTGTCCATAAAGAACATATATGATATTTGAGATTACAACCTGCCCATAAAAAAATGTCAGGAGACAAAATGACATGAACTCGTGTACAAGTGTTACAACTCAATGCACATAATTGGTTGCCTTGTTTTATGTCAAAATCTTGTTCGTCGTTCGTCTATAATCTTGAATCCTCCTGTATATTGCTTTTCATAGTAGCCTCGTATGACTTTAAAAATTTATCTCCTTGAAAGTCTAAGTCAGTCATCTGACAGCCACTCTAAATTTCTTATTACTTTCTGGTTTTGATGATAGTTTTGCAAGTCAGCAGTGGAACCGATGGGTGAAGAGAGTGACCATGTTCACATTACTGCGCTATCAGATGCATTAGGAGTTCCCATTCGTGTGGTATATCTTGACCGTAGTTCTTGTGACAATGGCAGTGTCAGTGTGAATCATCACGATTTCATTCCTCTTAGTAATGATCTCCCCAATGCTAACAATGGTGGCCCAGAGGCAAGAAATCCATTCATTACCTTGCTATACCGACCTGGGCATTACGACATTCTGTACCTAAAATGATTTAGGTTCACCTGCATCAATCAGGTGATATGTTTTTATTGGATTAATGGTTCCTTTATGTTAAATTTCTGAGAGCAATTCTTTGACTAAGAACTTGGCTCCTATTGTTGAACTGCTGCTCGGTAATCACAATGCCCTTTGAATTCCAACAGACACCACAACCCTACTGTTACTAGAAGGACATGAACAGTATTACATAACAAAACTGGAAAGAAGGCCAGGCAAGACCAATGTCAAACTAATAGATATGTAGAGTGCTTAACTTGAATGTTTCTGATCAATGATTGTGCTGTTTCGATTAATGGATAACTTATTTTGTTTAAGAAGTATACTGCTATACGCATAAGTCAACGAATATCACAAGCAGCTTAAATTTCATATGTTGCTCAAAGGTAAAATTTTAAAAAGTTAAAAAGTTACCGTTGTTGGAAGTTTTCGTGCAACATTTTGCGCACATATCAAATGGTGATCTGCTATCTAATGAATGGTGTAAAAAAAATTGAAAGTTTGAAATTTTTAAAAATAAACATTTTTTTGTAGGTCATAGCACACGTAAATTTGGTAAAAAAAAGGGCAAAATTTCAAAAAGTTGACACAAAATACCATTTTTTTGCCCTTTTTTGTACTCATATCAAATTGCGATATGCTATCTAATGTATTGTGTAAAAAAAATAGAATTTTAAAAATTATAAAAAATGATCATTTTTTGTGGGTTATAGATCACGATTTTTTTTTTATCAAAACAGCAAATTTTAAAAACTTGTGTTTTTATGCCATTTTTGAGCATAAATATCCCTATAATCAATTTATAATTATTATAATTAAATCAAAATATGAGTCAACTTGTAATTTTAATATAAAACAGAGATATTATTGACCGGTAGACTTGGATAAACGAGAAGTTAAAAACTTACTAGTAGTAGTACTGTAAGCACTCCTTTTATTAGCAGAGGCAATAGGCAAGAAGATTCTTTGGCGAGAGCAGATCAAGGAAGGAAGTAAAAAATGGTGGAAAGATTCTTCTGTTTGTCCCAAAATGATTTTCAATATCCTCAAGACGATAACCAGCTCCAACCGTTCATTTTACTTGTTTCCGGCCCACCATCTTCGTATGCTTCGTTTCTTTTTTGTATTTTACTCAATTCAGTTCTCCTTCCTTCCTTCCTTCGTTCCTTCCTTCCTGCTATGAATGAATAAAACAAACAAACGTTTTGCTAACTGGGGAGGTCTCTGTTTGTTTCTCTTTCTCTTCTCAGAGGGAAATCCTCATTGCTCTTCCAGTTTGCATTTAACTCTGCCATCCACTCCAGCAGCAGCAGCACCAGCACCAGCACCAGCACCAGCACCTCTTCTTCTACTTCTCCTACTGTGGTGTTTCTCTGCAACCGCCGTAAATTAGAAAACAATCCCCCTTTTCTCTCTCGGGCACGATCCTCTCCTGTTAACACAATTTCTTTGGTTATTCCCTTTCCTTCTCAAACTAACTTCTTTCGCTCTTCCTATTCAGGGCATCGATCCATCTTCTCATGTTTTTCAACGTATCAAGATGAAGTAAGACAAAAAAAAAAAAAAAAAAAAAAAAAGACTCCATCTTTTTCAGTATTTGCAGTTTCCAGATTTATCCCTCTTTGCCTTTGCAAATTGCAATGTGTTTGTGATTATTATTTTTCCTTGGAAGGTATGTGGATGATGATGAAGGAATCAACAACTATTTTGCTGCGTTTCACTTGCACCGCACTTTTCCCGTTTCGGTTATCATTGATGATTTTGCAGATTTCTTTGATCAACGGTACTTTCTGTTCTTTTCCTTTTGCAACTGCTGATAGTAACTCATATTACTATTTCATATAGAAAGCATAAAAGATCTTCTTTTTTTCTTCTAGGCATTGCCAAGAGAAATATAGCAATCATCGGGGAAGAGACTTGGCCATGGTTCGAGTATTGGCTCTCTGCCAAAATGCCATAACTCAGGCCAAGTAATACTTGTATTTGATGTTCAAGGATAAAACTAAACTACAAGTTTCTTAAAGTTGGCATTTTTGTGTGTGTTGTACTATTTATAGTGAAGCTGGGAGGCCATGTACCCTATTGCTCTCTGACACACACCACGGTGACTCCCCAAGGTTGCTCTACATATACAAGAGATGGGTCTCCTCTATCTACACCATCAAAGGTTTTTATTTTAGCACCAAATTATTTACAACTTTTTGAATATCGGAGGTTGGCATGCCCGTTTCTTCATTTCTACTTGTACATTACCGGGCATTATTTTGTTATGGTAGGTGACGGTTTTGGATCGTTTCTTCTTAAGAATAGCTACCACTCTGGAACTGCCAATGTGGCTACAACTAAATTGGCCAAGTATTCTATAGCTCTTCAATATTTGGTTTTGGAAAGTATAACAGACGATGGTGGGCGTGGGCAGTGAAAAGAAATGTGCGTATTATAATAAGCCCTTGTAGCTTCTATTCGAGCTTCATTTACCATATTCCTATCCCCCGATGTTATTTTAAGCTGGTTTTGTGTGTGTGTGTGTGTGTGTCTTTTGTTTCTTTGCTCAGATATTTGTTGTTACTATTACTCGTTCGTTTCGGTTAGGCTGGAGGAACTCTCACAGTTGGATCTTCTGTATTTTCTCTTGGTACTTGGTAGGGTGTTGTTAATGCTCGCTCGCTGTTTTGGAAGCATGAGCTAGTCCTAGTATAAATAAATCCTTTTGTTGATGCTGATAGATTGGCAACGCCTTCAAAGAGATATCTTACGTTACCAACCTGCACTCTACTATTATGACCAGGCATCCTCACTAAGCCAATTTTGGTCCTTTCTTGGGTGAACTTCTTGGGTTTGATAATCTATCAGCTTAATTAAAAGATTTCGTGGATTGTACTAGAATTTCGAAAGGTGTTGTTGAGAAAACATATTTATTTATTTATTGATGATGATATGAAGGAAGTTCCATCAAATTTCTTATTGGGCATTGGACCGACTGTATGCTGTCAAGTGTCTAAGTTAATTATTAAATACAAACAAGGAAGAAGTGAATGTGCATATACATACATAAATACATGTAATCTGTGTAGGATGTTAAATTCTCTACTGGTAAACTCCACGCTGATACTCAGGCTGACAAAATTCTCCTCCAAGTTCGTCACAGGCATCTCCTGGGAACACCCTGTACACACAACATTTTATCAGAAGCAAAGATTTATATCAATTTGGTTTTTGCAACTCAAAAATTTCTTTGTTTGTAAATCAGATCTTGCTTACGTCTTGGCACCGTTGTATTCTAGATACTCCCTCTCAACCTGTTCCGCTGCACTTTTTTGAGGCTTTTCGTTGTTCCTCGGAACTGGTTCGAGCTTGACTTCAGGGTACATCTCAGCATCGCAAGCTTCTCCTCCAATCGTCTCGCAAGCTTCAACTGGGAAAACACTGGGAAAAGAATAATAGGATTCTTGTTATTGAATCATATAATTTTTGAACGAATACAAACTGATGACAGAAAAGAAAGACTGGGAAAAGTTTTAATTTTGTTTTACGAGGTGATGGAGCTATAGTCCACTGAGCCTGAGGTAGCTTCATTTGCCTCTGGAGCAGCTGCTTTGATAGGAGGAAGAAGAAGAGCAGGCTGCCTTGCAGATATGCAGCCGAATGGGAATGGCAGTGTCAAGCTTTTGGACTTGATTGGTGTTGGTAAGGGTAAGAAAGTTGGTGCAAAGGTCAGAGCCGACTGCATCATCTTGATGACTTTGATGCGTGATTTGTTCCTCAGTCAAGTGAAGGATTGCATTGCAGGTTCCAAATTTATGAGGGTGGCTATAGCTGGTGAGAGCTTGAAGCAGAGATAAAGATGGGATTGGGAGGTGAGATATTTTGTGATTTGGATAAGGTTTAATTGCCAATATGGATACAGAGTGGGGACAAAATGAGCATTTAGCAGTCAGCAATCAGTCACCTCACCTCCACAGCTCTACTCACTGATATTTTGGAAGCAAAGCAGATATGATGAAATGCGGGATGAGCAGCTCCCAAACCATCGCATTCAATTCCACCACAAAGCTTTCTGTTACTCTTATTAAGTTCATTAATTAATCAAAGTCTTTTATGACAGAAAGTTTTAAAATAACCCATAAGAGTTTTTTTTTTATTTTAATCACTTTCCAAGTGTAGGTCAAGAGAGTAGATTGTAATACATTTTTTTTTTTACTATTTAAAAAGAAGATCAACAATGTTATCCCATATACCCTTTGTTGACGATAAAAATAGTAGATTGTAATACGATAAAACATTAAAAATTGATTACAAAGAGAAAGGTTAAAGGTAAATGTAAAGAAAAATTAGGTTCCAATCATTAGCACACATTACAGCAGTTGGTCTTTGAAATGACATACATTTAGGCATAGGCAGAGGCAGGGGACAGACTCCCTCCTCTCCTCTATTATTTATCATCAGTTTCATCACAAAACAAGCGCTAATCAATTTACATTGCACTGCACCTTTCTTTCTCTTTTTCTACAGAACACCAAAACAATGAGGATTTGATTACATTATAGTTTTTGCTGAGATAATACCATCTCCCCACTCTCCATCCTCTCCGTAGGGCGGGGGCGGAGCATTTTGGTTGCTCCTACGGCATAACCCAAGCAGCTGCACAGGTAGCCGTTGGAACAACCAGAAGCTCCCTGAGGTTGAGGTTGGCCCTCATTTCTTGACAACCTCCTTCAGAAACTATTTAGCTGGGTGAGCATAGAGACAAGCTCGTCACTTGAGGGTCGATCCGCAGGCAAGTCAGAGAGGCACACAACAGCAATTCTAACAGCCATCAGCATTTCGTCTTCCTCAACTTCTTGCCCAAGAATATTTCTATCCAGTGCTTCTCGACCCTCTCCTGCCTGCTGCAGACGTCGAAGCCACTGCCCCAAACTTCCTCCACTAGAAGCTTCCCCGAAAAAAGGATCCACTGGGTTCCTCCCAGTCAACAGAATAGCCAATATGACTCCAAAGCTGAACACATCACTCTTATCAGTGTACCTATTTCAAATTTAATCTCTAAATCACTTCTCCACGTACGAAACTAAACCAATTATGTAATTTCACACCACAACATGCATACATACATCCATGACCAAAACAACTTACTATTGTAATTTCATCACACTGGTAGCATCCCAATGACTAGCTATAGAGTTAACACTTACTTCCATGAACTCATATCCAGTAAACTTACTTTCATGTTCATTTCAGCAGGATGTGTAGAACGAATGAATTTTTTTACGAACCAATAGTGCTTTATTCCACTGGAGCATTTTATTAAAATCTCAAACTAGACATAAGTGTCAAGGTGTGGGAATTGTTTTTATACGGCTACTTTAATCCTTCTAAAGCTACCAATTTAGGCATTTCAAATAAGTGGCCTCTGCAGAGAGGCAAAAAGAGTGACACTAATGATCAACATAATCCAAGTAGAAGAGCAAGTTTTGCAAATACTCATTAAACTAGAAACATCTTTTTTATTTAATGCTAGACCTGGAACGTCACTGGATATACATATAAGTCAACGGAAATCTTGGAGGCAGCCACACAAATCTTGACATGGAATGGAAACCACTAGTTAATTCTAATACTAGTACTGATGAGTTCAATAACAAGTTTGTCCTTGTTCTACGGGGGGGGGGGAAACTCAAAAACAAAACCAAACTTTACTACTCAGTAAAAAAGACTTAAAATTTTTAATTCTAACCATGTAAAATACGTCACCTGCAATTCTGCAAAGACTCGGGAGCACTGTAGCCCGAGGGTGGTCTGTTGAAATTGGGGATGATTTTTGCCAAACCACAATCTGCCAACCTTGGCTCGAATTCTGTATCCAACATGACATTGGTGGGTTTCAAACTGTAGTGCAAGACTCTAGCATTACAAGAGAAATGAAGATACTGCAGCCCCTTGACAATCCCAACAGCTATCCTAAGGCGAATTTCCCAGCTGAGTTGTAGCTGATTATCCCTCACTTTACTCATTGCATCTTCAAGGCTCCCAGGGGGCACATAATCGTAGACCAAACACAGCCGATCCAAATCGCGAATGTAAGCCCTTAAACTCATCAAGTTCCTGTGCCTCAAGCCAGCAAGCATTTCAAGTTCCTGCTGCATCCTCCTCTTCAAGTACTTGCTCTGAGCCTCAGGGGAGCCAGCCTCAAAAGGCTCCAGCCTCTTGACAGCTACAGTTAGGCCATTGTCAAGAACGGCCTTGAAGTATTTCCCGTTTGGGCTTGAACCAAGCAATTGGGTTTCATTGGCGAGCGCCAAATGAAGAGTCTTGGGAGGAATTTTAGGCGAAAAAACAACAGGACCCTTGAGAATTGGAGTCTTGTTGATATATCTCACAAACCACCGTACTAAGAAAGCAAATAAAACGGAAAATGCAAACCCTGTCATGATTCCAAGAAAAATGCTGAAAATGATTCTGTGGAACCTTAAGTGCGGCGATCTGTCCTCAAAAATCTTTTCTTGGCACAGGGCACAGGTGGAGAGTAAGCAGAAAATGAGCAAGAACACTAGTTTTGTGGATGAAGAGCTCATATGATAAGCACAGTAGCAGCTTCTCTGGTCCATAGAGAGTAGTCGAAGGCTTGATAGCATCGAGATACACTCGTGAGTCGCGACGTTAATTACCTCATTCCCCTCTCTCTCCAGTCTCCACTGAACTGAGAAGAATGGGTCCTGGAGTAGAAAGGAAAGAAGAATAAAAGGGCTTCACAGTTGACAGTCACAATTTGTGGCAAAGATGGAGAAAGAAACATTTAAGCGCAGGAGCAAGGATCCGAGAATTGGTCACTCCTTCTCCTTGAAAGATTCCAAATTTATCCCAGTGGAGAAATGGCCGCCCAAAACAACCAAATTTCCAAGTTTAACTGCTAATTAAGTAGCAAGACAAGAGTGTATTGGAATAAAAGCGAAGCAGAATGATCAGAAAATCTTGTCAATGAAGGAAAATGGAACCTCATAGATTCGTGCTTGTTAAAGGAAAGAAAGAAGGAAAGAAATTACCTGACTATGAAAAAAACCCGAAAATAAATGGGAAAAATCTAGCGCGGTCTTCACGGCCGTCCTATAACGGAGGCAGGAGGGGAGTAAAAGAAATTCTCAAACCTTTTAGCAAAAGTCTCCAAACTATGGTTTAGAGAAAATGTGTGCAGTCCAGACTCCGAATGAGTGAGATGTAAAAGTTACCAAAGTAAAAAATGAATGAGATGTTGTAAGTAGTAGAAATTAGGAATTAGGAAGACGAAGAACGAGTGACTGTGAGAGAAACAAAACTATAAAGTAGCAAAAAAACTGGTAAAAAACAAAAGCGGAGCACAGGTAAATACTAATACAGTAATACTACTAGACTCAGTAATAGTCATCAGTAGTGTGTGTGTGTGTGTGTGTGTGTGTGTGTGTGTAATGTGTGTGTATCACTAGTATGAATAGTGCGTGAGTGTGTGCAATGTAATGTGTGTGTATCACTACTGTATTGTATTGGTGTGTTGAGTCGGAGAGTCAAAAAAGTGTGGGAGTGGGGTTCCCGCCCATTTAGAAGAATAGTGTTCCGGGGCCCCACACCCTCATATGACAAAAAGTCATAAGAAACAGAAAAAAAAAAAGGTGCAGTCATAATTAGACATTTTTTCTTTTTTGGTAGCTTTTGGTTTTGGTTTAGGCTGTTTTAGCCGGAGAGCCGAAAGCGGAAAAACATCGAACCGTGTGCGCACCAACATAACACAAGACAATTTGACAATTCCAAACTCCAAACTCCAAACTCCAAACTCCAAACTTCAGCAGCAGTGCCAGTGCGTGCAAATTGCAATGTTTGTCGCCTTTTACTACCATCACATATTATTATTTATTAATGCCAACAATAGTCAATAGGGATGAAATTGAAATATGAATAGGGAATTAGGGACTACTACAATCATACAAATATAGTCATTTCCCAATTTATAGTATACCATATTTTGCATCTTTAGACTACATATATCATATGGGAGTAATAAAATTAAAAACCAACCAAAAGTAACCCAAACATTTCATTCTACTTGTAATTCAACTCAATTTTCTGCTACTACTAGTACAAAATTAACATGTTACAATCAACACCCAAAAGCTTCTTCCATTCTACTAACAAAAAAGAATTAATGTACAATCCAATCATCAATGCCACGCTCTTCTCCACCCACAATGGGGAACAACAACATTTTTAAGAAACCGAATGTAAGCCTAAATATACCACCAACATCAACTTCCAGGTTTAATCTCTTTTTTCTTTCCTCCCCTCCCCTCCCCTTCACAATTTGTACAACTCATACCTTAACAGGTTACAATCCTAGATACAATTTCTCGACACGAAGCAAACAATCTGGTATATGCCAAACGAACTGCAGCCCCAACCATAAATCATCGGCATTTCCTCCTTGCAAGTATTAAATAGACGTTACGAAAACATAATTACAAGAAACTTCAAAATCTTCTCTCAGAAAGCTGCTCCCCGGCTTCAATCTCTGAGCATCCGCCTCGAATGCTCCACACGATCACCCGTTCAATTCGGACAATACGGCAAGGATATCATTGTCATCAAAATTTGATTCCACGGCAAGCTCAAAGGGTGTTTTACCTTCCCCGTTAAGAACCTGCGGATCAGCTCCCCTGCAATTTTTTAACACAAACTCCTTTTAATTGCATTTTACACGGTTGACGTGAACATAATGTTTCCCAGGTATACGAGTTAATTGCTTCTATGTCGCCCGCTGTTTCAGTCGCAGTTGCTACTACTGTGCGAAATGGTACGACTTTCATGACAGCTATGGTCTTAATTCTAAGTCAGTGGGGATTCCAACAAGCACGTTAATTGAATGCTTAAAACTCACAACTGTTACGCTCAAGATAGATATTACCTGGTAAGAAGTAGCTTGACAAATGCAGCTTTGCCTCTCACTATACAACGGTGAAGTGGAGTCTGGCCTCTTGAATCAGTTGCGTTTATGTTTGCACCATACTGCAAGAGAAGCTCCAGCATTCCTATATCTGCAGTTTCACATGCTAGGTGGAGTAAGGAGCAACCATCAAGGTCTTCTGTCATACGACATTCACTCGTACTTCCTATGTTATTAGAACTTTTGCACAAGTTGTTGTGGGCTTCCAAGTAGCTAGAATCATGATCAAAGCTGGCCTGCTCTGGTAACAGCATTGCTTTGGCAAGGGTCAAAGAAGAATTGCAGGGAGCTTGCTCATTAATAGCATTTACGTCAAGTTCAGAGCCGACAATGAAACGATACACTGTTTTCTTGTCATTAGTACGAACTGCCTCCCAGATCTGTTGTGCAACAACACGAATATCCCTAATCCTCTGAACGAAAATTTTATCTGCATACTGCAACCATAATAACAGTATGTATGCATGTTAGCATTAAGTAAGAAAATTTGATCTAATAAGCATCTTTAGATCACCATATTTCCACAGATGAACAGATGAATCTACAACTTTCAAACATAAATAAACAAAGTAACAACATGCTCTGAGAAACATATACAATAGATCTTGTAGCTTAATAAGCCAGGCATTTTACTCATTTTGAGCTCATTCAATGTGAGACATACCTTTGCATGGATAAATTTCTCCTTAGTCAAAATGGAATCAGCAGGACTTGGCTTGCTTATGTACAGCAGTTGTTTATCAGACTTGTACAACCTTCAGTATCAAAATAATCGCAATAGTATATAAGCCAGAAGAAATTAACAGCTTACTGAAATCTCGGTTCACTAGCTGAAGAAACTTAAAGCAATTAAGATAGTTATCTACCCAGTTGGACCAAGATCACTTTGGAAACTGCTCCAATACTGCAATAAATCCTCCCAAATTGAATTTGCAAAGCTATTGCCCAAAGACTGAAACATAGTTAAAACAGACGGCTCCCATACTTTCACATCAAGGGTCAGCGATCTCACCTTGATCAAGTTGAAGACAAGAGAAGGAAAAAAAGTATTTAGTACATCTTGTTAAATGAACATGTAAGCATCATAAACAATTATGGCATTTGCTTTTAGTGGTAAACCTGATGTGCAAGAGCATTTGAATGCACGTATCATACCTTTGATATGTGTACACCAAGATTACGATGAACACCAGAACACTCAATACAGACAAGAACACCCAGATTCAAGGATGCCCAATCTGGTTCAGCTGCACCACAATCAGCACATTTATCATTTCCACGTACTTTACGCAACACATCAATTGGCTTCTCACTTTTGACACATGATCGTAATTGTTGAGAATTTCTAAATGGGCGTTCAAGGTGCATTGAGGTCAGCCTCTCAGCTGCATAGTCCTCAACTGCTGCGTGATCAAAATCAGAACTCTCAAAAGAACTACTCTCACTGGCAGATCGGTGATGCCCACTACCAATGGGGCTGGCAGCCAAACACTAAAAAAAAAAATAGGAAGAAATCATCAAAATAAGATGAATCACCAATAATCATAACCATCTAATGGATTACCCTTTCTGGAGTCTGAGAACTCAGCAAGGAAGCAATGACCCCAGTTATTTTCTCAATCCAATCCATCTGATCAAGAGCACTTTCTGCCTGCACTGACAAGCAAAACAAGGCATACTGCTCTCACACACAATCACCTTTGAATATCAAATTATCCATCAGAAAAATTAGCGACAAATTAAAGCTATAACCCAGAAAAGTTCTTCGCTAAAAGTAAAGTAATTTTACCTGTAATGTATAGTTTTTGGTTGGTGAAATTATCCTGAAGCAAAATCTCAGATCTGATTGATCAGCATCAACTTTTATTGTTGACGTCAACAGGTTAACAGTGTGATGAGCAACAGATTTCTCATCATGTACTCCTCCATGGTAATGAGAAGAAAGCCATCTACTCAGTAATCCGGAACCCAATTCTGAACTGTTCCTCTGACCAGAAAGTTGACCACTAGACCCCTAAGACATAAATTGAACATTATTGCCAGAGCATAGGTTCAAATATTAAGAGTAATATGGAGTGTTATCCCTCTTAATGATCATATACCATCAATAACATTACATCCGTACTGCCTAAGAAAATATAAATAACATTACGTACAGATGGTTTGCTAGTTTGCTTGCGATAGTAGTACAACATCCCCCGACTATCAAGAACAAAGAACCTTCTTTTCCAGTCACCTCTCAAGTTTGACGACCGTTTCGAAAGATAGCCTTGTCTAATGGTTTGAACCTGGAAACATGGTAAAAGTTTTCAAAATAGTGAAGAAAGTTGATGAATGACAAGGAAATGAAGATGAAAACTTTGAATTCTTTACACATGCAGCAAAGGTCTAACCTTTCCCCTTGCTGCAGATTGCATGACCGCCTCAATCATTTTGTGTGAACTTCTACCAATGGCTTGTATACCATCTCCATTTGGAGAACCATTAGAACCATTTGAAGACCACCTGCTTTCTCGATCAATTTGTCGTTTATACTCTTGCATCCTTTCATTAAGAGCTGCCTGTTCATAGTTTGACCGTTCTCTTGATTGTTGTGCATATGTTAAGACCTGCAGCACAGAAGAATTGTTTACTACAGATAAAAAAGACATGGCCGCTCAATCCTGCAAAATTATTTCAAGTTATTTAATGATATATTTTGGTGTTTGGTTTTAGTTATCATGTCTTCTTGTACTCAAGCTTATTAAAGATACACAAGGGATGCACGGTAATTCCTGGTTCAAATAACAATACTAACAACAGAACCCAACAGTGTAAACATAAGAATTGCATTTCCTCCATTCAGTTAAACGCAGGATGCTAACTAAAATGAGTAGATATAAGAACTTGGTTGAAACTGGGTAAGGGAAATCTTCCAGTAAATATTTTCCCGTCCAAAACTCAAGCCTAACTAGAAGGGATATTTACCCAAATGCATAAGATTCCAATAAATACGTGAAACTGCAATTACAACTAAGAAAAGAAAAAGACAAACCTGATTGATATAAGGCTCCATCTGATGCAATAGCTCATACCCCTGGATGGAAGAAACTTTTATGAACTTCAGAGTGTAAAGCAATCTTAGCAACAAACAAAGAAAACCAATACAATAGTGTAACCTGTTTGAAATAACGAAGATGAGCATCCATTGTACCACTAACTGCTTCCAAGAATTCAAACCTCTTTTTCGCTTCTATATTGGAGAGAGCTGTCACCTGGAGGGTTGCATTTAAGGAACAAATACATTAACATTATTAAGATCATAGCACCAATTCATTGCAGCAGGAATGTAAAACAAGCTCATTATTTGTCAGTAAGAGCTGAATATAGTCACCAGATTGAACCGGGCCTGCTCAAAGGTTGATCTTGCAGTGTGGAGCTCCTGTATGTATTCCATAGGGCATAGTACAAAGCATGAATCACCATAATAGAGTAGGATTTCTATGTACAGATAAAATTTATATTTTGCTTCCACTGCAATTTCATACCTCCTCCAAAACAGTAGCCACATCACTCTTTGTGCCTTTCCTCAGAGACAGGAACTTCTCCCTAGCCTGCGTTGAGTAGCATACATCAGAATTCATTCATTGATACCTGGCATCTATTATCTTTTACCCTCCTTTTTTGGTAGAGAGAGAGGGGGCAGGCAAAAGGATAGGGAGAGAGAACCAACACCACTTTAATTCATAAACCTGACTAGATGTCTATTTCAGGGTCTCTCTTCAGTAACTACTTCACAACAGAAGCTAGCAGCCAGCTAACTATAAAGGTAGTACAATCAACACTCAAAACAGATTAAACCCAATCCAGACTAAGATGTCTGTTCTTTCCTTATCACACCATGTTTCAAAATATTGATGAAGACAAATTATTGCTTGAAGAAAGACTCTCCTATGATCAATGTTCATGCCATTAAGAGCAAAAAAAACACAAGCATCTAAAGAGATCAATCACCTGATCACATCAATGTTCATGCCATTAAGAGCAAAAAAAAAAAACAAGCATCTAAAGAGATCAATCACCTGATCACATCAATGTTCATGCCATTAAGAGCAAAAAAAAAAAACAAGCATCTAAAGAGATCAATCACCTGATCATAAAGAAGGCTAGCCTTGTCAAAACGCTTACGTGCTTCCTGCATATTAAGAAGAATCTTAGACCAAAAATGACGAACATTAAGATGAAAAAATATTAAACCATCCAACTGATCAGAAAATATGAATTGTCGTCAGATAGTAAAAATCGGGAGAAGTAGCAAGAGGGCCAAAAAAGTAGCATCATGAATAATAAAATTAATAAATCAATTAAAAATAAACTTCATTGCAATTGCAGGAGAAAAATACATAACAGGAAAAACAAACAAGGACTTATCATGACGGCATTTAAATTGAAGTGTATGAAAAATAAAGCACTAAATGAAGCATATTTAACCACATATAGTACCTTGACATCATGCAAATCTATATTGACAAATTGCAGCAATCGATCATTCAGTATGTGCTCAACCTGAAAAAGAATAAAACAAATTGAGAATCTAGAAAGCCAACCCCTCAAGACTATATCAATAAAAGATTATCCATATTCATTATCTCCTTAAATCTTTATCAGTATTTTCCATTCCTCACACTGGAGCAAGATATATTTCCTTCCAGCTTTTCGACACTTGCCCATTTCTCACACTGGAGCAAGGTGTTAAAGAAAACAAGCAAGAAAAAACAAAAGTAACTAATTGCTAAAAAATTGGAAAACTGCTAATTACTATCAAGAAACTACCAAGAATGCATGAATTTTATTTTCTAAAGTGGAAAACTAGTATATGGCCAAATCTTTGGCTGCTTATGAACATGGAAAAGAAAAATATAAATGAATATTGAGTTTTTTTGCAATTAGATATAAATCCTGAGCTTACCCATTAAGTGATAACTATGAACTTAGGGCAAAATAATCAGGTAGTAGAGAAAGGGGTTGAGTTTGTGCAACTTCATTGAGGCAGAAACATGGGACACCTAAAGAATTAAACAAATAATTAACCTGAGACCTAAGGACTTCCTTGTATGTTCCAATCTCCCTCAATGCAATGGTAAATTTTGTCATGACAGGGCCTGCAAGCCAAAGAATAAAGAATCAATTTTCATTATACATGCGTATATTCTAGTTCATTAACATTAAAATGGGCAATAGCGAATGATGGGAGTCATCCACTTGCAAAACAACAAAATCATAGCAAAAAAAAAATGACTCTGACCAATTAAAGAAGCAATTTAAGCCGATACAACACACCTCCAAAGGCAACACTGATGGGATCATTATGTCCCCCACCAAAGGTTTCCAGTGCACTAGCAAAAGCAATGTCCCCATCGTATCCCTCTCCAAGTCCTTCACTGCAAAATTTGAAGACAATTGCATTGATATAACCCACAACCTAAAAGCCTAATAAAAGGGTAAAAAGAGCATAAATATAAATGAAGACACATTGCCATTTACTAAGTGCTCTGTTACACTAATTATTATTGTCTGTAACAGCCAACAGGTTTGCCTGACATATCTGTATTATTTGTGAAAATGAAGTTTGTAAAGTAACAAAAAGATTATGCTCATGCCGCAAAATGAAATTGAACATAATTCATCAAAGTTCTCTGTCAATTTGAAGAACCACACTAAGGAAAAAATAAAAAACTAAAAAACAGAATGCTTGGAAAGACACGTTTAACAGATATTGAAAAATCCAAATCTAAATTCTTTTTCTTCCCTCCATTAAGAAACTATCCTTCTAGTAATTTACATATACAGTAAAAACAAAAATTTTTGGAAAAGTTAAGCATAATAATGAGGAAGAAAAGAACCAAACATAACTTTAAGAGTACCAGGAAATTCGGGTTATTTTCTTAAACACACCACCCTTAGAACCCATCAAAACTTTGCACTAGAACACAAATGGAATAAAATGCAGATGCAATTCAAGAAAGCCATATCAAGTTAACCAACATCCTTGCAACGGTAATCAAAAAATATTATGCAACTTCACTTATTGGAACAAGCTCAAGATAAACGCAGTTGTACTTACGTGTATTTCCGGCATCCTTTGTAGAATTTCAAACACCTCTCTCTCAAAGATTCAGCACTTTCCTCTGAGCATTGTATCTAATTCATATCAAAAAGATTAAAAGCAGAAAAGAAACAAAATCAGTTGCTGCAGAAATCCATGACAAAAAACATAAGATTGCTAAAAATAATCTCATAATAACATGAAAACAAGTTCACTTGAGCAAAGAAATTAAGGGAATCGCAAACGAGGTCGGAATTTCACCCAGACAATTCAACAGCAGAGTTAACAAGTAAAGAGATGCATGTTATAGACTAAAATAAAACTTGATGAAATGGATTTACAAAGAACTAAATCAGTCAACCCAAATTTCCTTGTTTTTTTACAAGGAACATAGAGGGAAGACCCAGCAAGACATAGAGGCATTAAATTTGGCGAATGAAAAGAAAAATGTGGGACCTGTTTACGGAACATAGGAGAATCGTCAAGCTTAGTGAAATGCATGTTTGCTGCGGACAAATGAAATGACAACTAGAATTTCTTCTGCTTCCTCTAAATGAACATCAAAGCGGAGCTGGTTAAACATAAAAAAATAGGAAAAAAACTGATCTTGGGGCGGGGGCGGTCCTTCAATGCTGCGAAAACCCTGCAAAGATGTCTCATTTTTATTTTTTTCACTCCGATCTCAAAAATTTACTGTTGGCAGAGCCCCCAACTTGTTAAGCACAAAAGAAGAAGCAACGGCCCATATCATCAAAGAAGAAGAAGAAGAAGAAGAAGAAGAAGAAGCAACACCACCAGCTTAGCTTCTTTGAAGTAATTAACAGCACAAGTATTTATTTATTTTATTTTATTTGCGAAACCCAAAGGCCACAAAATGAGAAGAAAAAGCAGTAATTAAACAATTTAGCAGCAGCTCCAGCTGAGTAGCTGAGGAGAAATGATAAAAAGAAGTGAGCTTTGGAAAAAGGGAAATGATTTGTGTTGGTACAAAACCCTAGAAGCAAGAGAAGACAGATGTACGTACTGCTTTAAAAATTAAAAATTAAAAAAAAAAATTATTAAAATTGCAGCTTCTGAATTGTGATAGTGAGGAGGTGAGTTAAAAGAGTTAGAAGAACAAGTAACTCAGAAGAAGTTTGAGAAAGAGATTTGAAGTTATAAATAAATAAATAAATAATAATAAGAGAGGTTCAACAACACAAACTCATCATCATCATCATCATCATCATCAAACCACAGAACAGAAGTAAAGTCTAAAGGAGGAGGAGTACTTGAATTGAAACCAAGATTTGATTATTAATGGCAGAAGTGTGGCAGTGCGGCACTGCTAATTTTTGTTTTGTTTTGAAAACTAAAACTAAAACTAATTAGTATATTCAACTATCACTATTTATTATTAATACAAAGAAAAGTGGCTATCTTTACATTTAATTATTACTGTACTATTGCAACTTTTTACTTTTGAGTGGGAACTGAAATTTCTTTTTTTCTTTCTTTTGTTTTAAGAAACCATTTTATTTATGTAATGTATTCCGTATTCCTCTGCTGTGTTGTGTTGTGTTGTGTTGTGTGTGTTAAGACTTAAGAAAGAGAGGGACAAGTGACAGACAAAACACGCACACTTTTCTTAAAGAGTAATAAAGACAAGTCTCCGAGCCCTTCTCTTTTCCTTTTTTATTTTTTCTCTCCATCCATGACCATGATGGCATGATCCATGATTTTCATCAGCCCTTTACTGTAGTCCCTCTCTTTCTTCTCTCTTTTTAGTGATTTAGTCTTAATGTGTCATTCACTACAAATTTACCCTGCACTGCAGATTCTTTTATCCCTGCCCCCAAAAAAAATATCGAGAAAAAATAATAATAATTGCCTTGTTGAAAGATGGGTTGTCTGGAGAAGCTTTTGTAAGAAAAGACATTCCAGCGCCCTTAATTTTATTATTTTTTCTCTTTTTTAACGGTTTATTAACCAATATATGATCATGCATTTACTGATTTGTATGGATCGCCACTGTCTCAATTTTAGATTTAGCACCACCAGGTTTCATTATTTACATGGATCATGGATGGAATTAAGAGAGGCACATTTGATTTGGCTGCTGCGACTGCGAGGTTTCTCATTTTGTGTACGTACATATGTATATGCTTTCAACCATGTATGGTAAAAGCTTCTAAGTAAATATTTTAAAACATCTCAATTATGGGATGTTGGAGAATATAACGATTTCCCCATTACGAATCCAAACCTACCTTTTTACCCTAACCCAACCTGTGACTCAGAGAAAAACGGGGGCTGGTTTTATCAAAAAGAAGAGAATATGACTCCTCCTCTCTAGTATTAGTGCCAGATTATTTGCCAAATACACACATTACCACTTGCGGCTGACATTTTATGGGGTGTCCGACGGCCAGGCTTGTAAGGGGACTTCCAATTGGCCATTTCCGGGAAGCTCTTCCATGCAATGCAAGGAACTGAGGGAGTATGGCCTGGGGGGGGGGGGGTCGGTAATCGTGTTTCGTCTGGCAAATCAAGATTATCAATGAGATGGGTTGTTTTGACTACAATCTAAAGATTTCCTAACCAATGCATCCCTAGCTAGAGTTGATTGACTATTCCAATCAATTTATTTATGTTGCTCGTATTTATCTGCGCCAAAGAACAACAACAAATAAGCATGCATTAATTCTATCATTTTCTTTACAACATCAAAGAGAGTAGCAACCCGTTGCTGTGCCAGATGGAAAAATAAGATGAGAGGGATAAACTTCTTTTTATTGTTCATATATACAAGAATTAGATTATTGTTCCTATAAACGGCAAACACAAGTGCACCAGTAGCAATAATGTTTACTCGTTCATCCCAGGAAATCAGAGCTTCTCCTCCTAATTGTAACATATAAACTAGAATAACACAAAAGTACAGTAAAAGTCCATCCCATACAGTGGAATAAAGGCTTTTAGTTGTTCTTGTGTCAAACCAAAAAGGAAGCCAAGTCAAATATTTATCATGTGTATAGACCTACTAAAGCATCATTAAGCCTAATAAGGTTAAAATAAAAAAATAAAAATAAAATTCCTGGTAGAAAACTAATTTAGATATAAAGAATTTACCTCAACCTTCAATGAATCTGATTTGACCAATAAAACTATTTAGTGCCCTGGCTATACTTGATGTATCCCACAACATTTTCAATAAAATGATCTGAGGACTATTTACTATAACTTATCAGCAATTCGTCCCATGGCGTCCGCAAGCTTATGAAGAACGGAAATCAAGCTATTAACGTGATCCTTCCGCTGCTCCCTGTCCAACTGTAAGTGAATGTTTTGAGATTCAAGTTGGGAACTCAGCAATTTGCCATTCCTTTCAAGTACTTCAATTAACTGATCATGCAAGGACTTCGTTTCATCTTCCTCATCAACTTGTGCTGCATGCCTTTTTCGTTTCTTTCCTTCCTGAGAACCTCCTATCTCTGGGTCTAGATTAGAGTCTTTCTCATAACTGGTGCCTGCAAATTTAAACCCATATCAAGAAAGGTAAAGTAAACATCTAACCCTTATATTTTATTATTGAACATCATCATAAGCAGACAACGGCCAGCTGTAAAGTGATTAGTTTTTAAAAAACTGATTTTGCCATTTTATTCCGTGTTCTTCCATCTTGCTTGGAAATTTAAGAAAGATCATCTATCATATTATACAAATGTCATTCACAGATGAAAATTTGAGATGCTTATGGTTTCAGGTGCATAATGTTCTTATCAATAATATTCAACAGAATAAAAGACATAGGAACTACATGGAGCATTATTTGAAGTGCAGTGTATCAATGTGCCAGCGCCACACGAAGAAAAGGGTACAAGACGCAGATTAACCGATTTTCAGTTGGCAAGCTCAAATTTTTCATCTTCAACACTAACTTGACTTAAACCAACTAGAAATTAATTCAACACTGTGAAAATTGGTGATGATTTGAGCTTGTTAATATATAATACTCTGCAAATTTGATGGCAAACAATGAATCCAGAGCAGCATAACTCAAAGACAACCACACAGAAACTTGATTTATATGAGCTGCCTAGCTATTCTGAATGAGTAACTAAAAGACACGAAAAGCAAGTTTGTAAAAATTGGGAGCCAATGAACATGCCTTGAGCCATATGCCGTTGCGAGAATGGTTGATACTGCTTTTCTGCAAATTCAGAAATCAAAATGAAAACCAGACAATATTTAAATTACAAGAATAGTAACAAGAACATTAGAAGAACATAGGAAATTTTTTTTCTTATCAGCCGGTATTTTGTCCATAATTGTTCTCTTTACAGATTCAAAAGATGAATATAAAAATAAAAAAGAAAAGATCTTTGGCTCTACCGACAACCAACTAAAAAGAAATTATGCATCAAGCAGAGAGGTAGGGGCGGGAGAATAGGGACTAAAACAACTCAAGGAAGAAGCCAAAAAATGAACACGAAGAAGACTGTTACTAGTTTGTTTTGCAAGAGTCTGACCTTATTCAATCAGAATCACCTATTCATTCATTTACTTTGGTGAATTCTGTAATTCAATGGCAATACAAATAATAGATACAACAGGCTGTATACATTTATTAGAAAGTCACTCTTTTTTATTATTATTATTATTATTATTACATCATTATTTTAGTACAGGGAGAGTGTTCCTCGTTGGTGGTGCACTTTGGCCGGCTGTCTGCAACCTTGAATTTAACTCAGAAGACGTTTGACGTTTCTACTTAGACCAGTGGAACAATACGAGATCATGCAATTCAACTCCAATTTTGAAAAGGGGAAGGAATTACAACTGGAGGAGGGTTCACAAGATTCATTTCGCTACGAACAAAAATGCCAACAATAAAGAGGAGAGCTTTATTCCAAATGACTTCCCCCAGTAGTTCTATCGAACCTTTCTCTGTTACCGAACACCACCAAGCAACGACATCCAACAAAGCCTATGGAGTTTCACTTGTGACCAAGAATCATTTGAATCATCTATAGCTTGCGGTCACATCCCCCATTCATAAAGAATAAAAAAAAAAAAAAAACAAAACACCAAAACAGTTCGAAAAGGGGGCGGTGGCGGGGAAGAGAAGGAAGAAAGAAAGAGGGAAATTTGTAGTAGTATCAACTGATTTGACGACCAAATGCATTGAAATGGTTTAAAGAGCAGATGCCTTAGCAACCAAAATTATAATAAAAGAGCAATCAATTACCTGAAATCGGAGTAGGAGCCGGGACATCGGTGGCGGGAGCCTTCTCAGCCGGCCGGAACTCCTTATCAGAGCTCGCGCCAACCTCCTCCTGAACCGACTGCTCAAAATCAGAGAATAGCCCATCATCCGCGGCAGCACTCCGACCACTATCAAACACTGCCTCCGCCTCCGCCTCCTCTCCCTCAGCTGCAGCAGCAGCCACAGAGGGCGCCAAAGCCAAAACCAACTCTTCCGGTGCATCCTCCACAGCAGCATCACCTCCGCCTCCGGCCCCGGCGCCATCAAGAATATCGTAAACCTCTCTATCAAAGAATCCCGGAAGCTTCCTCTCGCGCCTCAAATCATTTCTCATCAACCAAAAGGACTCCGTATCTTCCCTTATCTGGGACTCCCACTCTTTGATCTTCTTAAAATCCCCAGCTAAATTGCTCCATCTCTTCCGGCACTGGACCGGGCCCCGGTTAACGCCGTGCCTTTTGCAGTAAGAAGAGACGGAGGCCCATTTGGGTTCGACTTGACCGGAACCAAAAGCCAGGCCAGCCGTCCGGCCTCTCCTGACCCTGTTCTCGGCCACCCTTTTGCCTTGTATGAGTACGAGGATCTCTTGCCTGGTCCAGCGAGGGAGCCTGGGGACCTTGGCGGCTTCATCGGCGGCGTCAAAGGTGGATTGACGGCCGTTAAGGGCGGCGGGGGAAGAGTCAGACTGGGGTCCTGGAGCAAGGCTCAATTGGTCTAGCGCCATGTGGCACCAAAGTTGGGACTTAATAATTTTTCTGTTTGATAAAATTTTGAAAAGGCACGTGGCTAAAACGGGGAGGTTTAGGTAACGGCGTTTCGGTTAAGAACGGCGCCCCCCTCCCCCGTTTAGAGATTGTATGGGGAACACTGCATCAGCATGACTTATTTTATTAATAGGAAGGGAAAGGGAGGGGGGAGGGGGGAGGGGACTAGGGAGGGGAGTCTCACGAAAACTTTGTATGAATGAAATATATGATCAAAAAGTTGGAAAGGAATGGGTTATGGGACTATGGAGAGGAGCAGAAGAAGAGAGTAGTTTGGATTTTGTGTGTCTTTAAGGTTTGTTGGAATGGTTATGGCCTTATGGCCTTATGGGGGGAGAGAAGTAGTGAGTGATTAAGAGAGGGGCTTTGTTTTTTACTATACCTATGGTCACAAAGTTGCTCTTGTGAGCCTTGTAGCTTGCTTGGTGGGGATTTTTGACATTTAATTTGTGCGGTGATGATGTTGATGACGATGATGATCATCATTCATGCCGTTCTCAGTCTTCTTTTTTTTTTTTTCATATCATATCTATTGTTATTATTAACATCATAATCATCATCTACGGTTCACCCATTTCTTAATTAGAGTATTATAATTGTAAATCAATTTTAGTTATATTTATCATTTTAATTTTTAATTTAAATTAAATTACATTACTTTAAATATTAAGTAAAATATAATAAGATAATTTTGGACAAATAATCTGATATCGTTTGTTTGTGTTATAATGCGTTAGGGATGTGATGAAAGAAGCTTTATCCCATCCTATTAATTCATTTCCATAATTAGGTTGCTGTCTGTGTTTTTACCGTTTCAACGCAACTCACATTCCTACTCCCACGCTAAATCATTTGCAATTTCCACACGCATTTTATTAGTTTCCTGTGTCTTCTTTTTTAAAATATATATAATTTGGGTTTAATTGCCAATTGATCCGATGATGTCAAACCAATTCTTATTGGGAATAAAACGTTAATAGTTTTTCACTAAATCATTAGTCCAAATACAAAGATGTAATTCTTCAACTCGTTATTTGTATCAGTGTGTATGCGGGTAGTTTTTGTTTTAATTTAACAAACAAAGAAAACATTTTAATTGAGATATGGATGCGACCATTTTTGTTTATAAATCTAAGCATTAATGGGTGAATTGGTGCAAAAATCTCCACGCCATCCCTCTGTTTTTTTCTCTTTAGTTCTCCACCTTTCAATTTTGGTATCCATTAGCCATACAAATCTAATTGCTTAATCCTTATTACTAATGGTCCCTCCATATATATATAAATAAAAGATAAAAAGGGCCATCCTTTTTTTTCTTTTTTTTTGGTGATATTGCCCGGTTGCCCTCCCCATTAAGTAAACTTGTCATTATGGATGTCCCTCTCTCTTTCTTTATTATACTACAACTTAATATTAGCTTTGCTTGACTCTCTCTCCTAAAATCTCAATCAACGAGACGTAATTAAATTGCTAATCACCATCCATCGTAATGAAGAAAAACCAAAGCTTAGGCAGCCAGATAGGGAGGGATTCCAGTTGGGGGGTTCGGCCATCAGGCATCAGGCATCAGGCATCAGGCCATGCCCCCTTTTTGTGACTTGTAAGTTGTAACTTCATGTCCCGTGTTTATGACTGATGAATAAACACTGCACTGTCCTTCAATCAAGGCTCGAGTCCTTTAATTTATGTTGGCATATTTGTTCCAGCCCGTCATTATATTTATCTTTAAAAGAAATGTTTCAAAATATCCTAAATTTCTAAATGAATCAATTCTTTCGTTTTAATTACATATTATACTGCCCCTGCCAAAAAAATCTTCCTAGTAAGAAAGATATAATTTCGGCCTCTACTTTTCAAGAAAGCAAAAATAATAAGTCATTAAGAGTACAGCAAATCCATATGCATAAAGCTGCAACCTCCCTCCCTTGTTGATATTATAATTTGTAAACACTTTGTATACAATTTGGAGGGCGGGAAGAGTAAATCAATGTTTATAAGAGTTCAACTCAGCTATTATAGCTGATTTTAGCTTCGGAGTTTATTGTCGTTCTACTCCCTGAATTGTCCGAGATACAGTAACTTCGGACGACCAAAAGACCTGCTAACGACGTGAGATTTCTAGACTCATCATTGTCTAACCTGGATCGCGTTTAATTATCAAATCCAAAAACACAACAATAGCTATATATAATTAAAACTTTGAAATTATGATTTTGTAATATACTCACAGCTCACTACACATACGACAGCAACACACACCAAGTCCACAACTCCTTAGCAAATGATCATCAACCCATCAAGAGCATGCCAATTTGACAAACTACATATCCATCTCCCTGGCTGCCTCCCTACTCCGTTATTATTTATTTCATATTGGATCGGCCCATCTCTGCAAGACTGCAACTGCAAGTGCAACTAATTATATTTATTTAAATTTTCCTTTGCTTGTTTTGTTTTTCAAGTTGTTACGTCTATCCTAAATAACTCACAAGACATCAAATTAACTATATAAGCTTGCCACTTACTTGGCAGTGGAATCAAGAATGAATGAATGTCATTGGATTAATTTGTGAAGAATACCAATATATATATATGAGCAATGATAGGGGAGTGAAATCCCATAGTGAATGACGTGGCAGTGATAAAAGAAAAACTAATACCCTAAGTTTGTCTTTTTATCACTGCCACGTCATTCACTATAGGATTTCACTCCAGAATTTCACTCATCCTATCATTTCTGATATATATATATACAAGCCCAGTGCTCAAATGCTACTTAAAAATTTATTTTTGAAATCATGCATGGGGTTTGACATATATTTTAGGAATTAATTCATTTGTATAATTTATTTTAAAAATGGATCTGTTTGAGTAAGGAAGGATATTAAAAAGAAATGCATAAAGTGTGGGGACATTTACAAGTATGAACCTCGGTACTGTTGAACCTAATCTGTTCGTGTCAGTATGAAACGGAAAACGGGAAAATAATTTTTGCAACTCCTTCTCCATCCACTCTCCTCACTCCTCTTCGCTACTATACAATATTTGGCTATAAAGTTACAAACAGGTGGGAAACTGGAAATGGATGATCCATTAATTAAAAGTAATTAAACTGTCCCTGCTACTTCTCCATTCTCCACCACCTATAAAATGGTGAAAGTGAAAAGAAATTAACATAACAATTTCAAAATTTTATATATGAAATGAACTACATCTTATTTTTATATATATATATTTCACATGAGTTTTTATGATATATTAAAGGGTGCTGGCTAATTAAGCTAGTATTTCACCAAAATAAAATTAATGTTAATACATCCGTGGAACCTGGAGGGAGGATGAAAGAAGATGATTCAGAGAAGGATTTAAAAAATAAAAATAAAAAAGGTTATTGTTATGAAGATTATCTCGAATACAGATAAAAATAAATAAACAAGGTAATTAGAAGCAGTAATTAATCAAGTAAAAAAACACATGGTTGGCCCGTTGATGATAGTAATGGGATGAGTGCTGGCTACTAATAATAAACAATCTTCCCGACTTTATTTGCTCTCTTATCCATAAGATTTCCACAAGACTTAAGAAGAGGAGAGCAATTAGAGAAAGGGTTATGGTACTTACGCATATGAGTGATGTCGTGTAGGGTCGGTATTCATCAAGGAGCATTGTGTAACAATTTGGAGAGTAGTGATGACTCGGTGATCGAAGATTGAAGACTAACTCTGATACTTAGCTTGGGCTGGTAAGAGTAATATCCATATGTGTGCACATCTCAGGATTTACATCCTCAGGGTGGATAGGTGACGGTTGCCTTGGAGTCCAATATAGTACAACGTAATTTGGGATCTGGATCATAAAAAAAAATTAAATAAATAAATAAATAAAAAGAGGAGACTTTACAACCAGTTTTTATAACTCATCAAATCATCAAATAAAAATTATAAAGGACATAAAACCACAACCACTGACAATTCCACACCTGGAACTCGCACCTCTTTCTCTCTCACCCATAATCTCACTCTCTCAGCCAAATGCCATAAAGGGCAAAAACCCTCCCTCCCTCTCTCATCGCTAATAATCTTTTGGAATTCATTCCATTACTATAATAATAATTAATTAAACAAAATAACACGTCTCCCTCTCTAGCTTCCTCAACCTCAAATAAAATTCCCCCATTACCCTTTTTATTTTTCGATTCATAATTTACTTGTTAATAATCCCTGCGACATTCTCCAGTAAAACCATAGTTTGCATATGAAATATTAAAAATTGGAGATCGCGAATTAGTGTATGAATTATTAAATATTAACGTATAATGTATAAAAAATTAACGTATTGAATTATAAAGTATAATTCACATATTATGTCTCATATACGAACTAATATTACAAAATTAAAATTAGAATTAGAATTCTAATTAATTAAATTAGAATTCCCAATTGTCTAACCGAAAGCTCGAGTCAGAGTAGTTGACCGAGCTACTCGAGTTCGAACTCGAGTCGAGCTCAAATTATATAGGCTCGAGTAGCTCGCGAGCTATTCGAGTTGGTATTTTATTTTTATTTTTATGCCTATATTTATATTTTAGTCAATAATATTTAATAAATTTTAATTTAAGTAACTTATATTTATATCTTAGTCACTAATTTATAGTAAATTATCATTTTACCATACTAATTTTGAAAAATTACAAATACATCCTATATTTAAAAAAAAGATTAATTAAAAAAAAAATCGAGCTCGATACTTGGTACTCGAAATTGAACTCGAACTCGAGCTCAAAAAGGGGTGCTCGATCGAGGTTGAGTTCGAGTACCAACCCTAACGAACTCGAGTATCTCGATTAGGGGTGTACTCGAGCTCGACTCACAGTACCTAACAAAAAGCACATCCTTAATCTACACAACTACTAGTTTTTTTGTTTGTGTCTTAAATGTAATAGGTAAATTTGTCATCAATAATTTAACCGTCTAGTACGTATTGTCTATAAGCCAATAAGCCATGTTCAATTTTGACATTTCATTAGTTTCAAATATTTCCAAATTGGTTTTATTGTTTAGATGAGAATGAGAGTAATATTTTGAAGACCACGCCACGAATAAAAAGGAACTGAAACTATATATCCGGACAGCGTGTCCTTTTATTATAAAGTTGGATTGATTGATTATTGATGATTAGGCGAGCACAACGGGATAATTTAGTAGGAAATGTGTCTATTTTTGGGGATTAACGGCGTAAACTGACTAACGCCGAACCACCCCGTACCCATACCATACCATACCACACCAATCAATCATACAAGAAGTCTAGAACGGTTAAAAAAAAAAAAAGAAAAGAAATTGAGTTTGAGCCCCGTCCTCAGACCTCATGATTCATGATGATGGATGGACCATTGGATGAATTCGTATTTCTCAAAAATTGTTTTAATTATATTTTGTAATTTTTTGCTTTCTCTCTCTAGCCTCTGTGTCCGTCTCTCTCTCTCTCACGTTGATCTCACCCATCGGAGTCGGAGCTAGAGTTAGTTAGTCGTGTTCCTCGGGGAACAATTCCGGTCAACTTCCAGTCCAATTCAATTCAATTCAACGCCCAATTCCGATTGCAATTCCCGATCTATCGTTTAAAAACTTGTCTTTATTTTCCACGTATTTTTTCCCCCTTTCTTTACAGTTTACTCCCGCATTTTTGCATTTTTATTACACGGCTTCTCTCTTCTTTCTCCCCCTCGCAAGCTCTAGGGGGAGACTTGGAATCTCCCACGGAGACTCCATAGTTTCCGATCCGGCGTCAACAGAGCTCAAACTACACGCCGGTCGGTTTCTTGCGCCTGTGTCTGTGTGCGAGTGACGGAAGGAGAGAATAATTACAATTTACAACTCCTGTGCGTATTATTATTGTAATAATTCAGAAAGGATAGAGAGGAAGAAAGGGAGAGAAGACAGAGATAGAGTTATGTGGTTAACGTGCATTGTAGGGAAAACTGAGACTGAGAGAGGAGGGGCATAATCAAAGTTGGGGGTTGGGAGGAGTTTGGATGTTCTTGCACGGCACAGATACCCTAGATCTCTTCTGCAATCTACCTTGCCTTATGCCGTAATTTATTCTTTGTCTTTTTTTAAAAAAATTCTCCTCTTTTTAATTCTCTTTTCTGCTTGTTTGTCTGTCTTTTCTTCTACCTCTCCTGTGAGAAGATTAAATTCTCCGCCTCGCCCTTTGCCCATTTTTTCTTTTTTTTTTTTCGTTTTCAAATTTCTCTCTCCTTGTCTCGATCGTTTTTTCCTTCACCTGTTTTTTTGGTTGGAGAATTCTGATTTGCTCTGTAATTTTGTGGTTTCGGAAATGATGGACGTGCTTTCCCGTTCCAGAGGTTCGTTTTTTACTCAAAGATTTTGTTTGTTTTTTTTTCCTTTTCTTTTTTCCACTTATTTTGCTTAATTCTGATGGGATTTCATTTTTAAGCCTTTGATCCTATACAAAGTTTGCACCTTTATGTCTTGCAAGGCTTCTGCCGTGGTGTCATCAGATGTTCAATTTCATTTTTTTGGGCTTCTTTTCTCTGGAATTAGTTCTGGTTCCAAAGCTTTTTTTCTTTCTTTGTTCGATCTGTCTAACTTCAGCTACTTTCCCACCCTATTTCTTCATTTTTCTCAACCCCATTATTTCTACAACACGTTCATCTCACAGCCTGCTGTGTCCTTTCATATACAAATCAATAAATGCACATCTTTTCTGTTTCTTACTTCCCTACTTGTTGAATGTATCCGTCTTAGAATGGAAAGATTTCCCTTTCCTAATCATCCTTTTACCCAATTTGGATGTTGCATAATGTCTGCCCACACTTCATATTTGTCTACTTCTATCTTTCCTTTTTTAAGCTTTTTGACATTTGTCTTATCTTCATCTACTGGTAGCTATGGCTTAACTCTCTCCAATTAGTCTGTACCAGGTCCTTTCGGGTTTTATAGTTTTCTAATTCTCAACTTGGTGAACAAATTAATGATCTTATGAGTTCCACTTGCAGATCTTCTTTGAAGTGGGATCCTATTCTGCTTCCTTGTGAAATAGATGTTTCTGGTTCTCGAATTAAAGCTAAAGACTGGATATTTTCAACTTCTGTGCTGCCACTTGAGTTGAGCTCACGCCATGCCGTCCGAAATGATGGATTCACATGGTTTGTCCCCATCCTCATTTTTCTCTGAGGAATTGCATTTTCCTGGCGAGGTATTGTTTTGTTCGTTCATCTTACCAAATGGCGAATCACCAGTTCTGGATATAAGCCTTACTTGGAGATTGATTTATGGCCTATTAAGTACTACTTTTATAACCCCCTTCACTAAAAGAAGGAAAAGGTAGGAAGTTTGCGACACTTTAATAATTTATCTCTTCTGTTCTATGCTTTACAGAGACAGGTGGGGTTCTGGAAGACGGATACAATACCTAATTTCTATGGTAAGTACGGCATTCTTTGCCAATTGCAGTTTGCAATTCTTCTGTTCTTGAACTGAGTATATTTGTGATGATAGTGTTGATAAAGATTTTGCATTATTTCCTTATATGCTTTTTTGAAATCTGTAAGATACTGATTGTTTACATTGTTTAGTGCAGTTTTCTTTTTGATTGTATGATTTCCCAGATCATACGTTATGTCTTCTGTGAGCAGGCTTTATGCGATTGCTATATGTTTTTTTCAGCATTTGAAGTTATTTCAATCTGCAATTTGCTCATCTATTTGCCTGCATCAGTTGTCTATATTTTGAAGATTTTCTATCTTGCACTGCTCATTGATTGTGCAGATTATCACATTTGATCCTTGAAGCTTCACTTGGTTTCTATCCATAAATGCTTTAGTTTGGAACTGTTTTTAACACAAAGTCCTAGCAGTTATATGCAGCAGAGACCAAGCCACGATTATAGGTTAATTTGGTATTAAGAAGATCAGTAGATGCTGTGATCATATAATCTTTACATTGAGGTGGGGTCACTTGAGATATGTCAGTGTCTTTTTGTTATGGAGGTGGGGACTTAAAGATTGTGATGTTCCTTGGTTGTGGATTATACTTTATTGCTCTAAACATTCACATTCGGGGGTTCATAATTGACCTTCTGCCAGCCACTGGAGAACCAACATTAAGATAATTGGTCTGAAGATCTGTTTTTCTTTTTGGTGAAGGACTGTTCTACTGCCTCAGAGATTTGCCAAAGTAAAAATCATATACCGATAGGCCAATTTAGACACCTGAAAAGAGAAGGAAATAGGACGGAAAAAGAGAAAGGCAAAAAGAAGGCATATTGGTAATAGGACTCACTCCCTTAGATGCATGCAAAAGCATAAGGACGAGAGGAAATTGTTTGAATAGGATGCCAAAGTCTGTAGGATCCCAA
This sequence comes from Ophiorrhiza pumila, assembly GCA_016586305.1. NCBI lineage: Eukaryota > Viridiplantae > Streptophyta > Magnoliopsida > Gentianales > Rubiaceae > Ophiorrhiza > Ophiorrhiza pumila. The sequence goes on along the minus strand of BLIW01000011.1, from coordinate 40,371,582 downwards.
TTTTGTGCAATGAAGAACATAATCAAAGATATGAAGAATGATCTTGTTATTTTATTTTATAGCTACAAGGTAGGATAATTTAGTTGTAAATAACCTAGTGCATTGAATGTGGCCCTGCTTCTTTTGATGAACTTAATTTATCATCATATTGGAGCATCAACTGAGTATCTTGTCATTCAGTTTCTATAGAGAATATTCTGGTATAAATACTGATTTTCTTTCTTAGAAAGTAGCCCTCCTCTCCTGTGGTCTCTTGTTGCTATCTGGTGTACTTCTGCTGTAAAGACACAAATTTTCAAGTGCTCATTTCCGGTCACTGTAGATGTCTAATTTGTGTGTTTTAACAAGTACAGTTTTTGTTGTTTGCATTGTCATTGCTTTGATATTTCACTTTAGCCTTTCCTTGAAAATGATTTAAATTTGGTGTGACTGCCTTCTTATAGGTTCAAAAGTGGTGGATGGGTCATTAAGAACTGCTGGTGTTGCTTCATCACCCCTCGAGAAAAGGACACAATTGGATTCTCGATCAGCAAAGTGTTTTGGACTTCATGATTCTCTTTACAACCAAGACCAGAGAGCTACTCTTAGCATAGAGAAGCATGCAGGTGGAGCAGCAGGAGCAGCCAGTCGCTCATTACCTAGAAACCTTGACCATGATTTGGGTACAAGACTTAACTTCAGTGTCGAGCCTGCATCTTATTTCACGCAAGGAGAGAAGTTGAATTTAATTGGCACTCAATGTGAGAATGGCCTTTTTTCGAGCTCATTGTCAGAGTTGTTCAGCAGGAAATGTAAGTTTCTCTGTCCTTGATACTTGCTTTCTGTTGTCCACATTTTTTTGGTGCATAGACTGTTTTGTGCTTCAACTGTTTGCCTTGGTTTTTTTTATTTATTTAGAATACGATGGCGAAATATGATCCATGTAGCCAACCCCACATAGTGGGATAAAGGCTTAGTTGTTGTTGTTGTTGTTGTGTTGTTGGTCTCATTGTCTTTGAGTTGTAATACTAGAGTACAAACAAATTTTTGTTGACTCAAGTTACTTAAAGAGGGACTTATTGGTGCTAATTTTCTCTTATCCAGTGCGTCTGTCATCTAATAATCCACCTTATGGGCACTCTGTCGGTGCTGCTGGCTCCCAGTATGAGGAAGAGGAACCCTTTGAGTCACTTGAAGAACTTGAAGCTCACACTATTGGGAACCTTCTCCCTGATGATGATGACTTGCTTTCTGGAGTGACTGATGGGATGGACAATATTGCCCATCCCAGTAATGGAGATGATATAGATGATTTAGACGTTTTTAGCAGTATCGGAGGACTGGAGTTGGGAGATGACGGTTTTCCGTCAGGACAAAGTAATGCTGACCTTTCTGATGGAAATGTTAATGGTCAGATGGCAGGGTCGGTTGGAGGGGAGCACCCTTTTGGAGAACACCCTTCAAGAACACTCTTTGTGAGAAATATTAATAGCAACGTTGAGGATTCTGAATTACGAACTCTTTTTGAGGTATATACCTGCAACTTCTTTAGCTTTAACTTCTAATTATCGTACTTTTTTGTCTTGCTCTCATGAGTTGGTTCCTATTCTGAAATTTTATTGCAGCAATATGGAGATATCCGTACCCTATATACAGCCTGTAAGCATCGGGGTTTTGTGATGATTTCATACTACGACATTAGAGCAGCTCGAAATGCAATGAAGGCCCTCCAAAATAAACCCCTGAGGCGTAGGAAGCTTGACATACATTTCTCAATTCCAAAGGTATGTTTCATCTTTTGTTTACCCAGTTCCTTGCACCTGTCAAACTTTATTGTTGCTTTTTCATGTTTCTCTTTGTTATGTTTTACTCATATGAGGTTGTGTGTATGTAGAATTAAATATTTTCCTGGTTTTCCTCTTTCACATTTCTAGGACAATCCATCAGAGAAAGATATCAATCAAGGAACTCTTGTGGTTTTTAACCTCGACTCTTCTGTTTCAAATGATGAACTCCATGAGATTTTTGGTGATTATGGTGAAATTAAGGAGGTAATATTTGGGGTCCTGATCTGATATCTTAAGTGGATGTTCAAGGTGAGATGCATTAACTTACTCTTTTTTTCTGGAGTGCAGATCCGCGAGACTCCACACAGAAGTCATCATAAATTTATTGAATTTTATGATGTGAGGGCCGCAGAAACTGCACTTCGCGCATTGAATAGGAGTGATATTGCCGGGAAGCGGATTAAGCTTGAGCCAAGTCGTCCTGGTGGTGCTAAACGGTGGGATGTTGTAGCACTTCATCTTTATTGTTTACAGCACTGCATCTTTGTTTAGTTTCTTTTTATTTTGTGGTTGTGGGTATGGGGTAGGGTGGGAAGTGGTCATTCTTTATGCGATTATAAACAGTGAAGGAAGTAAATGGCTCTTGGTGGTTGCTTAGAGTGTAAAGTTATTATGTGCCTTTTGCTTGGAATTGGTTGAGAATTATTTTTTAGACTACAATAACAACAGCAACAACAAACTAAGCCTTTATCCCATTACCATCGTATTCTATCTTTCATTTATATTTAAATACATCAGATCTTTTTTTATCGTTTCTTTCCAATTCTTTTTAGGTTTCTTCCTTACCCTTTTAATTTGAGTTAAATATTTTTCTATTTTCTACACGCTGAACTGGTGCACCCAGAGGTCTCCCTAAATCCAAACCATTTTAAGTGTGTTTCTCTCATGTTCTCATCTATTGGAGCTACACCCTCTTTCTTTCTTAACATTCTCATTTTTTGTTCATTTTTCATATTTAGTCGCCCAACACTCTTTTATTCATAAAGCATATCTATCATAAAGTATAGAGGACACACTTCTTCATGTGTTCCGAACCTGCTTGAATCCTATGTATAACATCTTTATCAATTCTCTCATTTTCTTCAAGCCATGTAATTCCAACTTTTCCCAAGGCACTTCCATGCCTCAACTGGAATCTCATCGGGACCAACAGCTTTAACATTTTTCATTTTGTTTAATTTTTTTCTACTTCCAAAGCATGAATTATTTTTTAGACTAGTTGTTAATTTTCTGTGTGCTGCTATAGTTTTAACTGGAGTACGCTATTACTATTTGCAGATTAACTCAGCCATTTACTTCAGAGTCAGAGCAAGAGGAATCTAGTCTTTATTTACAACAGACTAGTCCTCAAAGTACTGGAACAACTGGATTTTCTGGTACTATTACTTGCCATATATTGACTACTTATTGTCAAAATTTTAAGCAAACAATACACTCATGTGCGGCATAATATCATATCAGGAACATTTCCACATGGAGCAATTACATCCAGTATAGACAACGGAACAGTCTTTGATCCCCATTCTGCCAGTGGAGCCACTGTTACTCCATTCTTCGAGAATGCTTTCCATCATGGAGTATCTTCTCCTGTTCCTAGCAGCTTACCTTCGTTGGTTAGGATGGGATCTACTGGCAATCCTCCTAATGTTAGTGAATCTGGCCATGCACAGGGTGAGATGAAGTTTGAATACCGAAGTGTACCAAATTTTCATCCTCATTCACTTCCAGAATATCATGATGGACTGGGTAATGGGGTTTCCTGCAATTCGCCAAGCCACATGGCTACTAATCTGAGTGCAAGGCCATCCGAAATGATTGAGAATCCACAATTCTGCAGAGTTGGCTCAAATGGACATCCTGTTGAACTGAATGAAGTTGGTAAGTGCTGTGACTACACAATCTATGTTTGTCATTTTAGGTTGAGTGACTTTTTTTGGGTGATTGGTGAAGTGTGGGTATCAAAATATTAGTGAACTATTTGCTTGAGTCGCATAAGAACGACCACCACTTTCTTGGTTGTGGCTTACAATTACATGATGAGGATAAATTGTGTACATTAAAGGAGGATCAGCCCTTGACATATATCTTTTCCCTTGGTTTCAGTTTTTGGTTCCTCTGGAAATGGTAGCTGTCCACCACCTGGACGACATTATATGTGGAGTAATGCACACCATCCCCAGCCTCCTGGCATGATATGGCCAAACTCACCTTCACTTGTCAATGGGGTTTGTTCTCCTCATCCTCAACAACTGCATGCAGTTCCTAGAGCACCGAACCAAATGCTGAATGCTCTTCTACCCATTAGCAACCACCATGTGGGATCTGCGCCATCTGTGAATCCTTCTCTTTGGGACAGACGACATGCATATGCGGGGGAATCTCCTGATGCTTCTGTTTTCCACCCAGGTTCTCTTGGAAACATTAGGATTTCTAGTAACTCACCGCATCCTTTGGAGTTTGTTCCCCGTAATATTTTTCCAGGTGCTGGGGGAAACTGTATGGACCTTGCAGTTCCTTCAAAAAATGTTGGATTCAACTCGCTTCCTCAGAGGTGCATGATGTACCCTTCAAGAGGCCAAATGATTCCTATGATGAACTCATTTGATTCTCCAAATGAAAGGACTCGAAACCGTAGAAATGATGTTAATTCAAGTCAGGCTGACAACAAGAAGCAGTTTGAACTTGACATTGACCGAATTCTGCGAGGAGATGATAAACGGACAACTCTTATGATAAAGAATATTCCTAACAAGTATGTAATTTTAACTAGAAGTTTGGACAATGCATTTAACCTCATTCATTTTCTTAGCTTAATTGTTTGATCAAACAGAAAAAAGTAACATATTTTGGGGTTTAATTTACGTTTTGTCTCTTGATGTTTCGTTTGGAAAAGTGATGCATCCATATTTAGACACATTCTTAAAATTGTCTTTAGCATGTTCTCGTGCCTTACAACTTCATGTCACCAACTTTATTTCAAAATCAGCGCTGTTTTCTTTCTTCCCTTTTTTAAGTGTCATAATATTATGTGACTTGTAACTTTTTTTTCTTCCTAATAATTGGCTGGAGAAAAATGTGGCATTATTCATCTACTGGGAGGTGCATGAATTGCAAGTGAACACTGTTATTCTAGTAAATATAACAGTATCTCAATTTAATACGAAAATCTATATATAGCATTAATGATGCATGATTGTCTTAGTGAGCATTTACGTCGAGTAGATTGTATAACTAGAGTAGAATTATCTACTCTAGAAGTTGATCAAAATTGCATATTCCTTGGGACTTTTGGGCTATCTGAAGGCAGGTATGTTTTCGATTCTGGGAAGGTTGTGAAGTACATCTGTCTGTATGTTTAACAACTTGTGTATTGAGCCTCTGTTAATAGGTTGTCAGCTTTTTTTACATGGTATTCTATTTTCTATATTTTGCAAGACATGATTGTATTTTATCTTTTTGGCTACTGTAGATACACTTCAAAGATGCTTTTGGCTGCAATTGATGAACGTCATAGAGGAACTTATGATTTTATATACTTGCCCATTGATTTCAAGGCAAGTGCACTTACCCTTAAAATGATGGATTTTCAATGCACTAAACTTCTTATATGGGTATCTAAAGTAGTTATGCGGTCTCTCGTTTCTTGCAGAACAAATGCAATGTTGGTTATGCATTTATCAACATGACCGATCCATCCTTAATTATCCCTTTTTATCAGGTATATTTCAATCACGTGAATGGAAAATCTTTCTTGCTCCGCTTGTTTTTAAATTAGACCATAAATGAAGCACAAGTAACTCCTTGTAGGCATTTAATGGCAAGAAATGGGAGAAATTTAATAGTGAAAAGGTGGCCTCCCTAGCATATGCTCGCATACAGGGAAAATCAGCTCTTATTGCACACTTCCAGAACTCAAGCTTGATGAATGAAGACAAGCGATGCAGGCCTATACTCTTCCATACTGATGGTCCCAATGCAGGTGATCAGGTACAAGGAATGTTGTCTGTTTATAAGCAAACATTGGCATGCATTATAAGATTACATGGCTTGAAATTTGTCTAATTGCTTTGAATTTAGTGTGGGTGGAGAAATGAAAACTGATATAATCTTTTGCTTGTGTGGGTTGATCTCGTTAAACCTGAATCTAACCTTGTCGAATGAATTGCCACTAGATGTAGATTGGTGTTTGGCATTGATATATCCATTATCTTCATTTGATCCATTTCTTCAAAGTCGGTGAATCAGAAATTTGTTGAAGATTTCGTGGTCGGCAATTAATCTTTTGCATAATTTTTCTGTTTATTTGCATGTTAATGTTTGCCCTCTTCAGGTGCCTTTCCCCATGGGTGTTAATGTCCGACCAAGAACAAATAAAAATCGAGTGACAACCAGTGATGAAAACAACCAAGAAAGCCTACAGAATTTGCCAAATGGAGAGTTATCTTTTAATGGAGATTCCACTTCAGGTTCTCTCAAGGAGTCAGATTGAGCAAAGCTGATACCACCTCTCTAGAGGGACTAACATAGTAGGTAATTTAAGTAAATCCACCCAAATTTTACTAATGTATATTAGGGTGGTTAATAGAGGTAAAAGACACAAAAAAGACCCTTTTTTGTGATTTTGGAAAAAAAAAAAACCTGAAATTGATGTAATGCTTGATGAGAGCAGTGTGCTCCGATTTTCATTGGGGTTCATGATGATTCTGAGGCTGCTATCAGAAAAGAAGCATTGGATGGAGCTTCAAAATTTTGGATGTCGAGGAAGTTAATTCCATATATGTGTATAGGAGTTCTGGAGCGACAGCAAAATATTTGCTGTACAGAGGAGGTTCTCTTGGCATTTTGCTTTTTCCTCTGCAGTTTGCTTGGAGAATTAGAGCTTTGTTAATACAATTTTTGCTTTTGACAAACACTGTTGTGGTCTTGTACCATTTCTCTAACATGGTTTACGAAAATTTGTTGGTTATTTAGCATGGATATCATCTTCCTGTCTACATTTTCCTGTCTACATAACGATTAGTAGACTTTTTTGAAGCAAATTTTGAATTATCAGAGAAAATGCTTGTTACTTCATTTTTATGTGTTATAGCACACATATTATTGGTTAGAACGACAAAATTTCAAAAAGTTGCCTTTGGTGGACGTTTTCGCGCTGTTTTTTGCACTCATATCAAATGACGATCTGCTGTCTAATGAATAGTGTAAAAAAATAGAAATTTGAAAATTTTTAAAAATGACCATTTTTTGTGGGTATAGCACACATAATTTTGGTTAAAACAACAAAATTTCAAAAAGTTGCCGTCAAAGGCCGTTTTTATGCCGTTCTTTGCACTCATATTAAATTTCCATGTGCTATCTAATAAATTATGGAAAAAAATAGAAAGTTAAATTTTTAAAAAATGACATTTTCTGTGGGTTATAGATCACGGTTTTTTGACCAAAACGGCTAATTTCAAAAATTTGTCGTCGGTGGAAATTTTTGTGCCGTTTTTTGCACTCATATCAAATGGCGATCTGCTATCAAATGAATGGTGTAAAAAAAATAGAAAGTTATAAATTTTTAAAAATGACCATTTTTGTGGGTTATAACATACGTAATTTTGGTTAAACGGCAAAATTTCAAAAAGTTGACCTCCAAGACTGTTTTTGTGACATTTTTTGCACTCGTATCAATTTTCCATCTGCTATCTAATGAATGATGTAAAAAAAATAGAAAGTGAAAAATTTTAAAAAATAACTATTTTTTATGGGTTATAGATAATGTTATTTTTAAAAAATAGTTATTTTGGCCATCGATGTCAATTGTTTGTCAAATTTCAAACACTTGACGTCGATGGCCATTTTTTGCACTCATATCAAATGACAATCTGCTATCTAATGAATGGTATAAAAAAATAAAAAGTTAGAAATTTTAAAAATGACAATTTTTTGTGAGTTATAGCACACGTAATTTTCGTTAAAACGATAAAATTTCAAAAAATTGCTGTCAAAGACCTTTTTTTGAACTTATATCAAACTGCGATATGCTATCTAATGATTGGCATAAAAAAGTAGAAAGTTAGAAAATTTTAAAAATGACTATTTTTGTGGGTTATAAGACAAGTAATTTCAGTTAAAATGGCAAAATTTCAAAAAGTTGCTGTCACAGACAATTTTTGTACCTTTTTTGCACTAATATCAAATTGCGATGTGCTACCTAAAGAATTATGCATGTATTTTGATAAAAAATGACAAAATAAATAAAAATTGTTGATTTTAACTTTTTCCCTTCTGTTTTTTATACCCACCTCAACGGTGAATATGCATCTTAGTGAGTGGTGTAAAAAAAATGAAATTTAAATTTTGTTTCTTACTAAATTTTCATTTTTAAGTGAAATTTAGAATTTTTTTTAACCAAATTTTTATTTTTCATGGGTGTAGCACACGTATTTTAACCAAAAATAGCAAAATCTAAAAAATCGTAGATTTTAACTTTTTTTTGTGCTATTTTTTGCACCAACCTCACATTGTGAACATGCATTCGAGTAAATATTATTAAAAAAGTGAAATTTAAAATTTTGATCATACCTCGATTTTATATGAGTTATAACACACATCTTTGTAAAAAAAGTCAAAAAACATGTTAATTTTAGCTATTTTGACTTTTTTTTTTGACTATTTTTTTTTTTCACAAACTTCAATTATAAACATGTATTCTTGTCATATGTGAAAAATAAAAAGGGGGGTTGGATAATTTAGATTTTTTACCGACTCCACTACAGCACTACTCACGCCTTAATATGCTTCTACACTTCTGCCGGGATCAGTCTCCTTTTTTACTCGTTTAATGAAGAACATCAGGACGAACAGGAGCTTATTGAGCAAGAAGGAATTTAAGCCATAAGAGAAATACTCCAATGCAGGTAATTATAAGACTATCTACAGAAATGCGTCCTGAACATGTAGGTGAAATTGCGTTGGACAGGTGCTGCCATGTGCGAGTGATGTAGTTAAAAAAGACAATGCCTATAGAAGCTCTCACATTAAATGCAACAAGCACAGTTCTAGATTTCCACCAAAAGAACACAATGGCATTCCAAAATTTGACACAGCTAAGGAAAACCACAGTTGGATAGCCGCCAATGCCAAACTGCCCGGCCACAATGGGGACAACCGGACAAGGCTACATCAAACCGTGGAATGCAGCTGCATCCAGAAGTGTAGCTTTGATTTGGTCCTGGTGAAGTTCCATAGCTGCATTGAATTTCTGCATTATTGAGAATATAATAACATGTTACGATGTTTGTTTTACACCAAGCCACTTTCAGATGCATTTGGAACAATCAATTTAGCTAGTTTACATATCAGAGCAGACCAGAATAGTTTCCTTTTAAGGTGATGTCACACAAAACATTTTAGAATGGAGTATCCCAAAAAAAAAATAAAAAAAATCACATATCCCGATTGATTCGTTCGTTCAATACACTCACCAAACCAAGTAGCATTTCGTTACTCAATTGAAAGAAAACTCAACGAGAATGCAGCTTACTTCTTTTTTCATTTATGCTATCAAAACACACAGGTTATGTACAAAATTTCTACTTCTATGTCAATAGATACAATGATTATGATCATTGTGCACCATGCACATAATAAGTTTTAAATTTTCTTAATGGTCAAAGAAGCCATTGCGTAAGTTGCATGATTTTCTCCATCCCATTGCTAGCTACTATCAACTAGCTTCACAACATATTTGATTCCAAGATTCTCAGAATAACTCAAGTTCAACCATGACATGCATTATAGAGCATCTCAATCCTGCCACCAATGTATCAAGAAAGAAGCATACCTCAGCTCTAAAAACATCTAAAGCAAATCCATTGAAACAGCTGATGACTGCTTGTTGAACATCTAGACCAAGGTCATCCAAGGCTCTGAGGGAAGAAAGCAGGACACCGGGTCTTCGGGCACAAAACATGTGGATGTTAAAAGCATTCTCTTCTCTTATCTCGACGTGAATCTGCAAAACCATAAAGAGTGATGCCGTATAATATTGACAAGATATTATAAAGTAACTATAAGAGATGGATCAAAGACATGCAATTCATTGCAAAAAGCCAAGACAAAATGCAGAGTACAATGACATAGAAAGTATAAGATCTGTTTAATAGTAATATCAAGAATAATAATAAAATTAAAAAAAGGCCTAGTCTTGCATTGGCAAAAGCTGGAAACTGGAAGAGAATATCATTCGGTTTGTGATTTACCAATGGTGACTGATTGATAGGATTTTTCCAGGCTGCGTCTTTAACAGGGTAAGAAGTTGTGGGGTTAGCAGAAGTTTGTTGAAGAGGACTTGAATTAGATTGCAGAGAAGTGGAGGCTGTTAATGACTGCAGTTCATCATTAATGTCCTTGATCCTTTGCAAAAGCTCCTTGAGGTAATCAATGGCATCTGCAAGGATGGATGCCCTATCCATCTGTAAATTCGGAATCACGTCAGTTTGCATGCAAAATCATTTCTTTAAGGAATAGGCAGATGCATATGAAATTATTAATACATGAACCAACAAAGAAACTTCAAACAGAAAGATCATGAGTTACGATTTCACATTTGTCAAACGTTGCTCATAGTCCACCTAAAAACATAGAAACTCATTACTGTTTGTTGGTAGAGCTAAAGAACAATAACATCCTAAATTGGACAGTATGAAGAAGCTACAAGACAAATGCAGTATACCCATGATCCATTGAGAGTGTGTGTGTGTGTGTGTATGAGAGAGAGAGAGAGAATGGTTAAACAAACACAGTTGATGATATATTAAAATACAAAATAGGCAGAGCATACAGAGTAAAATGGAAAGAAAAAAGTTTTTGGACCTTGCTAATCCTGGGGATAACAGATCGCAACATGTAAAGCCTATCGTTGAGCTTCTTTCTCCTCCTCCTCTCAGCCATAAGATTTTTAGCTGGAAGCTTCCCCGGCTTCTTTCCCCGGTCGTGGTCTCCGGTGATGACTGAACAACTATTGGCATTGGAGGTATCCTCCTCAAAACCCAAGCCCTGATTTCCATGTTGGCCATGGAAATAGTCCTCCGCCTCCTCCTCAGGATGGGACTCCAAATCTAAAACCTTAATAACCTCCTCATCCATATTAGTATCGCATTCCAACTTGTTGTCGTAATCGAAAAACGATTCTTGTACATTTTCTGTTAGCTCCTTGTCGGCCTTGTCAACAACAGGAACAGGAGCAGGAGCGGCGCGAAAGTTTTCTCCAGGAATAGAATCACAACCATGCAGGAAAGCTAGTCTCTTTTGGATGAAGAGAGCGGTATCATCGGGCCAGGCACAGGGAAGAAATTGGGAAGAATCAGAATGAAGTGGGGGTGGGGGTGCAGTAATAGGATCCAAAAGAGGGGAATGGAAGGGTTGGGTTTGATCGAAGAAGAAGGCAGAAGAAAGAGCGATGGAAAAATTGTCATCGTCATTGTGGATAGGGTAGGCGGTAGCGGTGGTGGTGGTATAAAGAAAATTAGAGTTGGGGGATGGGTGGGGGATTGGGTTATGAGTTTGGTCATGCAAAGGCCTACTGCTACTACTACTCAAAGAAGAAGAAGAAGAAGGATGAGGATGAGGATGAGGATGATGATCCATTTTTAACGCTAAAATGCAGAATTGAATTTGCCACTCCAACAAAATTAAGTATATAGTAGTAGTATTCCTTCTTCAGGGATTTCCTTTGAATTCCTCCTGCTGCTGGCTGCTGCGTAACTTTTGTTAATTTTTGGCACTGACCTTCTCTTTTTCCTGCTTCGGCAACTGCAACACACCGGTGAGAGTTGGATCATGGATGGAATCTCACCTTGGCTTCAACACCGTGCACTAGTGCGCACTAATACTTTCATTATTATTACTTTAATAAAACATAGTAAAAGAAAAAGAAAAAAGATTTGCATTAGTTATAAGTAAAATTACTATTAAAGGAAACACACAAGTGGTTAATGAGGGGGTTAGTGTTATTTTGAAGGAATTATCAATAAACAAAATCAGCAACTAGTAAGTAGTCATATCTATTCATCTATCTAATATTATTCTATTGTCCCGTATTCAAAATGAGGTACATCATAAATAGGGTTGACCCATACTTAAATTAGGATATAATAATTGTAAATTTAATTTAAGTAAAATTTATACTTTTAGTGTTTCAGTAAAATAACATAATTTGAATATTAAATACATAAAAATAAAATAATTTTAGATAGAATATTGGATCCCAAGAAACCTTACCCACACTTTTGCCCTTGTAAGTAGTAATTAGATCTCCTGTCCAATATTTATCATGTCTTATTTTGTTTAACGTTTAAAACGATGGAGTTTCGTTAAAACTAGGGACTAAATACAGAAATATCACTAAAATTACTTTAAAATTAGCAGACCCTAACTAAGAGATTAACGAACCCTACGACGTAATTTTAATTAGGACAGAATAAGACAGACAAAATATTGTACATAATACCTCGTGTCGTAATTAGTAAATGAAGCTTAACAAAACACAATTTCATTTTGCACTCTTCCAAAAACTTGTACCAAAATGATACGATATTGAATATGTATTTGTACAATAATAATAAGCAGCATCAGCATGCAAATTGAGAATAAATTTGACCAAATGTCACCACCACCCAAGTTTCTCGTGAATTCTGTCCTGTCACCGCAACCACTCCTACTACAAAGTAATATTCAAAATGAATCCTCTCAAACTCTAAGTCTCCCTCTCCCTCTCTATCTCTCCATCTTTGCTGCCAACTTCCCAACTACAAAATCTTATTAAACATAAACTCACCTCATGTTTGGAGGTTAATAATCACCAATTTAGTTTGGGTAGACCCATCGCTCTCTTTCTTTCCATATGTGTACAGTACATACTTACCAAATGTAGGCATGGATGAAAGTTTTGGGCATCGGTGGCACAATATTTTATACCTGCTTGCTTGCCTGCTTCTAATAAATTGCATGGATGCTTAACCCACCCAATAAGGACAACACCACTAGCGGATCATCGTCTGATGCAGTGACACTGAACACCAAGGAAAGGATGGCACGTCTTCCCTTGCTGAATTCAAACTCACCTTGCAACAACAATATCTCCACCGCTAATTATGCTCAAATTCCATCTTGGGTTTCTCTAAAACCCACCCTTGCCCCTCCTCCTACTCAACCCGGAAAGCTCGAAAACCTTCACTTAATTTCTCTCTCAACACAAGGCAAGCTCAATGAAGCTCATAAATTCCTCCGCGAAATGGACTCTGCCGGTGTTTCAGTCTCCCCCAAAACTTACGAAAACTTACTTCAAACTTGCGCAAACTTCAAATCTTTACGTCATGGAAGACTAATACATACGATAATGCGTACGAAATATGAAAGCCTACCTGGGTTTCTTCATAACCGTGCTCTGCAAATGTATTGTCAGTGCGGGAGTATGTCGGATGCCGAAAAGTTATTCGATGAATTGCGCGACACAGTTCCAGGATCCTGGAATGTCATGATATCTGCTTATGCTGATCAGGGGTGGAAGGGAAAAGCTTTCGAATTGTTTTCGAGAATGCAGGACGCGGGCATCAATTCCAGACCTTCCATTTATATTAGCCTTTTGAGAGTTTTGTCAGATTTGGAGCTTGGGAAACAGCTACATTGTCTTGTGATAAAATCTGGGTTTGTACAGAATGTTTCCATGGACGCCGCTGTATGTAATATGTATGTCAAGTGCGGGTCATTAGAGAGTGCCGAATGGGCTTTTGATAAAATGCTAGAGAAAAATGCGGTCACTTGGACCAGCTTGATCGTGGGGTTCACTCAAGCTGATAGGCAAGATGATGCTTTGAGATTGTTTGTTAAGATGGCGAGGGCAGGGATTGAATTGGATGATTTCGTCTTCTCAATTACTCTTAAGGTGTGTGCTGGATTGAGGGATGTGGAAATGGGAAAACAAGTCCACAGTCTCATAGTGAAACTTGGGTTGGAGAGTGAGGTTTCTGTGGGTACCCCACTCGTGGATTTTTATGTTAAATGCAGAAATGTGGATTGCGCTGTTCAAGTATTTGAGAAGATATGTGAACCCAATGATGTTACATGGAGTGCCATGATTAGCGGCTATATCCAAATTGGTGAATTTGACAAGTGCTTTAGAGCTTTTAGGATTTTGAGGAGTGAAGCTGGTGCTTTGAATGAATTCACATACACTAGCATCTTCCAGGCATGCGCAACAATTGCAGACTTGAATTTGGGAACTCAGACTCACGGAGATGCAATCAAACGTGGTCTGATTTCCTGTCTTCATGGTGAAAGTGCAATAATTTCCATGTATGCAAAATGTGGTCGACTGGATTGTGCATTTCGAGCATTCGAATCTATTAGTGAGCCCGATACTGTGGCCTGGACATCTATAATTGCTGCTTGTGCTTGTCACGGTAATGCTTCTGAAGCTCTCAATCTGTTCAGGAGGATGCAGGCTTCTGGAGTGAGGCCCAATGCTGTTACATTTATAGCAATTCTAACAGCCTGTAGCCACTGTGGATTGGTGAAGGACGCCAAGCGATATCTGGAATCCATGAGCAGCGAATATGGCATTGACCCGACTGTTGATCACTATGATTGTATGGTTGATATATATGCTCGGGCAGGGCTATTATCTGAGGCACTCCTGTTGATAGAAACAATGCCGGTTGGACCGGATGCCATGAGCTGGAAAAGTTTATTGGGTGGATGCTCAATCCATAGGAATTTTGATCTTGGAAAAATTGCATCTGAGAAACTACTTGAGTTGGACCCCAAAGATACTGCTGCATATGTACTTATGTTTAACTTGCATGCTTCCTGCGAGGAATGGGATGAAGCAGCTTCTATTAGAAGGATGATGGCTGAAAGGGATGTGAAAAAGGAGGTTGGCTGCAGCTGGATTACAATCAAGGGTAGAGTGCACAGGTTTATTGTGGGTGACAAGCACCATCCTCAAACAGAAGAGATATACCACAAGCTAGAGGAGTTAAAAATGTCTGTCGGTGCTCAGTTCACACAAGGTCAAGGAGGCGCAACTAATAACTTCCCGGGGCGAAAGGAGCAGCTTCTTGATCATAGCGAGAGACTTGCAATTGCTTTTGGGCTTATATCAACACCGAGTAATGCATCTATATTGGTCTTTAAGAACCTTCGTGCTTGTAGAGATTGTCACGAATTTGCTAAACATGTATCGTTAATTACAGGACGTGAGATTATTGTAAGAGATGCCAGTAGGTTTCATCACTTGAGACGTGGCAAATGTTCTTGTAATGATTATTGGTGAGGCTTAGGAGTTAGGACAGGGCAAAACCAAAAGTTCATTTTGTCACGGTTTCCATAGTGGTCGACTGGATTGTGCATTTCCTGTCACATTTTTGCCATTTAAATTTGCCATTTTTGCCAAAAAAACTTATGCTATAACTCACAAAAATTGGTCATTTTTCAAAATTTCTAACTTTTCCTCTGTTTCACACCATTCATTAGAAAACACATCGTTATTTGATATGATTGCAAAAAAGGCACAAAAACGGCCAACGACGACCAATTTTTTAAACTTGCTATTTTTGCCAAAAAAACGTGTGCTATAACTCACAAAAATTGATCATTTTTCAAAATTTATAACTTTCCCTTTGCTTCACACCATTCATTAGAAAACACATCGTCATTTGATATGATTGCAAAAAAGGCAGAAAAATTGCCAACGACGACCAATTTTTTAAACTTGCAATTTTTGCCAAAAAACGTGTGCTCTCACGAAAATTGGTTATTTTTCAAAATTTCTAACTTTCCCTTTTTTTCACACCATTCATTAGAAAATACAACATCATGTGATACGAATGCAAAAAAGGCACAAAAATGGCCAACGACGAACTTTTTTAGACTTGCCATTTTTGCCAAAAAAACGTGTGCTATAACTCAAAAAAATTGGTCATTTATCAAAAATTCTAACTTTCCCTTTTTTACACCAATCATTAAAAAACACATCGTCATTTGGTACGAATGCAAAAAAGGCACAAAAACGGCCAACGACAACCAATTTTTTAAACTTGCCATCTTGGCCAAAAAACGTGTGCTATAACTCACAAAACTGGTCATTTTTCAAAATTTCTAACTTTCCCATTTTTTTACACCATTCATTAGAAAACGCATCGTCATTTGATATGAATGCAAAAAAGGCACATAAACAGGCAACGGAGATCTGTTTTTTAAACTTGCCATTTTGCCAAAAAAACGTGTGCTATAACTCACAAAAATTGGTCATTTTTCAAAATTTCTAACTTTCCCTTTGTTTCACACCATTCATTAGAAAACACATCGTCATTTGATATGATTGCAAAAAAGGCACAAAAACGGCCAACAACGACCAATTTTTTAAACTTGCCATTTTTGCCAAAAAAACGTGTGCTATAACTCACAAAAATTGGTCATTTTTCAAAATTTATAACTTTCTCTTTTTTTTACACAATTTATTAGAAAACACATCGTCATTAGATACAAATGCAAAAAAGGCACAAAAACGGCCAACGACGACTAATTTTTTAAACTTGCTATTTTGGCCAAAAAAACGTGTTCATTAACTCACAAAAATTGGTCATTTTTCAAAATTTCTAACTTTTCATTTTTTTACACCATTCATTAGAAAACACATCGTCATTTAAAACGAATGCAAAAAAGGCACAAAAACAGACAACGACGACCAATTTTCTAAACTTGCCATTTTTGCCAAAAAAACGTGTGCTATAACTCACAAAAATTGGTCATTTTTAAAAATTTCTAACTTTTCCTCAGTTTCACACCATTCATTAGAAAACACATCGTCATTTGATATGATTGCAAAAAAGGCACAAAAACGGCCAACGACGACCAATTTTTTAAACTTGCTATTTTTGCCAAAAAAACGTGTGCTATTGGGGCGAGCTGTCGTCGGCTCTCCAATTTAACCCAGACTCAATAACTCTGTAGAAGCAGTGAGTGGGATAGTATCCTCAGGGAGAGGTGTGTGTCATAATCTTGAAACATGATAGTAAACAACAAGGAAAATAGTGTGACAAAGTCAATAAATAGATGTAAGGATTTGAAATGTCAACTACACAAAATGTGATCAAAGACAAGGAAATTAAGGTGTACAACTAAACTCAAATGTAATCAAGAGAGACTAAGCGTATTGCCTTGAGGGAGATTCATTCAATATGGATCTGTACTTGTCATCATCGATGTGTGTGTTTATGTGAGGAGACTTAGCTGCTACTGATCTAGAATCGATCTACCAGGTGGTTCTCACGATTTCTATTTCACAAAACCCCTTGAGCTTCCCTTGGTAGGGCAGGCCCTTGGTACTCACTTAAATTCCCAGATCTCTATTATGTGAATTAACTCTAGTCCTATCCTCAAACCCCTCCCTTGGTAGGGCAGTTGTTTAATTCAAGAATTCAGATCTCATCACATTAATCATCTCAAGTCTTTCCATTAAATTGATTCCACTTGCCAGTGGTTACTGCACAAATAAAATCACACAATAAGCAGACCTTGAGACTCACATAAATTCAATTCCCGACTCAAATCATGTTATATCCAATTATCCTTGGTAGACCCACACAGATCTCAGTGGGTACCGCAGATCGAGTATGGATTTTGGTGATTTTGTAAAAGCCCATTCGAATTAAACATGAAGAAGCAGATATTGAATATAATCATAGAGAAATCATTACAAATATCTCAGACAAGTTAAGATCCACATCTATGAAATCCTCAAGACAATACTGTGAAATTAGCCGATCATGTTGATCGGCTTAGACCCACAAATTACAAAAAGTAGAATAGGTAATAGATCTATGGTGTTCTCTCTCCTCCCTGCAATTGTGGCTTTTTTCTCTCTCTTGTTCTTTGCAAAAATCTCCCCCGATCGAATATCGCTCCCCTTTTAGGGTTGCTCCCCTTTTTCCTTTTATACTTTCTCCTTCTCCTGTAGCTTGATTATGAGCCCTCAATCCCTTTTTGTCCCTCTGTGATTCCTCCACGTGTCCTGTAATATGCCAATAAGAGCTGGAGTGAGGTCACGTGGTTAGCTCAAACTTAACGATTAAGAATTGTCAATGCACTTTTTCAAACACTTGGTGGCCGAATGAGTGATGCATTGAATCTTTTGATTGTGTGGTATAGCTTATGTGTGCCTTGTTGTCATGTGTGCTAACCATGAGTTTGGAGTGTGCATGAGAAGTGGACCATGCAAGTGGGAATGCATGAATTCATGATATGCAAGAATTGCAAGTGCATGTGTGCGTATTTTGTGGTGTGAAAGTGTGTGTGGTGGCAGGCGCCAAGGTGCCCGCCTTGTGCATATGTGTGTGAAGTGAGTTTGGTGCTTTTGTGTGCATGAAGTGAGGTGTGAGGTGCTAGTGTGGTTGAGTGTGAGATGAGTGCAAGTGAAGTGTGTTAAGGATGCATATGTGAAGTGAGTGTAAGTGTAGCGTGAGATGTGTGTGCAAGTGAAGGTGTGTGAGTGTGTGTGGGTGAGTGTTTTTGTGCGTGTAAGTGAGTGTGTGCGGGTGAGTGTGTGGTGTATGTGAGCAAGTGGGTAAGTAAATGTGTAAATTGTGTGTGCAAGTGGGTGAGTAAATTGTGTGTGCAAGTGGGTGAGTAAATGTGTGAATGCCATTTAGTGCGCAAGTGGGTATGTCAATATGTGAATTGTGTATGCAAGTGGGTGTGTGAATGAGTGAATTGTGTATGCAAGTGGATGTGTAAATTGTGTGTGCAAGTGGGTGAGTAAATTGTGTGTGCAAGTTGGCGTGTAAATGGTGCAAGTGGGTGAGTAAATTGATGAATGTGAGTGGGAGAATAAGAGTGCAGTAGTGTGTGATAAGCGAATCGTCGCACCTCGTCAATTTTACCCTAAACACTAATGTAGTAGCGTAAGTAGGGATCGTAATCCACAGGGAAGGCGTAGGTCAAGAAAATTGAGCAAATTGTTCTAAAAGTCCTGTCCCAGAATCTAAGTACTAGAAAGAGGAAAATTCAACACAGAAGAACGAAAACAAGGATGCAAAATATAGCAACAAGCAAGGATGAAACAGATATCTCAGGATTCTTAAATTGGATGAACACAGGCTTAGTAAATCTATGCTATGCAATCAGTTAACAATTAAATGCAATGGAGACCTAAATTGCCTAGAAGTCCAAGCTGTGGTCAGCATGGCGACCACACCACTGCTTGTACCCCCAAATCACCATCCTCTCCCATGGCGAGGCCCGAGAATGGTGGAAGAAGCTCCGCAAAGTCTCAACTCTCCCAGTTAACTACTCTAACATGCAAGTCCTAAGAACTCCCATGGTGAGGCCCATCCTAGGGTTCACATATCATTGTTCTTAACACAGAAAGCTCCTTTGACACTTTTCCTAATGTTTCAATTCATTAACACTTCCTATGGCGAGGCCTGAGTCTCAGAATTGATTCGATTACAGAAAACAAGTGCAAAGACTTAAACAATCACAATTTAGTTCTCAATTCATGCAACTTCGCTAATTTTGATTAATCACTCCTCAATTTAGCATGTCGACCACAATTGAGGTTTGATCTATTCAAGATTAGCTAGGAATTATGAAATTCAACATATGTTTATGCTCAATTCAAATGTGATTTCAATACTCAACAATTAGATCAATTGCATAGCATACAATCTACTAAAACACTTATTCATCCATTAAGAATCCTAAGATATCATAGATTTAGCCAGAAAACATCTTTCTCATTCCAAAATCAACAAATTCCAACATTGATAAGCTCATTCTCACTTAATTGGAAGAATTTACCGATTAAATCGAGAGAATTGTCGATTCCTTTGTCAATTGAGAATAAGAAAGATGAATCCAGTCCAAATTCACAATCGGAATTGAGATCGGAGAAGAAATGTTTAGTGAGAGAAAGTAGATCTAGAGAGAGAAAATGAGAGTGAGAAAAGCTCCCGCTAAAATTCAAAAGATAATTCTAAAATCTAGAATCCTCTCTCTAAATTTCCGTCTAGAATCCTCTCCTCCTTACATGTTAGCTACCTTCCCTATATATAGAGTTATGAAAATGTAACTAATACGCAAACGTAAAATATCTAAAGCATTACAAAAGTGCCCTTGAATAGAGAAAACCAAAAATCAACCTAAGATGTGAAAATTCAAAGTTTGGAGAAAAGTTCAGCATTCCAGCGCCTTCTGTAGCTTCAGCAACCAGCAACACGCCTTCAAGCTTTAGCTGTCGCGCCTTCGCTGCTTCTGGCTCCAGCTTGAAGATTCAGACTCAAATCACGCCTTCATGCTTGCATCCTCCACGCCTTCAACATGCGCGCGCACTTCTGCAGATCAACCCTTCAGCGAAACTGCGCCTTCTGGCCATTGCACTTCACGCCTTCTTCTGCCCTGAAAAATCAGAAACTTAACACTTCAACACTTAGACGAATTTCCAGAAAACTCAATCACACAACATTTCATGGCAGCAACGTCCCACCAAGATTTGATCATGATGCACTGTGAATTAGAGAAAACTTAAAGCATGAAAGTTGTAACCCTTTGTCTAAGGTTTCCATAGCCATCTAAATCAACCAATTCGGAGCTCAGATGAGAGAGTTATGATCAACTCAAAACAGTGCCACAAAACTGAAACTCATGAAACAACCCTTCCAACACTTTGCCATTTTTTTCCACTTTATCCAAACATAAAACCCCAAGGCAAATATAGTGGCGAGACCTCGCGGCGAGGTCTCGCCGTGTAACTTTTTGCTGGCGAGGTCTCGCCACGAGACCTCGCCGTGAACATGTTTTGATGGCGAGACCTCGTGGCGAGGTCTCGCCATGCAATGTGCGAGTGTGTGAGTGATGAGTGAGCAAAAGTGTGTTAATTGTTATGAGGTTTGTGTGATCAAAATATGTGTAATGTGTTGTGAGCATTCGTGAATAGTGAGTGAATGTGGAATGTTGTGAGAAGTGTGAGTGTGTACATATTCTGGAAGAAAAATGTTAATGAATGTTGATGTTGTAAATGGTTACAAAAATGAATGATAAACTGCAACCAAATGTTGTGAATTGAAAATGTCGAGATATGAGAGAATATGCATGTAACTACAATTGTGAAGTGTAACACAATCAAATGTCAATGAGTGTTGAACATTATGATAATCAAATGAAAATGGAGAATGTTAGGAGTCCATGTGATCTTTCTGCTTGGTGTGGATACGTGCTTATGCATATGAATGCTTGTGTATGTTTGTGGAAATGAAGTGAGTGTGTGAAATGCTAGAATGCTTAAAGTGTTCATGCGCTTGTGTGTGAGTGTTGTGGTGAGGTGCATGCGGCGAGGTGGCCTCGCCGCATGAGTGTGTGCGAGGGTGTTGTGCTGGTAGTGTGCTTGTGTACGGTGATGCAAGAGTGTGTGCGAGTGACCTCGCCGCACAAGGTGTGTGCAAGGTGTATGCGACGAGCTGAGCTCGTCGCATGAGGTATGTGCATAGGTAGTGTGCATGAGCTGTGAAGTGTGTGCGAGATTGTAGTGTGAAGTGAGTGCTCGTGAGGTGTTTGTGAAAATGCTCGCGAGAGTTTTGTGCATGTGAGCCTTCATTGTGGCTGAATGCTTGTTTCAGCTTTAAGCACCAACTTCTATACCAAATTCATATGGCTTAGCTCCTAAACTGGACTTGATGGTAAACATAAAAGTTCTAGATCTATCTCATGGCTCTCCAATGGATCAAGAATCACCTTAATTGGATGTCTGTAGCTCTAATTATTAACAATCTACCAAACTGTGGCAATATGAACTTCATAACTAAATCCTGAAATGGCAGTCAATAAAGATGTCTTCGTTTCTCATATTTACACACAGCATTAGAAGAAAGTTAAAACATAAGAAATAAAGTAAACTCAAATAGCTTTCCAGAACATCCAAGAACTCATCATTTGGGTTAGTATTGAAGAAGTTATGCTCAAAACAAATTCACACTCAAAGCTGCCAAAACCCTAATTTGGCCAAATATGCATTTTCGGTTCCTCCATTTTCATCCTACATTTTTCACTTCAATTACCACCATTTTTGCTCTTCTTTGCACCATTTGATCATTTTCATATTGCAAACATATAAATGCATAAAACCTCTCAAAACCTCACATATGTACATAAAACACACAACAAAAGCCATGTTATTTAACACATATTAGTTGGTATAAAACCAACTTATCAGTGTGCGAGTGTTTGTGTGTGGCACAAAGGTGAGAGTGTGCATACTTCCAACTTTCATCACATAATCACACTAATTCACAGCACTTTTACAACACTTATCCATTTTCCATCTATGAATATTTCTACACCAAATATATTCATCATGCACTCTTTTCACTGTATTTGCACTCAAAGGTTCACGTAAACAAACACAAATAAGTCGGTACAAGCCCGACTTATCAGCTATAACTCACAAAAATTGATCATTTTTCAAAATTTCTAACTTTTCCTCAGTTTCACACCATTCATTAGAAAACACATCGTCATTTGATATGATTGCAAAAAAGGTAAAAAAAGGGCCAACTACGACCAATTTTTTAAACTTGCCATTTTTGCCAAAAAAACGTGTGCTATACCTATCTAGTGCAGACTATCTCTACTTATTTTTAGATCAGGTACTAATTTTGTAAATGGAGTAAGTACTCCATATTTATGCTTTGAATCCAAGTGAACAATTTCCCATTAGGCTTCGGCATGTAAATGGGAATTTGGTCATTTTGGTCTTTTGATGTAAGGATGATATTAGGGTATATCCATCATCCAAAAATTGTGCTAATAGATTGGGAGTGGCGCCCCACCTCAAAAGGAGGTTATGCCATTTAAAAAAAAAACGTGTGCTATAACTCACAAAAATTGATCATTTTTCAAAATTTCTAACATTCCCTTTGCTTCGCACCATTCATTAGATAACACATCGTCATTTGATATGATTGCAAAAAAGGCACAAAAATGGCCAACGACGTCCAATTTTTTAAACTTGCCATTTTTGCCAAAAAAACGTGTGCTCTCACGAAAATTGGTCATTTTTCAAAATTTCTAACTTTCCCTTTGTTTCACACCATTCATTAGAAAATACAACGTCATGTGATACGAATGCAAAAAAGGCACAAAAATGGCCAACGACGAAATTTTTTTAGACTTGCCATTTTTGCCAAAAAAACGTGTGCTAGAACTCAAAAAAATTGGTCATTTATAAAAAATTCTAACTTTCCCTTTTTTACACTAATCATTAGAAAACACATCGTCATTTGGTACGGATGCAAAAAAGGCACAAAAACGGCCAACGACAACCAATTTTTTAAACTTGCCATTTTGGCCAAAAAACGTGTGCTATATAACTCACAAAAACTGGTCATTTTTCAAAATTTCTAACTTTCCCATTTTTTACACCATTCAATAGAAAACGCATCGTCATTTGATATGAATGCAAAAAAGGCACATAAACAGGCAACGGAGATCTACTTTTTAAACTTACCATTTCGCCAAAAAAACGTGTGCTATAACTCACAAAAATTGGTCATTTTTCAAAATTTCTAACTTTCCCTTTGTTTCACACAATTCATTAAAAACACATCGTCATTTGTTATGATTGCAAAAAAGGCACAAAAACGGCTAACAACGACCAATTTTTTAAACTTGCCATTTTTGCCAAAAAAAAACGTCTGTTATAACTCACAAAAATTGGTCATTTTTCAAAATTTATAACTTTCTCTTTTTTTTTACACAATTCATTAGAAAACACATCGTCATTAGAAACAAATACAAAAAAGGCACAAAAACGGCCAACGACGACTAATTTTTTAAACTTGCTATTTTGGCCAAAAAACCGTGTGTATTAACTCACAAAAATTGGTCATTTTTCAAAATTTCTAACTTTTCATTTTTTTTCATACCATTCATTAGAAAACACATCGTCATTTGATGTGAATGCAAAAAAGGCACATAAACAGGAAACGGAGATCTATTTTTTAAACTTGCCATTTTTGCCAAAAAAATGTGTGCTAACTCACAAAAAATGGTCATTTTTCAAAATTTTTAACTTTCCCTTTGTTTCACACAATTCATTAGAAAACACATCGTCATTTGATATGATTGCAAAAAAGGCACAAAAACAGCCAACGACGACCAATTTTTTAAACTTGCCATTTTTGCCAAAAAAACGTGTGCTATAACTCACAAAAATTGGTCATTTTTCAAAATTTCTAACTTTTCCTCTGTTTCGCACCATTCATTAGAAAACACATTGTCATTTTATATGATTGCAAAAAAGGCACAAAAACGGCCAACGACGACCAATTTTTTAAACTTTCCATTTTTGCCAAAAAAACGTGTGCTATAACTCACAAAAATTGATCATTTTTCAAAATTTCTAACTTTTCATCTGTTTCACACAATTCATTAGAAAATACATCGTCATTTGATATGATTGCAAAAAAGGCAAAAAAACGGCCAATGTCATTTGATATGATTGCAAAAAAGGCAAAAAAACGGCCAATGACGACCAATATTTTAAACTTGCCATTTTTGCCAAAAAAACGTGTGCTATAACTCACAAATATTGATCATTTTTCAAAATTTCTAACTTTCCCTTTGCTACGCACCATTCATTAGAAAATACATCGTCATTTGATATGATTGCAAAAAAGGCACAAAAATGGCCAACGACGTCCAATTTTTTAAACTTGTCATTTTTTCCAAAAAAACGTGTGCTCTCACGAAAATTGGTCATTTTTCAAAATTTCTAACTTTCCCTTTGTTTCACACCATTCATTAGAAAATACAACGTCATGTGATACGAATGCATAAAAGGCACAAAATGGCCAACGACGAATTTTTTTTAGACTTGCCATTTTTGCCTAAAAAACGTGTGCTATAACTCAAAAAAATTGGTCATTTATAAAAAATTTTAACTTTCCCTTTTTTACACCAATCATTAGAAAACACATCGTCATTTGGTACGAATGCAAAAAAGGCACAAAAACGGCCAATGACAACCAATTTTTTAACTTGCCATTTTGGCCAAAAAACGTGTGCTATAACTCACAAAAATTGGTCATTTTTCAAAATTTCTAACTTTCCCATTTTTTTACACCATTCATTAGAAAACGCATCGTCATTTGATATGAATGCAAAAAAGGAACATAAACAGGCAACAGAGATCTATTTTTTAAACTTGCCATTTGGCCAAAAAAACGTGTGCTATAACTCACAAAAATTGGTCATTTTTCAAAATTTCTAACTTTCCCTTTGTTTCACACCATTCATTAGAAAACACATCGTCATTTGATATGATTTCAAAAAAGGCACAAAAACGGCCAACGGCGACCAATTTTTTAAACTTGCCATTTTTGCCAAAAAAAACGTGTGCTATAACTCACAAAAATTGGTTATTTTTCAAAATTTCTAACTTTCTCTTTTTTTTACACAATTCATTAGAAAACACATCGTCATTAGATACAAATGCAAAAAAGGCACAAAAACGGCCAACGATGACTAATTTTTTAAACTTGCTATTTTGGCCAAAAAAACGTGTGCATTAACTCACAAAAATTGGTCATTTTTCAAAATTTCGAACTTTTCATTTTTTTCACACCATTCATTAGAAAACACATCGTCATTTAAAACGAATGCAAAAAAGGCACAAAAACAGACAACGACGACCAATTTTCTAGACTTGCAATTTTTGCCAAAAAAACGTGTGCTATAACTCACAAAAATTGGTCATTTTTAAAAATTTCTAACTTTTCCTCTGTTTAATACCATTCATTAGAAAACACATTGTCGTTTGATATGATTGCAAAAAAGGCACAAAAAGGGCCAACGACGACTAGTTTTTTAAACTTTCCATTTTTGCCAAAAAAACGTGTGCTATAACTCACAAAAATTGATCATTTTTCAAAATTTCTAACTTTTCCTCTGTTTCACACCATTCATTAGAAAACATATCGTCATTTGATATGATTGCAAAAAAGGCAAAAAAAGGCCAACGACGACCAATTTTTTAAACTTGCCATTTTTGCCAAAAAAACGTGTGCTATAACTCACAAAAATTGATCATTTTTCAGAATTTCTAACTTTCCCTTTGCTTCGCACCATTTATTAGAAAACACATTGTCATTTGATATGATTGCAAAAAAGGCACAAAAATGGCCAACGACGTACAATTTTTTAAACTTGCCATTTTTGCTAAAAAAACGTGTGCTCTCACGAAAATTGGTCATTTTTCAAAATTTCTAACTTTCCCTTTGTTTCACACCATTCATTAGAAAATACAACGTCATGTGATACGAATGCAAAAAAGGCACAAAAATGGCCAACGATGATTTTT
Organism: Ophiorrhiza pumila; assembly: GCA_016586305.1. NCBI lineage: Eukaryota > Viridiplantae > Streptophyta > Magnoliopsida > Gentianales > Rubiaceae > Ophiorrhiza > Ophiorrhiza pumila. Next base: position 40,345,359 of record BLIW01000011.1, on the reverse strand, counting down.
TTTAGACTTGCCATTTTTGCCAAAAAAACGTGTGCTATAACTCAAAAAAATTGGTCATTTATCAAAAATTCTAACTTTCCCTTTTTTACACCAATCATTAGAAAACACATCGTCATTTGGTAGGAATGCAAAAAAGGCAAAAAAATGGCCAACGACAACCAATTTTTTAAATTTGCCATTTTGGCCAAAAAACGTGTGCTATATAATTCACAAAAACTGGTCATTTTTCACCTTTTTTCTGAATGTCCATCCACGAGATTGATTTGGAGAAAATTTGGAGCAGAGGTGGGAATTGTAAGCTATTCTATGTCTTTGAATACAACTCTTCAAACCTGGAGAAACTACAGAGGAAAAAATAAAAATGCTAACATGTTAATTAAATTTCTCCCTTTATTCATTTGCTGGGAAATTTGGAAAATAAGGAAAAGCATAGCTTTTGAAAATCAAAACTTTAACATGGAAGAGGTGGTGAAACATATTTTTGAATATCTTAGAATGAGCATGAAACTACATACATTGTCTTGGAATGAATTCTGGTTTGTCAGCATGAATCCTACAAATAGATGTAAAATTGTGTTCTTTAAATGGAATCCACCAGACGAGGGCCAAGTTAAATTAAATATATCAAGTCAAATTAGGAACAATTCAGGCCAAGGTAGTCTAGTGGTGAGAAACAGTGAAGGTAAGGTTCTTTGGGTTCAGTTAATTACAGAATTTCATTGTCTAATATCTACAAAAGTGCAGGTGGAGATCTTAACAGCAGTATCAGGCATTCAAGATTGTTTAAACCAGGGTTTCACAAACATTGTAGTAGAATCAGATTCGTCTTGTTTTCAGAGAGTCTTAACCCAAGAGAAGCATTTCTGGAGACATTATCATCTTGAGGAATCAATTAGTAAAATCAGAGGATGTGCTACATTCAAAAAAATTTCAAAACTTTCCAATCAAGCTGCAAGATGGGTGGTAAACAGAGACTCAATGACTGGACTCCAGGATCTTCAGGTTGATTTTCAGAAAATACTTCATTCAGATAGTTTGGGCCTGCCATATTTTAAAAAATTAAAGGTAAAAGAATCATGAGATTAGTGTCAACTGCTGGTTTGGCTTTGCTCAAATATTTTCTGGTATCTTTTTGTTCGGACCTACAGCTGCTGAAGTTAGGCTGTTTTGTTCTTAAAATTGGTGCATGTGTCCTGGGTAAAAGTCGAACTCTCTGACTTCAGACCACAGATACTGATGTTAGGCTGTCTTGTCCTTAAAATTTGATTAGCTTCGTACCACAGCTACTGATGTTAGGCTATCTTGTCCTTAAAATTTGATGCATTTGTTATTTGTTATGTGACACTTGCACATTTTCACTTCTGTTAATAGCTGATTCATACAGCTAATGCTTTAACTTTTGCTACCTCCTAAACCTGTATGTCTCTTCATATGCAAAGAATGATTGGTTTTGCTACATGAATTTTAGTTAGTTGTTCTGACTGGCTAATGTACATTTCAAAATCATCACTATGATAAAGGGAGCCCTTTGTTCCTCTTATGCTGAAACCTTGATAGAAGTGTACATGGAGGAAGTACTCCAACTTTATTGTTTTGAATTCATGTGAACAATTCCATTGCTATGGGATTTCTGGTCATTGTTGAATTTTATGTAAGGATGATATATCCTTTGATTCTCTCCAATTTCAGGCTTGAATATTCATAGATAGGAGCTACATTGTAAAGGAGGAGTCCTCCTTATTTATAGCTTTACTTTGTACTAATGGTGTGGGTATATCCGCCATTTATTTATGTAAGTTAATTTTCTATTAATAAAAGTGGGAGTGGCGCCCCCCTACACGGGATGATTAGCCGAATAAAAAAAAAAGTGTGTTATAACTCACAAAAATTGGTCATTTTTCAAAATTTATAACTTTCTCTATTTTTTACACAATTCATTAGAAAACACATCGTCATTAGATACAAATGCAAAAAAGGCACAAAAACGGCCAACGACGACTAATTTTTTAAACTTGCTATTTTGGCAAAAAAAACGTGTGCATTAACTCACAAAAATTGGTCATTTTTCAAAATTTCTAACTTTTCATTTTTTTTCACACCATTCATTAGAAAACACATCGTCATTTCAAACGAATGCAAAAAAGGCACAAAAACAGACAACGACGACCAATTTTTTAGACTTGCCATTTTTGCCAAAAAAATGTATGCTATAACTCACAAAAATTGGTCATTTTTCAAAATTTCTAACTTTCCCTTTGCTTCGCACCATTCATTAGAAAACACATCGTCATTTGATATGATTGCAAAAAAGGCACAAAAATGGCCAACGAAGTCCAATTTTTTAAACTTGCCATTTTTGCCAAAAAAAGTGTGCTCTCAAGAAAATTGGTCATTTTTCAAAATTTCTAACTTTCCATTTGTTTCACACCATTCATTAGAAAATACAACGTCATGTGATACGAATGCAAAAAAGGCACAAAAATAGACAACGACGAAATTTTTTTAGACTTGTCATTTTTGCCAAAAAAACGTGTGCTATAACTCAAAAAAATTGGTCATTTATCAAAAATTCTAACTTTCCATTTTTTGCACCAATCATTAGAAAACACATCGTGATTTGGTACGAATGCAAAAAAGGCACAAAAACGGCCAATGACAACCAATTTTTTAAACTTGCCATTTTGGCCAAAAAATGTGTGCTATAACTCACAAAAACTGGTCATTTTTAAAAATTTCTAACTTTCCCTTTTTTTACACCGTTCATTAGAAAACGCATCGTCATTTGATATGAATGCAAAAAAGGCACATAAATAGGCAACGGAGATCTATTTTTTAAACTTGCCATTTTGCCAAAAAAACGTGTTCTATAACTCACAAAAATTGGTCATTTTTCAAAATTTCTAACTTTCCCTTTGTTTCACACCATTCATTAGAAAACACATCGACATTTGATATAATTGCAAAAAAGGCACAAAAACGGCCAACGACGACCAATTTTTTAAACTTGCCATTTTTGCCAAAAAAAACGTGTGCTATAACTCACAAAAATTGGTCATTTTTCAAAATTTATAACTTTCTCTATTTTTACACAATTCATTAGAAAACACATCGTCATTAGATACAAATACAAAAAAGGCACAAAAACGGCCAACGACGACTAATTTTTTAAACTTGCTATTTTGGCCAAAAAAACGTGTGCATTCACAAAAATTGGTCATTTTTCAAAATTTCTAACTTTTCATTTTTTTCACACCATTCATTAGAAAACATATCAGCATTACAAACGAATGCAAAAATGGAACAAAAACAGACAACGATGACTAAGTTTTTAGACTTGCCATTTTTGCCAAATAAACGTGTGCTATAACTCACAAAAATTGGCCATTTTTCAAAATTTCTAAATTTTCCTCTGTTTCATGAGCGGAGGCTCGTCGTTCAACCTCGTCAAATACCCAACTTACTCAAATAATGTAGATATGGCAAGTGGGATCGTATCCACAGGGAAGGTCTAGTTGTCAAGAGATCACTTATTCAAGAGACACTGAAATGAAATAAAAGGGAAGAACAAGACAAATGCAAGCTAATATGGATGAATGCAAAATGGGAATGAATGCAAAAACAAAGCACTGCCTTGAGGATAAACCAACTGATATGGATCTCAGCTTATAATCATTGACTAGTGTAAAGGCATGTATGAAGGGGTCGGTTCCCTAGTGAGCTTAGGGTCATTCATCTGGGCAGATCTCACAATCCTAATTCACCATACTCCTATTATCTTCCCTGGGCAGGGCAAGATCAAGGCTCGCTTCCTAATTCCAGATCCCAATTTGACACTAAGAACCAGACAAGCTCTAGTGTTCAAACAATCCTAGGTCTTTCCGTTATATTGACCTCCAGTGTCATTGGGCAATGCACAGTACAAATCGACTCCTTGATTAGATCCTAGGACTCATACAAGCTGCTCCATAGTCAAGTGATTTCAATTCAATTTCCGTTTATCGCACTAGACTGATTTCAGTGGGCACTGCAAACCACGTATAGGCATAATCGTGTGTGAGTAAATATTGGAATGAATATGCAAATGACATATGGAAACAGAAATCAAACACTTAATAAGCAATACGAATGTCTCAAATAAGCTAAAGATCCATTCAATTGATCCTCAAGACAGCAAAATGTGCGAAAGGGAAAAGAAAGAGAAAATCCTAAACTAAACTATGAACCCTAATCTAAAGAATGCTATATTCTATTGTCTGCCGCCTCCTAACTCCCTCTTTTTTTCCTCTGAAGTCCTTCCTTTGACTTTTATAGTTTCCTTTTGATGACTTGGCCAAGTGAGCTTCCTGGAAACTTACTCCTTTCGCGGGGATGTTGACACGTGTCTCTGTAAATATTAATCAAAGCTGAGGTGAAGACACGTGTCTAGCACTAAACTTAATGACCAAGAATTCTCAATGCAAAATATCAAACATTTGGTGTCCATGAGAATTATGTATCAATTGTGCTTGTGTGAGACAAAGCTGGTGTGTGCTAAGTGCAAATGTGTAGACAGAGTTAAGTGTATAGTGCAGGTGTGCAAGTGTGTTAGATGAGAAAGTGCATGAGAATGTGAGCAATTGCACAGGTTTCATCTTTATCCTATATTCAGCCCCTGATTCATGCCGATTCTGAACAAATGTAAAACAGCAAAGTTGTAGCCAAGACTCTTAGCTAAACATGGCCTTTTGAATCACTCAATTCGGAGCTAAAATGAGGAAGTTATGATCATTTCCGTGAACTGTGCCAGTGCTGTGCGATTGTGTGGCGGAAAAATGTACAAAAACATTAATGAATGAAAATACATAGAAATAGAACATGAAAATGTGCAAGTGTGCAAAGTGGGGGTGGCGGTCGCATGATGCAACCGCCATGTGTGTGTGTGTGTGAGGGGGCGGTCGCACGATGCGACCGCCGTGTGTGTGTGTGTGTGAGGGCGGTCGCACGATGCAACCGCCGTGTGTGTGTGGCGGTCGCATGATGCGACCGCCGTGGGATGTGTGCGTGTGTGTGCTATTGTGTTTATGTGCTGTTGTGTTGTGTGAATGTTATGTTGTGTGCTGTGAATAGTTATGGACCTCCAAGAAGACTAGGAGGTCAGGAGTAGTGAGCTCAAGAGTAAGTGTGAGTGCTGCGTAAGTGAAGTGGTGGACTTGTGAATAGTGATTATGGACCTCCAAAGTGTGGAGCTCCAAAGTGTGGACCTCCAAAGTGTGGACTTTCAAAGTGTGGACCTCCATGAAGGCTTGGAGATCAGTGAAATGCATGAAGGTCATAGCTTGGAGGTCAGTGAAATGCATGAAGGTCACAGCATTTTCACATTGTTTTACAACACTTAGCCATTTCTGGACCATTTCATAATCGTGCACATTCTTGTATACATCTACACACCAAGCATCATTTTCACATAAATTCTATGGCAAAAGATCAAGAAAGTCAAGTCAATAAGTCGGTCGAATACCGACTTATCATTTCACACCATTCATTAGAAAACACATCGTCATTTGGTACGGATGCAAAAAAGGCACAAAAACGGCCAACGACAACCAATTTTTTAAACTTGCCATTTTGGCCAAAAAACGTGTGCTATAACTCACAAAAACAGGTCATTTTTCAAAATTTCTAACTTTCCCATTCTTTTACACCATTCATTAGAAAACGCATCCTCATTTGATATGAATGCAAATAAGGCGCATAAACAGGCAACGGAGATCTATTTTTCAAACTTGCCATTTTGCCAAAAAAACGTGTGCTATAACTCACAAAAATTGGTCATTTTTCAAAATTTCTAACTTTCAATTTTTTTCACACCATTCATTAGAAAACACATCGTCATTAGATACAAATGCGAAAAAGGCACAAAAACAGACAACGACAACCAATTTTTTAGACTTGCCATTTTTGCCAAAAAAACGTGTGCTATAACTCACAAAAATTGGTCATTTTTAAAAATTTCTTACATTTCCTTTCATTCACACCATTCATTAGAAAACACATCGTCATTTGATATGATTGCAAAAAAGGCACAAAAACAGCCAACGACGACCAATTTTTTAAACTTGCCATTTTGCCAAAAAACGTGTGCTATAACTCACAAAAATTGATAAATTTTCAAAATTTCTAACTTTCCCTTTGCTTCGCACCATTCATTAGAAAACACATCGTCATTCGATATAATTGCAAAAAAGGCACAAAAATGGCCAACGACGTCTAATTTTTTAAACTTGCCATTTTTGCCAAAAAAACGTGTGCTCTAACGAAAATTGGTCATTTTTCAAAATTTCTAACTTTCCCTCTGTTTCACACCATTCATTAGAAAATACAATGTCATGTGATACGAATGCAAAAAGGCACAAAAACGGCCAACGACGACCAATTTTATAAACTTGCCATTTTTTCCAAAAAAACGTGTGCTATAACTCACAAAAATTGGTCATTTTTCAAAATTTATAACTTTCTCTTTTTTTTACACAATTCATTAGAAAACACTTCGTCATTTGATATGATTGCAAAAAAGGCACAAAAACGGCAAACGACGACCAATTTTTTAAACTTGCCATTTTTGCTAAAAAAAACGTGTGCTATAACTCACAAAAACTGGTCATTTTTCAAAATTTCTAACTTTCCCATTTTTTACACCATTCATTAGAAAACGCATCGTCATTTGATATGAATGCAAAAAAGGCACGTAAACAGGCAACGGAGATCTATTTTTTAAACTCGCCATTTTTCCAAAAAACGTGTGCTATAACTTACAAAAATTGGTCATTTTTCAAAATTTCTAACTTTTCCTATGTTGCACACCATTCGTTAGAAAACACATCATCATTTGATAAGATTGCAAAAAGGCAATAAAACGGCCTACAACGACCAATTTTTTAAACTTGCCATTTTTGCCAAAAAAACGTGTGCTATAACTCACAAAAATTGATCATTTTTCAAAATCTCTAACGTTCCCTTTGTTTCACACCATTCTTTAGAAAACACATCGTCATTTGATATGATTGCAAAAAAGGCACAAAAACAGACAACGACGACAAATTTTTTAGACTTGCCATTTTTGCCAAAAAAACGTGTGCTATAACTCACAAAAATTGGTCATTTTTCGAAATTTCTAACTTTTCCTCTGTTTCACACCATTCATTAGAAAACACATCGTCATTTGATATGATTGCAAAAAAGGCACAAAATAGGCCAACGACGACCAATTTTTTAAACTTGCCATTTTGGCCAAAAAACGTGTGCTACAATTCACAAAAATTGGTCATTTTTAAAAATTTCTAACTTTCCCATTCTTTTACACCATTCATTAGAAAACGCATCGTCATTTGATATGAATGCAAAAAAGGCACATAAACAGGCAACGGATATCTATTTTTTAAACTCGCCATTTTGCCAAAAAACGTGTTCTATAACTCACAAAAATTGGTAATTTTTCAAAATTTCTAACTTTCAATTTTTGTCACACCATTCATTCGAAAACACATCGTCATTAGATACAAATGCAAAAAAGGCACAAAAACAGACAACGACGATCAATTTTTTAAACTTGCCATTTTTGCCAAAAAAACGTGTGCTATAAATCACAAAAATTGGTCATTTTTCAAAATTTCTAACTTTCAATTTTTTTCACACCATTCATTAGTAAACACATCGTCATTTGATATGATTGCAAAAAGGCACAAAAACAGCCAACGACGACCAATTTTTTAAACATGCCATTTTTGCCAAAAAAAGTGTGTTATAACTTACAAAAATTTGTCATTTTTCAAAATTTCTACATTTTCATCTGTTTCACACCATTCATTAGAAAACACATCGTCATTTGATATGATTGCAAAAAAGGCGAAAAAACGGCACGACGAGCAATTTTTTAAACTAGCCATTTTTGCCAAAAAAACGTGAGCTATAATTCACAAAAATTGGTTATTTTTCAAAATTTCTAACTTTCCCTTTGCTTCACACCATTCATTCGAAAACACATCGTCATTTGATATGATTGCAAAAAAGGCACAAAAACAGCCAACGATGACCAATTTTTTAAACTTGCCATTTTTACCAAAAAAACGTGTGCTATAACTCACAAAAATTGGTTATTTTTCAAAATTTCTAACTTTCCCTTTGTTTCACACCATTCATTAGAAAACACATCGTCATTTGATATGATTGCAAAAAAGGCACAAAAACGGCCAACGACGAACCAATTTTTTAAACTTGCCATTTTTGCCAAAAAGACATGAGCTATAATTCACAAAAATTTGTCATTTTTCAAAATTTCTAACTTTTCCTCTGTTTCACACCATTCATTAGAAAACACATCGTCATTTGATATGATTACAAAAAAGGCAAAAAAAAACGGCCAACGACGACCAATTTTTTAAACTTACCATTTTTGCCAAAAAAACGCGTGCTACAACTCACAAAAATTGGTCATTTTTCAAAATTTCTAACTTTCAATTTTTGTCACACCATTAATTAGAAAACACATCGTCATTAGATACAAATGCAAAAAAGGCACAAAAACAGACAACGACGACCAATTTTTTAGACTTGCCATTTTTGCCAAAAAATCGTGTGCTATAACTCACAAAAATTTGTCATTTTTCAAAATTTCTAACTTTACCTTTGCTCCACACCATTAATTAGAAAACACATTGTCATTTGATATGATTGAAAAAAAGCACAAAAGAAGCCAACGACGAGCAATTTTTTAGACTTGCCATTTTTGCCAAAAAACGTGTGCTATAAATCACAAAAGCTGGTAATTTTTAAAAATTTCTAACTTTCCCTTTTTGTACACCGTTCATTAGAAAACGCATCCTCATTTGATATGAATGCAATAAAGGCACATAAACAGGCAACGGAGATCTATTTTTTAAACTTGCCATTTTGCCAAAAAAACGTGTGCTATAAATCACAAAAATTGGTCATTTTTCAAAATTTCTAACTTTCCCTTTGTTTCACACCATTCATTAGAAAACACATCGACATTTGATGTAATTGCAAAAACGGCAAAAAAACGGCCAACGACGACCAATTTTTTAAACTTGCCATTTTTGCCAAAAAAAACGTGTGCTATAACTCACAAAAATTGGTCATTTTTCAAAATTTGTAACATTCTCTTTTTTTACACAATTCATTAGAAAACACATCGTCATTAGATACAAATACAAAAAGGCACAAAAACGGCCAACGACGACTAATTTTTTAAACTTGCTATTTTGGCTAAAAAAACGTGTGCATTAACTCACAAAAATTGGTCATTTTTCAAAATTACAAACTTTTCATTTTTTTCACACCATTCATTAGAAAACACATCGTCATTACAAATGAATGCAAAAATGGCACAAAAACAGACAACGATGACCAAGTTTTTAGACTTGCCATTTTTGCCAAAAAAACGTGTGTTATAACTCACAAAAATTGGCCATTTTTCAAAATTTCTAATTTTTCCTCTGTTTCACACCATTCATTAGAAAACACATCGTCACTTGATATTATTGCAAAAAAGGCACAAAATAGGCCAACGACAACCAATTTTTTAAACTTGCCATTTTGGCCAAAAAACGTGTGCTATAACTCACAAAAACAGGTCATTTTTAAAAATTTCTAACTTTCCCATTCTTTTACACCATTCATTAGAAAACGCATCGTCATTTGATATGAATGCAAAAAAGGCACATAAACAGGCAACGGAGATCTATTTTTCAAACTTGCCATTTTGCCAAAAAAACGTGTGCTATAACTCATAAAAATTGGTCATTTTTCAAAATTTCTAACTTTCAATTTTTTTCACACCATTCATTAGAAAACACATCGTCATTAGATACAAATGCAAAAAAGGCACAAAAACAGACAACGACGACCAATTTTTTAGACTTGCCATTTTTGCCAAAAAAACGTGTGTTATAACTCACAAAAATTGGTCATTTTTAAAAATTTCTAACTTTTCCTTTGATTCACACCATTCATTAGAAAACACATCGTCATTTGATATGATTGGAAAAAAGGCACAAAAACAGCCAACGATGACCAATTTTTTAAACTTGCCATTTTTGCCAAAAAAACGTGTGCTATAACTCACAAAAATTGGTTATTTTTCAAAATTTCTAACTTTCCCTTTGTTTCACACCATTCATTAGAAAACACATCGTCATTTGATATGATTGCAAAAAAGGCACAAAAACGGCCAACGACGAACGAATTTTTTAAACTTGACATTTTTGCCAAAAAGACATGAGCTATAATTCACAAAAATTTGTCATTTTTCAAAATTTCTAACTTTTCCTCTGTTTCACACCATTCATTAGAAAACACATCGTCATTTGATATGATTACAAAAAAGGCAAAAAAAACGGCCAACGACGACCAATGTTTTAAACTTACCATTTTTGCCAAAAAAACGCGTGCTACAACTCACAAAAATTGGTTATTTTTCAAAATTTCTAACTTTCAATTTTTGTCACACCATTCATTAGAAAACACATCGTCATTAGATACAAATGCAAAAAAGGCACAAAAACAGACAACGACGACCAATTTTTTAGACTTGCCATTTTTGCCAAAAAAACGTGTGTTATAACTCACAAAAATTGGTCATTTTTAAAAATTTCTAACTTTTCCTTTGATTCACACCATTCATTAGAAAACACATCGTCATTTGATATGATTGCAAAAAAGGCACAAAAACAGCCAACGATGACCAATTTTTTAAACTTGCCATTTTTGCCAAAAAAACGTGTGCTATAACTCACAAAAATTGGTTATTTTTCAAAATTTCTAACTTTCCCTTTGTTTCACACCATTCATTAGAAAACACATCGTCATTTGATATGATTGCAAAAAAGGCACAAAAAAGGCCAACGACGAACCAATTTTTTAAACTTGCCATTTTTGCCAAAAAGACATGAGCTATAATTCACAAAAATTTGTCATTTTTCAAAATTTCTAACTTTTCCTCTGTTTCACACCATTCATTAGAAAACACATCGTCATTTGATATGAATACAAAAAAGGCAAAAAAAACGGCCAACGACGACCAATTTTTTAAACTTACCATTTTTGGCAAAAAAACGCGTGCTACAACTCACAAAAATTGGTCATTTTTCAAAATTTCTAACTTTCAATTTTTGTCACACCATTCATTAGAAAACACATCGTCATTAGATACAAATGCAAAAAAGGCACAAAAACAGACAACGACGACCAATTTTTTAGACTTGCCATTTTTGCCAAAAAAACGTGTGCTCTAACTCACAAAAAGTTGTCATTTTTCAAAATTTCTAACTTTACCTTTGCTGCTCACCATTAATTAGAAAACACATTGTCATTTGATATGATTGAAAAAAAGCACAAAAAAAGCCAACGACGAGCAATTTTTTAGACTTGCCATTTTTGCCAAAAAACGTGTGCTATAACTCACAAAAGCTGGTAATTTTTAAAAATTTCTAACTTTCCCTTTTTGTACAACGTTCATTAGAAAACGCATCGTCATTTGATATGAATGCAATAAAGGCACATAAACAGGCAAAGGAGATCTATTTTTTAAACTTGCCATTTTGCCAAAAAAACGTGTGCTATAACTCACAAAAATTGGTCATTTTTCAAAATTTCTAACTTTCCCTTTGTTTCACACCATTCATTAGAAAACACATCGACATTTGATGTAATTGCAAAAAAGGCACAAAAACGGCCAACGACGACCAATTTTTTAAACTTGCCATTTTTGCCAAAAAAAACGTGTGCTATAACTCACAAAAATTGGTCATTTTTCAAAATTTATAACATTCTCTTTTTTTACACAATTCATTAGAAAACACATCGTCATTAGATACAAATACAAAAAAGGCACAAAAACGGCCAACGACGACTAATTTTTTAAACTTGCTATTTTGTCCAAAAAAACGTGTGCATCAAGTCACTAAAATTGGTCATTTTTCAAAATTTCTAACTTTTGATTTTTTTCACACCATTCATTAGAAAACACATCGTCATTTCAAACGAATGCAAAAAAGGTACAAAAACAACAGCGACCAATTTTTTAGACTTGCTATTTTTGCCAAAAAAACGTGTGCTATAACTCACACAAATTGGTTATTTTTCAAAATTTCTAACTTTTCCTATGTTGCACACCATTCGTTAGAAAACAAATCATCATTTGATATGACTGCAAAAAGGCAATAAAACGGCCAACGACGACCAATTTTATAAACTTGCCATTTTTGCCAAAAAAACATGTGCTATAACTCACAAAAATTGGCCATTTTTCAAAATTTCTAACTTTTCCTCTGTTTCCCACCATTCATTAGAAAACACATCGTCACTTGATATTATTGCAAAAAAGGCACAAAATAGGCCAACGACAACCAATTTTTTAAACTTGCCATTTTGGCCAAAAAACGTGTGCTATAACTCACAAAAACAGGTCATTTTTAAAAATTTCTAACTTTCCCATTCTTTTACACCATTCATTAGAAAACGCATCGTCATTTGATATGAATGCAAAAAAGGCACATAAACAGGCAACGGAGATCTATTTTTCAAACTTGCCATTTTGCCAAAAAAACGTGTGCTATAACTCATAAAAATTGGTCATTTTTCAAAATTTCTAACTTTCAATTTTTTTCACACCATTCATTAGAAAACACATCGTCATTAGATACAAATGCAAAAAAGGCACAAAAACAGACAACGACGACCAATTTTTTAGACTTGCCATTTTTGCCAAAAAAACGTGTGTTATAACTCACAAAAATTGGTCATTTTTAAAAATTTCTAACTTTTCCTTTGATTCACACCATTCATTAGAAAACACATCGTCATTTGATATGATTGGAAAAAAGGCACAAAAACAGCCAACGATGACCAATTTTTTAAACTTGCCATTTTTGCCAAAAAAACGTGTGCTATAACTCACAAAAATTGGTTATTTTTCAAAATTTCTAACTTTCCCTTTGTTTCACACCATTCATTAGAAAACACATCGTCATTTGATATGATTGCAAAAAAGGCACAAAAACGGCCAACGACGAACGAATTTTTTAAACTTGACATTTTTGCCAAAAAGACATGAGCTATAATTCACAAAAATTTGTCATTTTTCAAAATTTCTAACTTTTCCTCTGTTTCACACCATTCATTAGAAAACACATCGTCATTTGATATGATTACAAAAAAGGCAAAAAAAACGGCCAACGACGACCAATGTTTTAAACTTACCATTTTTGCCAAAAAAACGCGTGCTACAACTCACAAAAATTGGTTATTTTTCAAAATTTCTAACTTTCAATTTTTGTCACACCATTCATTAGAAAACACATCGTCATTAGATACAAATGCAAAAAAGGCACAAAAACAGACAACGACGACCAATTTTTTAGACTTGCCATTTTTGCCAAAAAAACGTGTGTTATAACTCACAAAAATTGGTCATTTTTAAAAATTTCTAACTTTTCCTTTGATTCACACCATTCATTAGAAAACACATCGTCATTTGATATGATTGCAAAAAAGGCACAAAAACAGCCAACGATGACCAATTTTTTAAACTTGCCATTTTTGCCAAAAAAACGTGTGCTATAACTCACAAAAATTGGTTATTTTTCAAAATTTCTAACTTTCCCTTTGTTTCACACCATTCATTAGAAAACACATCGTCATTTGATATGATTGCAAAAAAGGCACAAAAACGGCCAACGACGAACCAATTTTTTAAACTTGCCATTTTTGCCAAAAAGACATGAGCTATAATTCACAAAAATTTGTCATTTTTCAAAATTTCTAACTTTTCCTCTGTTTCACACCATTCATTAGAAAACACATCGTCATTTGATATGAATACAAAAAAGGCAAAAAAAACGGCCAACGACGACCAATTTTTTAAACTTACCATTTTTGCCAAAAAAACGCGTGCTACAACTCACAAAAATTGGTCATTTTTCAAAATTTCTAACTTTCAATTTTTGTCACACCATTCATTAGAAAACACATCGTCATTAGATAAAAATGAAAAAAAGGCACAAAAACAGACAATGACGACCAATTTTTTAGACTTGCCATTTTTGCCAAAAAAACGTGTGTTATAACTCACAAAAATTGGTCATTTTTAAAAATTTCTAACTTTGCCTTTGATTCACACCATTCATTAGAAAACACATCGTCATTTGATATGATTGCAAAAAAGGCACAAAAACAGCCAACGATGACCAATTTTTTAAACTTGCCATTTTTGCCAAAAAAACGTGTGCTATAACTCACAAAAATTGGTTATTTTTCAAAATTTCTAACTTTCCCTTTGTTTCACACCATTCATTAGAAAACACATCGTCATTTGATATGATTGCAAGAAAGGCACAAAAACGGCCAACGACGAACCAATTTTTTAAACTTGCCATTTTTGCCAAAAAGACATGAGCTATAATTCACAAAAAATTGTCATTTTTCAAAATTTCTAACTTTTCCTCTGTTTCACACCATTCATTAGAAAACACATCGTTATTTGATATGATTACAAAAGAGTCAAAAAAAACGGCCAACGACGACCAATTTTTTAAACTTACCATTTTTGGCAAAAAAACGCGTGCTACAACTCACAAAAATTGGTCATTTTTCAAAATTTCTAACTTTCAATTTTTGTCACACCATTCATTAGAAAACACATCGTCATTAGATACAAATGCAAAAAAGGCACAAAAACAGACAACGACGACCAATTTTTTAGACTTGCCATTTTTGCCAAAAAAACGTGTGCTCTAACTCACAAAAAGTTGTCATTTTTCAAAATTTCTAACTTTACCTTTGCTGCTCACCATTAATTAGAAAACACATTGTCATTTGATATGATTGAAAAAAAGCACAAAAAAAGCCAACGACGAGCAATTTTTTAGACTTGCCATTTTTGCCAAAAAAACGTGTGCTATAACTCACAAAAGCTGGTAATTTTTAAAAACTTCTAACTTTCCCTTTTTGTACAACGTTCATTAGAAAACGCATCGTCATTTGATATGAATGCAATAAAGGCACATAAACAGGCAAAGGAGATCTATTTTTTAAACTTGCCATTTTGCCAAAAAAACGTGTGCTATAACTCACAAAAATTGGTCATTTTTCAAAATTTCTAACTTTCCCTTTGTTTCACACCATTCATTAGAAAACACATCGACATTTGATGTAATTGCAAAAAAGGCACAAAAACGGCCAACGACGACCAATTTTTTAAACTTGCCATTTTTGCCAAAAAAAACGTGTGCTATAACTCACAAAAATTGGTCATTTTTCAAAATTTATAACATTCTCTTTTTTTACACAATTCATTAGAAAACACATCGTCATTAGATACAAATACAAAAAAGGCACAAAAACGGCCAACGACGACTAATTTTTTAAACTTGCTATTTTGTCCAAAAAAACGTGTGCATCAAGTCACTAAAATTGGTCATTTTTCAAAATTTCTAACTTTTGATTTTTTTCACACCATTCATTAGAAAACACATCGTCATTTCAAACGAATGCAAAAAAGGTACAAAAACAACAGCGACCAATTTTTTAGACTTGCTATTTTTGCCAAAAAAACGTGTGCTATAACTCACACAAATTGGTTATTTTTCAAAATTTCTAACTTTTCCTATGTTGCACACCATTCGTTAGAAAACAAATCATCATTTGATATGACTGCAAAAAGGCAATAAAACGGCCAACGACGACCAATTTTATAAACTTGCCATTTTTGCCAAAAAAACATGTGCTATAACTCACAAAAATTTGTCATTTTTCAAAATTTCTAACTTTTCCTTTGTTTCCCACCATTCATTAGAAAACACATCGTCATTTGAGATGATTGCAAAAAGGCAAAAAAATAGCCAACGGCGACCAATTTTTTAAACTTGCCATTTTTGCCAAAATAACGTTAGCTATAACTCATAAAAATTGATCATTTTCAAAATTTCTAACTTTCCCTTTGCTTCACACCATTCACTAGAAAACACATCGTCATTTGATATGATTGCAAAAAAGGCACAAAAACAGCTAACGACGAGCAATTTTTTAAACTTGCCATTTTTGCCAAAAAACGTGTGCTATAACTCACAAAAATTAATCATTTTTCATAATTTCTAACTTTTCCTTTGTTTCCTACCATTCACTAGAAAACACATCGTCATTTGATATAATTGCAAGAAAGGCACAAAAACGGCCAACGACGACCAATTTTTTAAACTTGCCTTTTTTGCCTAAAAAAACGTGTGCTATAACTCACAAAAATTGGTCATTTTTCAAAATTTCTAACCTTCTCTTTTTTTTACACAATTCATTAGGAAACACATTGTCATTAGATACAAATGCAAAAAAGGCACAAAAACGGCCAACGACGACTAATTTTTTAAACTTGTTATTTTGGCCAAAAAAACGTGTGCATTAAGTCACTAAAATTGATCATTTTTCAAAATTTCTAACTTTTCATTTTTTTCACACCATTCATTAGAAAACACATCGTCATTTCAAGCGAATGCAATAAAGGCACAAAAACAGACAACGACCAATTTTTTAGACTTGCCATTTTTGCCAAAAAAACGTGTGCTTCTCACAAAAATTGGTTATTTTTCAAAATTTCTAACTTTTCCTATTTTGCACACCATTCGTTAGAAAACACATCATCATTTGATATGATTGCAAAAAGGCAATAAAACGGCCAACGACGACCAATTTTTTAAACTTGTCATTTTTGCCAGAAAAACGTGAGCTATAACTTACAAAAATTGATAATTTTTTAAAATTTCTAACTTTCCCTTTGCTTCACACCATTCATTAGAAAACACATCGTCATTTGATATGATTGCAAAAAATGCAAAAAAACGGCCAACGACGACCAATTTTTTAAACTTACCATTTTTGCCAAAAAAACATGTGCTATAACTCACAAAAATTTGTCATTTTTCAAAATTTTTAACTTTTTCTCTTTTTCCCACCATTCATTAGAAAACACATCGTCATTTGATATGATTGCAAAAAGGCAAAAAAACAGCCAACGACGACCAATTTTTTAAACCTGCCATTTTTGCCAAAAAAACGTGAGCTATAACTCATAAAAATTGATCATTTTTCAAAATTTCTAACTTTCCCTTTGCTTCACACCATTCACTAGAAAACACATCGCCATTTGATATGATTGCAAAAAAGGCACAAAAACAGCCAACGATGAGCAATTTTTTAAACTTGCCATTTTTGACAAAAAAAGTGTGTGCTATAACTCACAAAAATTGGTCATTTTTCAAAAATTTTAACTTTTCCTTTGTTTCACACCATTCATTAGAAAACACATCGTCATTTGATATGATTGCAAGAAAGGCACAAAAACGGCCAACGACGGCCAATTTTTTAAACTTGCCATTTTTGCCAGAAAAAATGTGAGCTATAATTCACAAAAATTGATCATTTTTCAAAATTTCTAACTTTGCCTTTCCTTAACACCATTCATTAGAAAACACATCGTCATTTGATATGATTGCAAAAAAGGCAAAAAAAGGGCCAACGACGACCAATTTTTTAAACTTGCCATTTTTACCAAAAAAACGTTAGCTATAACTCATAAAAATTGATCATTTTCAAAATTTCTAACTTTCCCTTTGCTTCACACCATTCACTAGAAAACCCATCGTCATTTGATATGATTGCAAAAAAGGCACAAAAACAGCCTACGACGACTAATTTTTTAAACTTGCTATTTTGGCCAAAAAAACGTGTGCATTAAGTCACTAAAATTGGTCATTTTTCAAAATTTCTAACTTTTCATTTTTTCACACCATTCATTAGAAAACACATCGTCATTTCAAGCGAATGCAATAAAGGCACAAAAACAGACAACGACCAATTTTTTAGACTTGCCATTTTTGCCAAAAAAACGTGTGCTATAACTCACAAAAATTGGTTATTTTTCAAAATTTCTAACTTTTCCTATGTTGCACACCATTCGTTAGAAAACACATCATCATTTGATATGATTGCAAAAGGCAATAAAACGACCAACGACAACCAATTTTTTAAACTTGCCATTTTTGCCAGAAAAACGTGAGCTATAACTCACAAAAATTGATCATTTTTCTAAATTTCTAACTTTGCCTTTCCTTAACACCATTCATTAGAAAACACATCGTCATTTGATATGATTACAAAAAAGGCAAAAAAACGGCCAACGACGACCAATTTTTTAAACTTGTCATTTTTACCAAAAAAACGTTAGCTATAACTCATAAAAATTGATTATTTTTCAAAATTTCTAACTTTCCCTTTGCTTCACACCATTCACTAGAAAACACATCGTCATTTGATATGATTGCAAAAAAGGCACAAAAAGAGCCAACGACGACCAATTTTTTAAACTTGCCATTTTTGTCAAAAAAAGTGTGCTACAACTCACAAAAATTGGTCATTTTTCAAAATTTCTAACTTTCCCTTTACTTCACACCATTCACTAGAAAACACATCGTCATTTGATATGATTGCAAAAAATGCACAAAAATAGCCAACGATGAGCAATTTTTTAAACTTGCCATTTTTGCCAAAAAAAGTGTGCTATAACTCACAAAAATTTGTCATTTTTCAAAATTTCTAACTTTTCCTTTGTTTCACACCATTCATTAGAAAACATATCGTCATTTGATATGATTGCAAGAAAGGCACAAAAATGGCCAATGACGACCTATTTTTTAAACTTGCCATTTTTGCCTAAAAAAACGTGAACTATAACTTACAAAAATTGGTCATTTTTCAAAATTTATAACTTTCTCTTTTTTTTACACAATTCATTAGGAAACACATCGTCATTAGATACAAATGCAAAAAAGGCACAAAAACGGCCAACGACGACTAATTTTTTAAACTTGCTATTTTGTCCAAAAAAACGTGTGCATCAAGTCACTAAAATTGGTTATTTTTCAAAATTTCTAACTTTTGATTTTTTTCACACCATTCATTAGAAAACATATCGTCATTTCAAACGAATGCAAAAAAGGTACAAAAACAACAGCGACCAATTTTTAGACTTGCCATTTTTGCCAAAAAAACGTGTGCAATAACTCACAAAAATTGGTTATTTTTCAAAATTTCTAACTTTTCCTATGTTGCACACCATTCGTTAGAAAACACATCATCATTTGATATGATTGCAAAAAGGCGATAAAACGGCCAACGACGACCAATTTTTTAAACTTGCCATTTTTACCAAAAAAACGTGTGCTATAACTCACAAAAATTGATCATTTTTCAAAATTTCTAACTTTTCCTCTATTTCACACCATTCATTAGAAAAACATCGCCATTTGATATGATTGCAAAAATGGCAAAAAAACGGCCAACGACGACCAATTTTTTAAACTTGCCATTTTTGCCAGAAAAACGTGAGCTATAACTCATAAAAATTGATCATTTTTCAAAATTTCTAACTTTCCCATTCTTTTACACCATTCACTAGAAAACACATCGTCATTTGATATGATTGCAAACAAGGCACAAAAACAGCCAACTATGAGCAATTTTTTAAACTTGCCATTTTTGCCAAAAAAAGTGTGCTATAACTCACAAAAATTGGTCATTTTTCAAAATTTCTAAGTTTTCCTTTGTTTCACACCATTCATTAGAAAACACATCGTCATTTGATATTATTGCAAGAAAGGCCCAAAAACGACCAACGACGATCAATTTTTTAAACTTGCCATTTTTGCCAGAAAAACGTGAGCTATAACTCACAAAAATTGATCATTTTTCAAAATTTCTAACTTTGCCTTTGCTTCACACCATTCATTAGAAAACACATCGTCATTTGATATGATTGCAAAAAAGGCAAAAAAACGGCCAACGTTGACCAATTTTTTAAACTTGCCATTTTTTCCAAAAAAACATGTGCTATGACTCACAAAAATTTGTCATTTTTCAAAATTTCTAACTTTTCCTCTGTTTCCCACCATTCATTAGAAAACACATTGTTATTTGATATGATTGCAAAAAATGCAAAAAAACGGCCAACGACGACCAATTTTTTAAACTTGCCATTTTTGCCAAAAAAACGTGTGCTATAACTCACAAAAATTGATCATTTTTCAAATTTTCTAACTTTTCCTCTATTTCACACCATTCATTAGAAAAACATCGTCATTTGATATGATTGCAAAAATGGCAAAAAAACGGCCAACGACGACCAATTTTTTAAACTTGCCATTTTTGCCAGAAAAACGTGAGCTATAACTCATAAAAATTGATCATTTTTCAAAATTTCTAACTTTCCCTTTGATTCACACCATTCACTAGAAAACACATCGTCATTTGATATGATTGCAAACAAGGCACAAAAACAGCCAACTATGAGCAATTTTTTAAACTTGCCATTTTTGCCAAAAAAAGTGTGCTATAACTCACAAAAATTGGTCATTTTTCAAAATTTCTAAGTTTTCCTTTGTTTCACACCATTCATTAGAAAACACATCGTCATTTGATATGATTGCAAGAAAGGCCCAAAAACGACCAACGACGATCAATTTTTTAAACTTGCCATTTTTGCCAGAAAAACGTGAGCTATAACTCACAAAAATTGATCATTTTTCAAAATTTCTAACTTTGCCTTTGCTTCACACCATTCATTAGAAAACACATCGTCATTTGATATGATTGCAAAAAAGGCAAAAAAACGGCCAACGTTGACCAATTTTTTAAACTTGCCATTTTTTCCAAAAAAACATGTGCTATAACTCACAAAAATTTGTCATTTTTCAAAATTTCTAACTTTTCCTCTGTTTCCTACCATTCATTAGAAAACACATCGTCATTTGATATGATTGCAAAAAGGCAAAAAAACAGCCAACGACGACTAATTTTTTAAACTTGCCATTTTTGCCAAAAAAACGTGAGCTATAACTCATAAAAATTGATCATTTTTCAAAATTTCTAACTTTCCCTTTGCTTCACACCATTCACTAGAATCACATCGTCATTTGATATGATTGCAAAAAAGGCACAAAAACAGCCAACGATGAGCAATTTTTTAAACTTGCCATTTTTGCCAAAAAAAGTGTGTTATAACTCACAAAAATTGGTCATTTTTCAAAATTTCTAACTTTTCCTTTGTTTCACACCATTCATTAGAAAACACATCGTCATTTGATATGATTGCAAGAAAGGCACAAAAACGGCCAACGACGACCAATTTTTTAAACTTGCCTTTTTTGCCTAAAAAAACGTGTGCTATAACTCACAAAAATTGGTCATTTTTCAAAATTTCTAACTTTCTCTTTTTTTTACACAATTCATTAGGAAACACATCGTCATTAGATACAAATGCAAAAAAGGCACAAAAACGACCAACGACGACTAATTTTTTAAACTTGCTATTTTGGCCAAAAAAACGTATGCATTAAGTCACTAAAATAGGTCATTTTTCAAAATTTCTAACTTTTCATTTTTTTCACACCATTCATTAGAAAACACATCGTCATTTCAAGCGAATGCAATAAAGGCACAAAAACAGACAACGACCAATTTTTTAGACATGCCATTTTTGCCAAAAAAACGTGTGCTATAACTCACAAAAATTGGTTATTTTTCAAAATTTCTAACTTTTCCTATGTTGCACACCATTCGTTAGAAAACACGTCATCATTTGATATGATTGCCAAAAGGCAATAAAACGGAAAACGACGACCAATTTTTTAAACTTGCCATTTTTGCCAGAAAAACGTGAGCTATAACTCACAAAAATTGATAATTTTTCAAAATTTCTAACTTTCCCGTTGCTTCACACCATTCATTAGAAAACACATCGTTATTTGATATGATTGCAAAAAAATGCAAAAAAACGGCCAACGACGACCAATTTTTTAAACCTGCCATTTTTGCCAAAAAAACATGTGCTATAACTCACGAAAATTTGTCATTTTTTAAAATTTTTAACTTTTCCTCTGTTTCCCACCATTTATTAGAAAACACATCGTCATTTGATATGATTGCAAAAAGGCAAAAAAACAGCCAACGACGACCAATTTTTTAAACTTGCCATTTTTGCCTAAAGAACGTGAGCTATAACTCATAAAAATTGATCATTTTTCAGAATTTCTAACTTTCCCTTTGCTTCACACCATTCACTAGAAAACAAATCGTCATTTGATATGATTGCAAAAAAGGCACAAAAACAGCCAACGATGAGAAATTTTTTAAACTTGCCATTTTTGCCAAAAAAAGTGTGCTATAACTCACAAAAATTGGTCATTTTTCAAAATTTTTAACTTTTTCTTTGTTTCACACCATTCATTAGAAAACACATCGTCATTTGATATGATTGCAAGAAAGGCACAAAAACGTCCAACGACGACCAAATTTTTAAACTTGCCATTTTTGCCAAAAAAAACGTGTGCTATAACTCAAAAAAATTGCTCATTTTTAAAAATTTCTAACTTTCCCATTTTTTTACACCGTTCATTAGAAAACGCATCGTCATTTGATATGAATGCAAAAAAGGCACATAAACAGTCAACGAAGATCTATTTTTTAAACTTGCCATTTTGCCAAAAAAACGTGTGCTATAACACACAAAAATTTGTCATTTTTCAAAATTTGTAAGTTTCCCTTTGTTTCACACCATTCATTAGAAAACACATCGACATTTGATATGATTACTGAAAAGGCACAAAAACGGCAAACGACGACCAATTTTTTAAACTTGCCATTTTTGCCAAAAAAAACGCGTGATATAACTCACAAAAATTGGTCATTTTTAAAAATTTATAACTTTCTCTTTTTTTACACAATTCATTAGCAAACACATCGTCATTAGATACAAATGCAAAAAAGGCACAAAAACGGCCAACGACGACTAATTTTTTAAATTTGCTATTTTGGCAAAAAAAACGTGTGCATCAACTCACAAAAATTAGTAATTTTTCAAAATTTCTAACTTTTCATTTTTTTTCACACCATTCATTAGAAAACACATCGTCATTTCAAACGAATTCAAAAAAGGCATAAAAACAGACAACGACGACCAATTTTTTAGACTTGCCATTTTTGCCAAAAAAAAGTGTGCTATAACTCACAAAAATTGGTCATTTTTCAAAATTTCTAACTTTTCCTTTGTTTCACACCATTCGTTAGAAAACACATCGTCATTTGATGTGATTGCAAAAAAGGCAATAAAATGGCCAACGACGACCAATTTTTTAAACTTGCCATTTTTGCCAAAAAAACGTGTGCTATAACTCACAAAAATTGATCATTTTTCAAAATTTCTAACTTTTCCTCTGTTTCACACCATTCATTAGAAAACAAATCGTCATTTGATATGTCTGCAAAAAAGGCAAAAAAAGGGCCAACGACGACTAATTTTTTAAACTTGCCATTTTTGCCAAAAAAACGTGAGCAGTAACTCACAGAAATTGATCATTTTTCAAAATTTCTAACTTTCCCTTTGCTTCACACCATTCATTAGAAAACACATCGTCATTTGATATGATTGCAATAAAAGCAAAAAAAGGGCCAACGACGACCAATTTTTTAAACTTGCCATTTTTGCCAAAAAAACGTGATCTGTAACTCACAAAAATTGATCATTTTTTAAAATTTCTAACTTTCCCTTTGCTTCACACCATTCTTTAGAAAACGCATCGTCATTTGATATGATTACAAAAAAGGCACAAAAACAGCCAACGACGACCAATTGTTTAAACTTGCCATTTTTGCAAAAAAAAGGTGTGCTATAACTCACAAAAATTGGTCATTTTTCAAAATTTCTAACTTTCCCTTTGTTTAACACTATTCATTAGAAAACACATCGTCATTTGATATGATTGCAAAAAAGGCACAAAAACGGTCAACGACGACCAATTTTTTAAACTTGCCATTTTTGTCAAAAAAAACGTGTGCCATAACTCACAAAAACTGGTCATTTTTCAAAATTTCTAACTTTCCAATTCTTTTACACCATTCATTAGAAAACGCATCGTCATTTGATATGAATGCAAAAAAGTCACATAAACAGGCAACTGAGATCTATTTTTTAAACTCACCATTGTTCCAAAAAACGTGTGCTATAACTCACAAAAATTGGTCATTTTTCAAAATTTCTAACTTTTCATTTTTTTCACACCATTCATTAGAAAACACATCGTCATTTCAAACTAATGCAAAAAAGGCACAAAAACAGACAACGACGATCAATTTTTTAGACTTGCCATTTTTGCCAAAAGAACGTGTGCTATAACTCACAAAAATTTTTCATTTTTCAAAATTTCTAACTTTTCCTCTGTTTCACACCATTCATTAGAAAACACATCATCATTTGATATGATTGCAAAAAAGGCCAAAAAAACGGCCAACGACGACCAATTTTTTAAACTTGCTATTTTTGCCAAAAAAACGCGTGCTATAACTTACAAAAATTGGTCATTTTTCAAAATTTCTAACTTTTCCTCTGTTTCACACCATTCATTAGAAAATACATCGTCATTTGATATGATTGCAAAAAAGGCACAAAATAGGCCAACGACGACCAATTTTTTAAACTTGCCATTTTGGCTAAAAAACGTGTGCTATAACTCACAAACATTGGTCATTTTTCAAAATTTCTAACTTTCAATTTTTTTCACACCATTCATTATTACACACATCGTCATTTGATATGATTGCAAAAAGGCACAAAAACGGCCAACGACGACCAATTTTTTAAACTTGCCATTTTTGCCAAAAAAACGTGTGCTATAACTCACAAAAATTTGTCATTTTTTAAAATTTCTACCTTTTCCTCTGTTTCACACCATTCATTAGAAAACACATCGTCATTTGATATGATTGCAAAAAAGGCAAAAAAACGGCTAACGACGACCAATTTTTTAAACTTGCCATTTTTGCCAAAGAAACGTGAACTATAACTCATAAAAATTGATCATTTTTTAAAATTTCTAACTTTCCCTTTGCTTCACACCATTCACTAGAAAACACATCATCATTTGATATGATTGCAAAAAAGGCACAAAAACAGCCAACGACGAGCAATTTTTTAAACTTGCCATTTTTGCTAAAAAAAGTGTGCTGTAACTCACAAAAATTGGTCATTTTTCAAAATTTCGAACTTTCCCTTTGTTTCACACCATTCATTAGAAAACACATCGTCATTTGATATGATTGCAAGAAAGGAACAAAAACGACCAACGACGACCATTTTTTTAAACTTGCCATTTTCGCCAAAAAAACATGTGCCATAACTCACAAAAATTGGTCATTTTTCAAAATTTATAACATTCTCTTTTTTTTACACAATTCATTAGAAAATACATCGTCATTAGATACAAATGCGAAAAAAGCACAAAAACGGCCAACGACGACTGATTTTTTAAACTTGCTATTTTGGCCAAAAAAACGTGTGCATTAAGTCACTAAAATTGGTCATTTTTCAAAATTTCTAACTTTTCAATTATTTCACACCATTCATTAGAAAACACATCGTCATTTCAAACTAATGCAAAAAGGCACAAAAACAGACAACGACGACCAATTTTTTAGACTTGCCATTTTTGCCAAAAAAACTTGTGCTATAACTCACAAAAATTGGTCATTTTTCAAAATTTCTAACTTTTCCTCTGTTTCACACCATTCATTAGAAAACACATCGTCATTTGATATGATTGCAAAAAGGCAATAAAACGGTCAACGACGACCAATTTTTTAAACTTGCCATTTTTGCAAAAAAACGTGTGCTATAACTCACAAAAATTGATTATTTTTCCAAATTTCTAACTTTTCCTTTGTTTCACACCATTCATTAAAAAACACATCGTCATTTGATATGATTGCAAAAAAGGCAAAAAAACGGCCAACGACGACAAATTTTTTAAACTTGCCATTTTTGCCAAAAAAACATGTGCTATAACTCACAAAAATTTCTCATTTTTCAAAATTTCTAACTTTTCCTCTGTTTCCCACCATTCATTAGAAAACATATCGTCATTTGATATAATTGCAAAAAAGGCACAAAATAGGCCAACGACAACCAAATTTTTAAACTTGCCATTTTGGCCCAAAAAAGTGTGCTATAACTCACAAAAACTAGTCATTTTTCAAAATTTCTAACTTTCCCATTCTTTTACACCATTCATTAGAAAACACATCGTCATTTGATATGAATGTAAAAAAGGCATATAAACAGGCAACAGAGAACTATTTTTTAAACTCGCCATTTTGCCAAAAAACGTGTACTATAACTCATAAAAATTGATCATTTTTCAAAATTTTTAACTTACCCTTTGTTTCGGACCAATCTTTAGAAAATACATCGTCATTTGATATGATTGCAAAAAAGGCACAAAAACAGCCAACGACGAACAATTTTTTAAACTTGCCATTTTTGCCAAAAAAACGCGTGCTATAACTCACAAAAATTGGTCATTTTTCAAAATTTCTATATTTCAATTTTTTTCACACCATTCATTAGAAAACACATCGTCATTAGATACAAATGCAAAAAAGGCACAAAAACGGCCAACGCCGACCAATTTTTTAGACTTGCCATTTTTGCCAAAAAAACGTGTGCTATAACTCATAAAAATTTGTCATTTTTCAAAATTTCTAACTTTCCCTTTGCTTCACACCATTCATTAGAAAACACATCGCCATTTGACATGATTGAAAAAAAGGCACAAAAAAAGCCAACGACGAGCAATTTTTTAGACTTGCCACCATTCATTAGAAAACATATCGTCATTTGATATAATTGCAAAAAAGGCACAAAATAGGCCAACGACAACCAATTTTTTAAACTTGCCATTTTGGCCAAAAAAAGTGTGCTATAACTCACAAAAACTGGTCATTTTTCAAAATTTCTAACTTTCCCATTCTTTTACACCATTCATTAGAAAACACATCGTCATTTGATATGAATGTAAAAAAGGCATATAAACGGGCAACAGAGAACTATTTTTTAAACTCGCCATTTTGCCAAAAAATGTGTACTATAACTCATGAAAATTGATCATTTTTCAAAATTTCTAACTTACCCTTTGTTTCGGACCATTCTTTAGAAAACACATCGTCATTTGATATGAATGCAAAAAAGGCACATAAACAGGCAACGGAGATCTATTTTTCAAACTTGCCATTTTGCCAAAAAAACGTGTGCTATAACTCAGAAAAATTGGTCATTTTTCAAATTTCTAGCTTTCAATTTTTTTCACACCATTCATTAGAAAACACATCGTCATTAGATACGAATGCAAAAAAGGCACAAAAACAGACAACGACGACCAATTTTTTAGACTTGCCATTTTTGCCAAAAAAAACGTGTGCTATAACTAGCAAAAATTTGTCATTTTTCAAAATTTCTAACTTTCAATTTTTTTCACACCATTCATTAGAAAATACATCGTCATTTGATATGATTGCAAACAAGGCACAAAAACGGCCAACGACGACCAATTTTTTAAACTTGCCATTTTTGCCAAAAAAACGTGCTCTATAACTCATAAAAATTGATCATTTTTCAAAATTTCTAACTTTCCCTTTGTTTCACACCATTCTTTAGAAAACACATCTTCATTTGATATGATTGCAAAAAGGCACAAAAACAGCCAACGACGAGCAATTTTTTAAACTTGTCATTTTTGCCAAAAAAACGTGTGCTATAACTCACAAGAATTGGTCATTTTTCAAAATTTATGACTTTCTCTTTTTTTTACAAAATTTATTAGAAAACACATCGTCATTAGATACAAATGCAAAAAAGGCACAAAAACGGCCATCGACAACTAATTTTTTGAACTTTCTATTTTGGCCAAAAAAACGTGTGCATTAACTCACAAAAATTGGTCATTTTTCAAAATTTTTAACATTTCATTTTTTTCACACCATTCATTAGAATACACATCGTCATTTCAAACGAATGCAAAAAAGGCACAAAAACAGACAACGACGACCAATTGTTTAGACTTGCCATTTTTGCCAAAAAAACGTGTGCTATAACTCACAAAAATTGGTCATTTTTCAAAATTTCTATCTTTTCCTCTGTTTCACACCATTCATTAGAAAACACATCATCATTTGATATGATTGCAAAAAAGGCACAAAATAGGCCAATGACAACCAATTTTTTAAACTTGCCATTTTGGCCAAAAAACTTGTGCTATAACTCACAAAAACTGGTCATTTTTCAAAATTTCTAACTTTCCCATTCTGTTACACCATTCTTTAGAAAATGCATCGTCATTTGATATGAATGCAAAAAAGGCACATAAACAGGCAACGGAGATCTATTTTTCAAACTTGCCATTTTGCCAAAAAAACGTGTGCTATAACTCAGAAAAATTGATCATTTTTCAAATTTCTAGCTTTCAATTTTTTTCACACCATTCATTAGAAAACACATCGTCATTAGATACAAATGCAAAAAAGGCACAAAAACAGACAACGACGACCAATTTTTTAGACTTGCCATTTTTGCCAAAAAAAACGTGTGCTATAACTAGCAAAAATTGGTCATTTTTCAAAATTTCTAACTTTCAATTTTTTTCACACCATTCATTAGAAAATACATCATCATTTGATATGATTGCAAAAAAGGCACAAAAACGGCCAACGACGACCAATTTTTTAAACTTGCCATTTTTGCCAAAAAACGTGTGCTATAACTCATAAAAATTGATCATTTTTCAAAATTTCTAACTTTCCCTTTGTTTCACACCATTCTTTAGAAAACACATCTTCATTTGATATGATTGCAAAAAGGCACAAAAACAGCCAACGACGAGCAATTTTTTAAACTTGTCATTTTTGCCAAAAAAACGTGTGCTATAACTCAGAAAAAATTGGTCATTTTTCAAAATTTATGACTTTCTCTTTTTTTTACAAAATTTATTAGAAAACACATCGTCATTAGATACAAATGCAAAAAAGGCACAAAAACGGCCATCGACAACTAATTTTTTGAACTTTCTATTTTGGCCAAAAAAACGTGTGCATTAACTCACAAAAATTGGTCATTTTTCAAAATTTTTAACATTTCATTTTTTTCACACCATTCATTAGAAAACACATCGTCATTTCAAACGAATGCAAAAAAGGCACAAAAACAGACAACGACGACCAATTTTTTAGACTTGCCATTTTTGCCAAAAAAACGTGTGCTATAACTCACAAAAATTTGTCATTTTTCAAAATTTCTATATTTTCCTCTGTTTCACACCATTCATTAGAAAACACATCATCATTTGATATGATTGCAAAAAAGGCACAAAATAGGCCAATGACAACCAATTTTTTAAACTTGCCATTTTGGCCAAAAACTTGTGCTATAACTCACAAAAACTAGTCATTTTTCAAAATTTCTAACTTTCCCATTCTGTTACACCATTCATTAGAAAACGCATCGTCATTTGATATGAATGCAAAAAAGGCACATAAACAGGCAACAGAGATCTATTTTTCAAACTTGCCATTTTGCCAAAAAAACGTGTGCTATAACTCACAAAAATTGATCATTTTTCAAAATTTCTAACTTTCAATTTTTTTCACACCATTCATTAGAAAACACATCGTCATTAGATACAAATGCAAAAAAGGCACAAAAACAGACAACGACGACCAATTTTTTAGACTTGCCATTTTTGCCAAAAAAACGTGTGCTATAACTAGCAAAAATTGGTCATTTTTCAAAATTTCTAACTTTCAATTTTTTTCACACCATTCATTAGAAAACACATCGTCATTTGATATGATTGCAAAATAGGCACAAAAACGGCCAACGACGACCAATTTTTTAAACTTGCCATTTTTGCCAAAAAAACGTGTGCTATAACTCATAAAAATTGATCATTTTTCAAAATTTCTAACTTTCCCTTTGTTTCACACCATTCTTTAGAAAACATATCTTCATTTGATATGATTGCAAAAAGGCACAAAAACAGCCAACGACGAGCAATTTTTTAAACTTGTCATTTTTGCCAAAAAAACGTGTGCTATAACTCATAAAAATTGGTCATTTTTCAGAATTTATGACTTTCTCTTTTTTTTTACACAATTTACACATCGTCATTAGATACAAATGTAAAAAAGGCACAAAAACGGCCAACGACGACTAATTTTTTAAACTTGCTATTTTGGCCAAAAAAACGTGTGCATTAACTCACAAAAATTAGTCATTTTTCAAAATTTTTAACATTTTATTTTTTTCACACCATTCATTAGAAAACACATCGTCATTTCAAACGAATGCAAAAAAGGCAGAATAATAGCATGATTTTTTGGAATATCAGAACTGCCACAAAATCCACAAATTTCAGAAGATTAAAAAGCATAATAAAAAATAACAAAGTAGAATTAGTTGCATTATGTGAGCCTAGAGCCTCTTTAGATAGGTTAAAGAAAACAAAGATGAAATTGAATTTTGATTATTGCCTGTCTAATAGCAGTAGCACCATATGGATTTTCTACAATGCTCCTATCTCATGTACTAGTTTACTTGAAACAGACCAACACCTAACTGTACACATGACTCATCCCTCATTTCCCCTCCCTATAGTATTATCTACAGTACATGCGAAGTGTACTGAATATGATAGAACTGAGTTATGGCAATCGTTATCACAACTTAATCCACAAATTCCTTGGTGGATTTGGGGTGATTTTAATTGCACACTTTTAGAGCAAGAAAAAAGAGGTGGTAGAAAGTTTAGACTTGAAGACACTAGAGAACTCATAAAATTCACAAATGATGAAGGAATAGAATACGTTAATTTCATAGGCCCTCAGTTTACTTGGTGTAACAATAGAAAAGCCAAACATAGAATTTGGAAAAGACTAGATAGAATGCTCATAAACAGTAAAACAGCAGATTTAGGCTATCATTTTATCATTAAACATCTCACTAGAGACCCTTCCGACCATGCCCCACTGCTGTTGAACTTTTCCAAAAAAATTAAACCTAAAACTGGTTTCAAATTTCAGAATTTCTGGACAAAGCATCCAAATTTCCTATATACAATCCAAGATGCTTGGTCCATTAATGTGGAGGGTAATCCTCTCAAACGTTTAGTCCTAAAACTCCAGCATGTTAAAAGAGTCCTCAAAGAATGGAACAAACAGAATTTTGGAAACATTTTCTCAACGCTTAGAGAAGCAGAAGAACAGCTACTTGACCTAGAAACACGGGATGAGATCACTGAAAATGAGATCACTAGGGAGGATTTAAATCTAGCAAGAGCCAAACTTAGGAATGCAACAAAAAATGTAGAACTTTTTGGGAACAAAAAGCCAATTTGAAATGGTTTAAAGAAGGGGATAGAAATACGAAAACATTTCACTCGGTAGTAAATCAAAGAAGAAGAAAAGCACACATCCACTCTATTCAAAACGAGGAGGGGCAGTCATTCAAAAATGAAGAGGACATAGGTAGAGAGGCCATCAAAAACTTTAAAACTGTCTTTACTAAAGTTCCTACCAAACCCATCCCGCAGCCTCACCACATTCCTAAACTAATTTTCGAGGATGACAATGTCATTTTAGAAAGACTGCCAAATCTGGACGAGCTTAAAGAGTGTTTTTTCCATGGATATTAATAGTGCCCGTGGCCCGGATGGTTTTAATGCCAATTTTTTTACCACCTCATGGGAAATAGTGAAAGATGACATGCTTGCTGCCACCCTCAACTTTTTCAATGGAGGAACACTACCTCAAGCAATCACTGCCACGTCCATTATTTTAATTCCAAAATCCCCAAGCCCAAAAAAGTTTTCACATTTCAGGCCTATAAGCTTATGTAATTTCTTTAACAAAATCATTTCTAAGCTTATTGCCACTAGATTAGCTCACCTACTTCCAAGGATAATTTCTAATAACCAAACTGGATATGTTAAAGATAGACAACTAATTGATAATTTTCTTTTAGCTAGTGAGCTTGTTCAATGTCTCCCAAAGAAAAGTAAAATAGGCAATGTAATTCTAAAGTTAGACATGGAAAAAGCCTATGACAGAGTAGACTGGCTTTTTTTACTTCAAATGCTCAGAAACTTCGGTTTTAGTGAAATTATAATTGATATGATATGGAGACTGATCTCAAATGTTAATTTTTCAGTGCTAATAAATGGAACACCTGTCGGTTTCTTTAGCTCATCCAGAGGCATTAGACAAGGTGATCCCTTATCACCTTATCTTTTTATAATAGGGGCAAAATACATTACAAGAGCTCTCAATTCAGCCCAAGGACCCTCTTTTCATTTTCCAAAAAACTGCCCTAAAGTTACTCATCTCGCTTATGCGGATGATTTAATCATTTTTTCAGCTGCTCACACTAGCTCACTTAAAAATACAATGCATATACTTAAGGAGTATGAGGAAATCTCAGGACAAAAAATAAACACTCTTAAAAGCTCATTCCTCATTCATCATTCATGCAATAGAACTAAAAAGCACATGATTGGCAAAATAACAAAGTTTAAGCATGAATGCTTTCCTGTTAAGTATCTAGGGCTGCCACTTTACTATGGAAAAAATAAAACTGCATACTATGAGCCTTTAGTTCAAAAAATCCTCCTCAAAATTAGCACATGGAGTAACAAATTTTTATCAAGTGGGGGGAGAATCACTTTAATTAAATCTGTCATGTCTACTATTCCCACACATTTCCTTTTAGGAACCAATCCCACAAAGAAAATCTTAGGAAAATTGGAATCCATCTTTGCTAATTTCCTTTGGGGATCAAATAATGAAAAATCAAAATACCATTGGATTAAGTGGAACAAACTATGTAGGCCACAACTGGAAGGTGGACTAGGCTTGAGATCCCTACATGATATTCAAAGCACTTGTTCTGCTAAACTGTGGTGGAATTTCAGGAAACAACAGTCCCTTTGGGCTCAGTTTCTAGCTGCGAAATATGGGAACCCTAGTCAGATTCTTCATCATCACCCTTCCAAAAATCACACGCGCACTTTCTCTAAAATGCTATCTATTGCACCACAAATAGAATCTTTCATTCACACAGAATTTCAAGCAATAAGGGAGATAGAAATTTTCTGGAATCAGTCCACTACAGGTATGTTTACTTTCAAATCTGCTTTCAATATTGTATCTCAGTCTAATAATTTTGTTTGGCCTTTTGCTAACTCCATTTGGGATACTTATATCCCTCTAAAAGTTTCCTTTTTCATGCTAAGACTCTTAAAAGCACAGGTTCCAATAGGACAGGCACTACACAGATTTCACATTCACGGGCCTTTTAAATGCATTATCTGCCCACATAAAGAAGACTCCATCAATCACAATTTCTTAAAATGTTCCACAATTTTAGCATTATGGAAAAATTTTGGTAGTGAAATAGGCATTATGTTCCCCCCCCAATCCTCAATCCTTATGTTTCTTTCTTAATCATTGGTGGAGTCATAAAGGAAAAAATGAAATCACAAATTTCATTACAAAAATAGCACCTTCCCTCATATGTTGGCAAATCTGGAAATTCAGAAATAACATCTTATATGAGGAACACAATTGGGACTTCGAATCATTAAAGAGCATAATTTTCAGAAAGATTAAAGTGAGTTTAGCAGCTAAATTCCCGGAATTCAAATGCATAAATCTCCCATGGAATCTTTTCTGGAATTCAGCCAATTTTCCTGAAAAAAGGACTATTGTTCACTACATTAAATGGCATCCTCCTGAAAAAAATCACTACACCTTGAATATTCATGGTTTTTTCAATGGCAATTCAGGCCAAGGAGGTGGAGTTCTGAGGAATTGCGAGAGTTCATTGATATTTGCTTTTACAAAGCTTTTCACATCCACTAACTTGATTTCAAGTGAACAAATCATTATTCAAACTGCCATACAAGGTCTGAAGCTATGCACCACAAAGGGTTTCACCTCAAACATATACATTACATCCTCCTCAAGTAACATTCATGCATGGCTACAGAAATTACAAAAGGGGCCCTGGAATCTCAGAAAAGTAATGCAAGAATTACTAGATGTCTGCCCACCAAACACTTGGATGAAGTGCCAAAAAGAGAAAAATGTGGTCGCCAATCTGTTAGCAAAATCAGCGGTGTCGCAACCGGACAAAATAATTCTAGAAGAACGCAACCTTCCAGAAAAAATTCAAAAGGTAATCCGACTAGAAAGACTGGGAATCCCATATATCAAAAGATCTCATCAATATAAATGCAGTCTTCTCTCTTCATGATTTGCTCATTCTCAAACGACCAATGGCTGCCGATGTTAGGCCATTTAGTCTTTACATGTTTAAAAAACCTTTGGCTGCTGAAGTTAGGCCTTTTTTTGTTTGTTGGCTGCTGAAGTTAGGCCACTGTTAAAATATTTGTGATTACATGCATCTCAATAATCATAGAAGCTCTAAGGACTCATTACAAAAGGAGGGACTGCCTGTTTTCCTCCTTATCATATGAACTAGCATAGGAAATATTCTTTTGTAATATTCTTGTCATGCTTTTGTTCATACCACATTACATCAATGACTGAGATTTGACCATATCATTGTGCAAAAAGATATAAAGGAGGAGTCCTCCTTGTTTATTGAGTTTCTTGGTGCGGGATGTAAAGTTTGACATATTATAATAGCTATTAGTCTTAGGACGGTCTTTATAATATCTTCAAACTCTACATACCACCTATTATGTAAAAGGAGGAAGTGCTCCTAATCGGTTTTTGTTGCTCAAATTTTAGACACAAGTACTACAATGTAAGGGAGGAGTCCTCCCCATTTATAGCTTTTTGTGATGTACTAATGGTGTGGATATTTCTGCCATTCTATAACTTTTATTATTAATAAAATTGGGAGTGGCGCCCCCCCGCACATGGGATGATTAGCCAACCAAAAAAAAAAAATACATCATTCATTAGAAAACGCATCGTAATTTAATATGAATGTAAAAAGGGCACATAAACAGGCAACGGATATCTATTTTTTAAACTCTCCATTTTGCCAAAAACCGTGTGCTATAACTCACAAAAATTGGTAATTTTTCAAAATTTCTAACTTTCAATTTTTTTCACACCATTCATTAGAAAACACAACGTCATTAGATACAAATGCAAGAAAGGCACAAAAACAGACAACGACGACCAATTTTTTAGACTTGCCATTTTTGCCAAAAAAACGTGTGCTATAACTCACAAAAATTTGTCATTTTTCAAAATTTATAACTTTCTCTTTTTTTACACAATTTATTAGAAAACACATCGTCATTAGATACAAATGCAAAAAAGGCACAAAAACGGCCAACGACGACTAATTTTTTAAACTTGCTATTTTGGCCAAAAAAACGTGTGCATTAACTCACAAAAATTGGTCATTTTTCAAAATTTCTAACTTTCATTTTGTTTCACACCATTCATTAGAAAACACATCGTCATTACAAACGAATGCAAAAAAGGCACAAAAACAGACAACGACGACCAATTTTTTAGACTTGCAATTTTTGCCAAAAAAACGTGTCCTATATATAACTCACAAAAATTGGTCATTTTTCAAAATTTCTAACTTTTCCTCTGTTTCACACCATTCATTAGAAAACACATCATCATTTGATATGATTGCAAAAAAGGCACAGAATAGGCCAACGACAACCAATTTTTTTAAAGTTGCCATTTTGGCCAAAAAACGTGTGCTATAACTCATAAAAATTGGTCATTTTTCAAAATTTCTAACTTTCCCATTCTTTTACACCATTCATTAGAAAACGCATCGTCATTTAATATGAATGTAAAAAATGCACATAAACAGGCAACGGAGATCTATTTTTTAAACTCTCCATTTTGCCAAAAACCGTGTGCTATAACTCACAAAAATTGGTAATTTTTCAAAATTTCTAACTTTCCCTTTGTTTCACACCATTCATTAGAAAACACATCTTCATTTGATATGATTGCAAAAAAGGCACAAAAACAGCCAACGACGACCAATTTTTTAAACTTGTCATTTTTGCCAAAAAAACGTGAGCTATAACTCACAAAAATTGATCATTTTTCAAAATTTTTAACTTTCCTTTTGTTTCACACCATTCATTAGAAAACACATCGTCATTTGATATGATTGTAAAAAAGGCACAAAAATGGCCAACGACGACCAATTTTTTAAACTTGCCATTTTTGCCAAAAAAACGTGTGCTATAACTCATAAAAATTGATCATTCTTCAAAATTTCTAACTTTCCCTTTGTTTCACACCATCCTTTAGAAAACACATCTTCATTTGATATGATTGCAAAAAAGGCACAAAAACAGCCAACGACGAGCAATTTTTTAAACTTGTCATTTTTGCCAAAAAAACGTGTGCTATAACTCACAAAAATTGGTCATTTTTCAAAATTTCTAACTTTCCTTTTGTTTCACACCATTCATTAGAAAACACATTGTCATTTGATATGATTGCAAAAAGGCGCAAAAAGGTCAACGACGGCCAATTTTTTAAACTTGCCATTTTTGCCAAAAAAACGTGTGCTATAACTCACAAAAATTGGTCGTTTTTCAAAATTTATAACTTTCTATTTTTTTTACACAATTTATTAGAAAACACATCGTCATTTGATACAAATGAAAAAAAGGCACAAAAACGGCCAACGACGACTAATTTTTTAAACTTGCTATTTTGGGCAAAAAATCGTGTGCATTAACTCACAAAAATTGGTCATTTTTTAAAATTTTTAACATTTCATTTTTTTCACACCATTCATTAGAAAACACATTGTCATTGCAAACGAATGCAAAAAAGGCACAAAAACAGACAATGACGACCAATTTTTTAGACTTGCCATTTTTGCCAAAAAAACGTGTGCTATAACTCACAAAAATTGGTCATTTTTTAATATTTCTAACTTTTCCTCTGTTTCACACCATCATTAGAAAACACATCATCATTTGATATGATTGCAAAAAAGGCACAAAATAGGCCAACGACAAACAATTTTTTAAATTTGCCATTTTGGCAAAAAAAACGTGTCCTATAACTCAAAAAAATTGGTCATTTTTCAAAATTTCTAACTTTCCCATTCTTTTACACCATTCATTAGAAAACACATCATCATTTGATATGATTGCAAAAAAGGCACAGAATAGGCCAACGAGAACCAATTTTTTGAACTTGCCATTTTGGCCAAAAAACGTGTGCTATAACTCACAAAAATTGGTCATTTTTCAAAATTTCTAACTTTCCCATTCTTTTACACCATTCATTAGAAAACGCATCGTCATTTATTATGAATGTAAAAAAGGCACATAAACAGGCAACGGAGATCTATTTTTTAAACTCTCCATTTTGCCAAAAACCGTGTTCTATAACTCACAAAAATTGGTAATTTTTCAAAATTTCTAACTTTCCCTTTGTTTCACACCATTCATTAGAAAACACATCTTCATTTGATATGATTGCAAAAAAGGCACAAAAACAGCCAACGACGACCAATTTTTTAAACTTGTCATTTTTGCCAAAAAAACGTGAGCTATAACTCACAAAAATTGATCATTTTTCAAAATTTCTAACTTTTATTTTGTTTCACACCATTCATTAGAAAACACATCGTCATTTGATATGATTGCAAAAAAGGCACAAAAAGGTCCAACGACGAACAATTTTTTAAACTTGCCATTTTTGCCAAAAAAACGTGTGCTATAACTCACAAAAACTGGTCATTTTTCAAAATTTCTAACATTCCTTTAGTTTCACACCATTCATTAGAAAACACATCGTCATTTGATATGATTGCAAGAAGGCACAAAAATGGCCAACGACGACCAATTTTTTAAACTTGTCATTTTTGCCAAAAAAACGTGTGCTATAACTCACAAAAATTGGTCGTTTTTCAAAATTTATAACTTTCTATTTTTTTTACACAATTTATTAGAAAACACATCGTCATTAGATACAAATGCAAAAAAGGCACAAAAACGGCCAACGACGACTAATTTTTTAAACTTGCTATTTTGGCCAAAAAACGTGTGCATAACTCACAAAAATTGGTCATTTTTTAAAATTTTTAACATTTCATTTTTTTCACACTATTCATTAGAAAACAAATCGTCATTACAAACGAATGCAAAAAAGGCACAAAAACAGACAACGACGACCAATTTTTTAGACTTGCCATTTTTGCCAAAAAAACGTGTGCTATAACTCACAAAAATTGGTCATTTTTCAAAATTTTTAACTTTTCCTCTGTTTCACACCATTCATTAGAAAACACATCATCATTTGATATGATTGCAAAAAAGGCACTAATAGGCCAACGACACCAATTTTTTAAAGTTGCCATTTTGACCAAAAACGTGTGCTATAACTCACAAAAATTGGTCATTTTTCAAAATTTCTAACTTTCCATCTTTTACACCATTCATTAGAAAACGCATCGTCATTTAATATGAATGTAAAAAGGGCACATAAACAGGCAACGGAGATCTATTTTTTAAACTCTCCATTTTGCCAAAAACCGTGTGCTATAACTCACAAAAATTGGTCATTTTTCAATATTTCTAACTTTTCCTCTGTTTCACACCATTCATTAGAAAACACATCATCATTTGATATTATTGCAAAAAAGGCACAAAAACAGCCAACGACGACAAATTTTTTAAACTTGCAATTTTTGCTAAAAAAACGTGTGCTATAAATCACAAAAATTGGTTATCTTTCAAAATTTTTAACTTTCAATTTTTTTCACACCATTCATTAGTAAACACATCGTCATTTGACATGATTGCAAAAAGGCACAAAAACGGCCAACGACGACGAATTTTTTAAAATTGCCATTTTTGCCAAAAAAACGTGTGCTATAACTCACAAAAATTGGTCATTTTTCAAAATTTATAACTTTCTCTTTTTTTACACAATTTATTAGAAAGCACATCGTCATTAAATACAAATGCAAAAAAGGCACAAAAGCGGCCAACGACGACTTATTTTTTAAATTTGCTATTTTGGCCAAAAAAACGTGTGCATTAACTCACAAAAATTGGTCATTTTTTAAAATTTTTAACATTTCATTTTTTTCACACCATTCATTAGAAAACACATCGTCATTACAAACGAATGCAAAAAAGGCACAAAAATAGACAACGACGACCAATTTTTTAGACTTGCCATTTTTGCCAAAAAAACGTGTGCTATAACTCACAAAAATTGGTCATTTTTCAAAATTTTTAACTTTTCCTCTGTTTCACACCATTCATTAGAAAACACATCATCATTTGATATGATTGCAAAAAAGGCACATAATAGGCCAACGACAACCAATTTTTTAAAGTTGCCATTTTGACCAAAAAACGTGTGCTATAACTCACAAAAATTGGTCATTTTTCAAAATTTCTAACTTTCCCATCTTTTACACCATTCATTAGAAAACGCATCGTCATTTAATATGAATGTAAAAAGGGCACATAAACAGGCAACGGAGATCTATTTTTTAAACTCTCCATTTTGCCAAAAACCTTGTGCTATAACTCACAAAAATTGGTCATTTTTCAATATTTCTAACTTTTCCTCTGTTTCACACCATTCATTAGAAAACACATCATCATTTGATATTATTGCAAAAAAGGCACAAAAACAGCCAACGACGACCAATTTTTTAAACTTGTCATTTTTGCCAAAAAACGGTGAGCTATAACTCACAAAAATTGATGATTTTTCAAAATTTCTAACTTTCCTTTTGTTTCACACCATTCATTAGAAAACACATCGTCATTTGATATGATTGCAAAAAAGGCACAAAAAGGGCCAACGACGACCAATTTTTTAAACTTGCCATTTTTGCTAAAAAACGTGTGCTATAACTCACAAAAATTGGTCATTTTTCAAAATTTCTAACTTTCCTTTTGTTTCACACCATTCATTAGAAAACACATCGTCATTTGATATGATTGCAAAAAAGGCACAAAAAGGGCCAACGACGACCAATTTTTTAAACTTGCCATTTTTGCAAAAAAAACGTGTGCTATAACTCACAAAAATTGGTCATTTTTAAAAATTTCTAACTTTCCTTTTGTTTCACACCATTCATTAGAAAACACATCGTCATTTGATATGATTGCAAAAAGGCACAAAAACGGCCAACGACGACGAATTTTTTAAACTTGCAATTTTTTCCAAAAAAACGTGTGCTATAACTCTCAAAAATTGGTCATTTTTCAAAATTTATAACTTTCTCTTTTTTTACACAATTTATTAGAAAACACATCGTCATTAGATACAAATGCAAAAAAGGCACAAAAACGGCCAACGACGACTAATTTTTTAAATTTGCTATTTTGGCCAGAAAAACGTGTGCATTAACTCACAAAAATTGGTCATTTTTTAAAATTTTTAACATTTCATTTTTTTCACACCATTCATTAGAAAACACATCGTCATTACAAACGAATGCAAAAAAGGCACAAAAATAGACAACGACGACCAATTTTTTAGACTTGCCATTTTTGCCAAAAAAACGTGTGCTATAACTCACAAAAATTGGTCATTTTTCAAAATTTTTAACTTTTCCTCTGTTTCACACCATTCATTGAAAACACATCATCATTTGATATGATTGCAAAAAAGGCACATAATAGGCCAACGACAACCAATTTTTTAAAGTTGCCATTTTGACCAAAAAACGTGTGCTATAACTCACAAAAATTGGTCATTTTTCAAAATTTCTAACTTTCCCATCTTTTACACCATTCATTAGAAAACGCATCGTCATTTAATATGAATGTAAAAAGGGCACATAAACAGGCAACGGAGATCTATTTTTTAAACTCTCCATTTTGCCAAAAACCGTGTGCTATAACTCACAAAAATTGGTCATTTTTCAATATTTCTAACTTTTCTTCTGTTACAACCATTCATTAGAAAACACATCATCATTTGATATATTGCAAAAAGGCACAAAAACAGCCAACGACGACCAATTTTTTAAACTTGTCATTTTTGCCAAAAAACGTGAGCTATAACTCACAAAAATTGATGATTTTTCAAATTTCTAACTTTCCTTTTGTTTCACACCATTCATTAGAAAACATCGTCATTTGATATGATTGCAAAAAAGGCACAAAAAGGGCCAACGACGACCAATTTTTAAACTTGCCATTTTGCCAAAAAACGTGTGCTATAACTCACAAAAATTGGTCATTTTTCAAAATTTCTAACTTTCCTTTTGTTTCACACCATTCATTAGAAAACACATCGTCATTTGATATGATTGCAAGAAAGGCACAAAAAGGGCCAACGACGACCAATTTTTTAAACTTGCCATTTTTGCAAAAAAAACGTGTGCTATAACTCACAAAAATTGGTCATTTTTAAAAATTTCTAACTTTCCTTTTGTTTCACACCATTCATTAGAAAACACATCGTCATTTGATATGATTGCAAAAAGGCAAAAACGGCCAACGACGACGAATATTTTAAACTTGCATTTTTTGCCAAAAAAACGTGTGCTATAATCACAAAAATTGGTCATTTTAAAAATTTATAACTTTTCTCTTTTTTTACACAATTTATTAGAAAACACATCGTCATTAGAACAAATGCAAAAAAGGCACAAAAACGGCCAACGACGACTAATTTTTTAAATTTGCTATTTTGGCCAAAAAAACGTGTGCATTAACTCACAAAAATTGGTCATTTTTTAAAATTTTTAACATTTCATTTTTTTCACACCATTCATTAGAAAACACATCGTCATTACAAACGAATGCAAAAAAGGAACAAAAATAGACAACGACGACCAATTTTTTAGACTTGCCATTTTTGCCAAAAAAACGTGTGCTATAACTCACAAAAATTGGTCATTTTTCAAAATTTTTAACTTTTCCTCTGTTTCACACCATTCATTAGAAAACACATCATCATTTGATATGATTGCAAAAAAGGCACATAATAGGCCAACGACAACCAATTTTATTAAAGTTGCCATTTTGACCAAAAAACGTGTGCTATAACTCACAAAAATTGGTCATTTTTCAAAATTTCTAACTTTCCCATCTTTTACACCATTCATTAGAAAACGCATCGTCATTTAATATGAATGTAAAAAGGGCACATAAACAGGCAACGGAGATCTATTTTTTAAACTCTCCATTTTGCCAAAAACCGTGTGCTATAACTCACAAAAATTGGTCATTTTTCAATATTTCTAACTTTTCCTCTGTTTCACACCATTCATTAGAAAACACATCATCATTTGATATTATTGCAAAAAAGGCACAAAAACAGCCAACGACGACCAATTTTTTAAACTTGTCATTTTTGCCAAAAAACGGTGAGCTATAACTCACAAAAATTGATCATTTTTCAAAATTTCTAAATTTCCTTTTGTTTCACACCATTCATTAGAAAACACATCGTCATTTGATATGATTGCAAAAAAGGCACAAAAAGGGCCAACGACGACCAATTTTTTAAACTTGCCATTTTTGCCAAAAAAACGTGTGCTATAACTCACAAAAATTGGTCATTTTTCAAAATTTCTAACTTTCCTTTTGTTTCACACCATTCATTAGAAAACACATCGTCATTTGATATGATTGCAAGAAAGGCACAAAAAGGGCCAACGACGACCAATTTTTTAAACTTGCCATTTTTGCAAAAAAAACGTGTGCTATAACTCACAAAAATTGGTCATTTTTAAAAATTTCTAACTTTCCTTTTGTTTCACACCATTCATTAGAAAACACATCGTCATTTGATATGATTGCAAAAAA
Source organism: Ophiorrhiza pumila (assembly GCA_016586305.1). NCBI lineage: Eukaryota > Viridiplantae > Streptophyta > Magnoliopsida > Gentianales > Rubiaceae > Ophiorrhiza > Ophiorrhiza pumila. Next base: position 40,302,625 of record BLIW01000011.1, on the reverse strand, counting down.
GGCACAAAAAGGGCCAACGACGACCAATTTTTTAAACTTGCCATTTTTGCCAAAAAACCGTGTGCTATAACTCACAAAAATTGGTCATTTTTCAAAATTTCTAACTTTCCCATTCTTTTACACCATTCATTAGATAACGCATCGTCATTTAATATGAATGTAAAAAAGGCACATAAACAGGCAACGGATATCTATTTTTTAAACTCTCCTTTTTGCCAAAAACCGTGTGCTATAACTCACAAAAATTGGTAATTTTTCAAAATTGCTAACTTTAAATTTTTTTTCACGCATTCATTAGAAAACACATCGTCATTAGATACAAATGCAAAAAAGGCACAAAAACAGACAACGACGACCAATTTTTTAGACTTGCCATTTTTGCCAAAAAAACGTGTGCTATAACTAGAAAATTGGTCATTTTTCAAATTTCTAACTTTCAATTTTTTTCACACCATTCATTAGAAACACATCGTCATTTGATGTGATTGCAAAAAAGGCACAAAATCGGCCAACGTCGACCAATTTTTTAAACTTGCCATTTTTGCCAAAAACGTGTGCTATAACTCATAAAAATAGATCATTTTTCAAAATTTCTAACTTTCCCTTTGTTTCACACCATTCATTAGAAAACATCATCATTTGATATGATTGCAAAAAAGGCACAAATAGGCCAACGACAACCAATTTTTTAACTTGCCATTTTGGCCAAAAAACGTGAGCTATAACTCACAAAAATTGGTCATTTTTCAAAATTTCTAACTTTACATTCTTTTACACCATTCATTGAAAACGCATCGTCTTTAATATGAATGTAAAGGCACATAAACAGGCAACGGATATCTATTTTTTAAACTCTCCATTTTGCCAAAAATCGTGTGCTATAACTCACAAAAATTGTTAATTTTTAAAATTTTTAACTTTCAATTTTTTTCACACCATTCTTTAGAAAACACATCGTCATTAGATACAAATGCAAAAAAGGCACAAAAAGACAACGACGACCAATTTTTTAGACTTGCCATTTTTGCCAAAAAAACGTGTGCTATAACTAGCAAAAATTGTTCATTTTTCAAAATTTCTAACTTTCAATTTTTTTCACACCATTCATTAGAAAACACATCGTCATTTGATGTGATTGCAAAAAAGTCAAAAAAACGACCAACGTCGACCAATTTTTTAACTTGCCATTTTTGCCAAAAAACGTGTGCTATAATCATAAAATTGATCATTTTCAAAATTTCTAACTTTCCTTTTTTTCACACCATCCATTAGAAAACACATCGTCATTTGATATGATTGCAAAAAGGCACAAAAATGGACAACGACAACCAATTTTTTAAACTTGCCATTTTTTCCAAAAAAACGTGTGCTATAACTCACAAAAATTGGTCATTTTTCAAATTTAAAACTTTCTCTTTTTTCTACACATTTTATTAGAAAACACATCGTCATTATATACAAATGCAAAAAATGCACAAAAACGGCCAACGACGACTAATTTTTTAAACTTGCTATTTTGGCCAAAAAAACGTGTGCATTAACTCACAAAAATTGGTCATTTTTCAAAATTTCTAACTTTCCCTTTGTTTCACACCATTCATTAGAAAACACATCATCATTTGATATGATTGCAAAAAAGGCACAAAATAGGCCAACGACAACCAATTTTTTAAACTTGCCATTTTTGCCAAAAAAACGTGTATTATAACTCATAAAAATTGATCATTTTTCAAAATTTCTAACGTTCCCTTTGTTTCACACCATTCATTAGAAAACAAATCATCATTTGATATGATTGCAAAAAAGGCACAAAATAGGCCAACGACAACCAATTTTTTAAACTTGCCATTTTGGCCAAAAAACGTGTGCTATAACTCACAAAAATTGGTCATTTTTCAAAATTTCTAACTTTCCCATTCTTTTATACAATTCATTAGAAAACGCATCGTCATTTAATATGAATGTAAAAAAGGCACATAAACAGGCGACGGATATCTAATTTTTAAACTCTCCATTTTGCCAAAAACCGTGTGCTGTATCTCAGAAAAATTGGTAATTTTTCAAAATTTCTAACTTTCAATTTTTTTCACGCCATTCATTAGAAAACAAATCGTCATTAGATACAAATGCAAAAAAGGCACAAAAACAGACAACGACGACCAATTTTTTAGACTCGCCATTTTTGCCAAAAAAACGTGTGCTATAACTAGCAAAAATTGGTCATTTTTTAAAATTTTTAACTTTCTATTTTTTTCACACCATTCATTAGAAAACACATCGTCATTTGATGTGATTGCAAAAAAGGCACAAAAACGGCCAACGTCGACCAATTTTTTAAACTTGCCATTTTTGCCAAAAAAACGTGTGGTATAACTCATAAAACTTGATCATTTTTCAAAATTTCTAACTTTCCCTTTGTTCACACCATTCTTTAGAAAACACATCGTCATTTGATATGATTTCAAAAAAGGCACAAAACAGCCAACGACGACCAATTTTTTAGACTTGCCATTTTGGCCAAAAACGTGTGCTATAACTCACAAAAATTGGTGATTTTCAAAATTTCTAACTTTCCCATTCTTTTACACCATTCATTAGAAACGCATCGTCTTTGATATGAATGTAAAAAAGGCACAAAACAGGCAACGAGATCTATTCTTTAAACTCTCCATTTTGCCAAAAAACGTGTGAACTCACAAAAATTGGTAATTTTTCAAAATTTCTAACTTTCAATTTTTTTCACACCATTCATTAGAAAACACCATCGTCATTAGATACAAATGCAAAAAAGGCACAAAAACAGACAACGAAGACCAATTTTTTAAACTTGCCATTTTTTGCCAAAAACGTGTGCTATAACTAGAAAAAATTGGTCCATTTTTCAAAATTTCTAACTTTCAATTTTTTTTCACACCATTCATTAGAAAAACACATCGTCATTTGATGTGATTGCAAAAAAGGCACAAAATCGGCCAACTTCGACCAATTTTTAAACTTGCCATTTTTGCCAAAAAACGTGTGCTATAACTCATCAAAATAGATCATTTTTCAAAATTTCTAACTTTCCCTTTGTTCACACCATTCATTAGAAAACACATCATCATTTGATATGATTGCAAAAAAGGCACAAAAAGGCCAACGACAACCAATTTTTGAACTTGCCATTTTGCCAAAAACGTGTGCTATAACTCACACAAAATTGGTGATTTTTCAAAATTTCTAACTTTCCATTCTTTTACACCATTCATTAGATAAAGCATCGTCATTAATATGAATGTAAAAAAGGCACAAAAACAGGCAACGGATACCAATTTTTTAAACTTCCATTTTGCCAAAAACGTGTGCTATAACTGACAAAAATTGGTAATTTTCAAAATTTTCTAACTTTCAATTTTTCTCACGCCATTCATTAGAAAACACATCGTCATTATATACAAATGCAAAAAGGCACAAAAATAGGCCAACGACACCCAATTTTTTAAACTTGCCATTTTGGCCAAAAAATTTGTGCTATAACTCACAAAAATTGGTCATTTTTCAAAATTTCTAACTTTCCCATTCTTTTACACCATTCATTAGAAAACGCATCGTCATTTAATATGAATGTAAAAAGGCACACAAACAGGCAACGGATATCTATTTTTTAAACTCTCCATTTGCCAAAAACCGTGTGCTATAACTCACAAAAATTGGTAATTTTTCAAAATTTCTAACTTTCAATTTTTCTCACGCCATTCATTAGAAAACACATCGTCATTAGATACAAATGCAAAAAAGCACAAAAACAGACAACGACGACCAATTTTTTAGACTTGCCATTTTGCCAAAAAACGTGTGCTATATAACTAGCAAAAATTGGACATTTTTCAAAATTTCTATCTTTCAATTTTTTTCACACCATTCATTAGAAAACACGTCGTCATTTGATGTGATTGCAAAAAAGGCACAAAAACGGCCAACGTCGACCAATTTTTAAACTTGCCATTTTTGCCAAAAAAAACGTGTGCCTAAACTCATAAAAATAGATCATTTTTCAAAATTTCTAACTTTTCCCTTTGTTTCACACCATTCATTAGAAAATATCATCATTTGATATGATTGCAAAAAGGCACAAAAATAGGCCAACGACAACCAATTTTTTAAACTTGCCATTTTGGCCAAAAAACGTGCGCTATAACTCACAAAAATTGGTCATTTTTCAAAATTTCTAACTTTCCCATTCATTTACACCATTCATTAGAAAACGCATCGTCATTTAATATGAATGTAAAAAAGGCACATAAACAGTCAACGGATATCTATTTTTTAAACTTTCCATTTGCCAAAAACCCCGTGTGCTATAACTCACAAAATTGGTAATTTTTCAAAATTTCTAACTTTTCAATTTTTTCACACGCCTTTCATTAGAAACACATCGTCATTAGATACAAATGCAAAAAAGGCACAAAAACAGACAACGACGACCATTTTTTAAACTTGCCATTTTTGCCAAAAAAACGTGTGCTATAACTCACAAAATTGTTCATTTTTCAAATTTTTAACTTTCAATTTTTTTCACACCATTCATTAGAAAACACATCGTCATTTGATATGATTGCAAAAAAGTCACAAAAACGACCAACGTCGACCAATTTCTTAACTTGCCATTTTTGCCAAAAAACGTGTGCTATAACTCATAAAAATTGATCATTTTCAAAATTTCTAACTTTCCTTTTTTTCACACCATTCATTAGAAAACACATCGTCATTTGATGTGATTGCAAAAAGGCACAAATCGGCCAACGTCGACCAATTTTTTAAACTTGCCATTTTTGCCAAAAAACGTGTGCTATAACTCATAAAAATAGATCATTTTTCAAAATTTCTAACTTTCCCTTTGTTTCACACCATTCATTAGAAAACACATCATCATTTGATATGATTGCAAAAAGGCACAAAATAGGCCAACGACAACCAATTTTTTAAACTTGCCATTTTGGCCAAAAAACGTGTTATAACTCACAAAAATTGGTCATTTTTCAAAATTTCTAACTTTCCCATTCTTTTACACCATTCATTAGAAAACGCATCGTCATTTAATATGAATGTAAAAAGGCACATAAACAGGCAACGGATATCTATTTTTTAAACTCTCCTTTTTGCCAAAAACCGTGTGCTATAACTCACAAAAATTGTTAATTTTTCAAAATTTCTAACTTTCAATTTTTTTCACGCCATTCATTAGAAAACACATCGTCATTAGATACAAATGCAAAAAAGGCACAAAAACAGACAACGACGACCAATTTTTTAGACTTGCCATTTTTGCCAAAAAAACGTGTGCTATAACTAGCAAAAATTGTTCATTTTTCAAATTTCTAACTTTCAATTTTTTTCACACCATTCATTAGAAAACACATCGTCATTTGATATGATTGCAAAAAAGTCACAAAAACGACCAACGTCGACCAATTTTCTTAAACTTGCCATTTTGCCAAAAAACGTGTGCTATAACTCATAAAAATTGATCATTTTCAAAATTTCTAACTTTCCTTTTGTTTCACACCATTCATTAGAAAACACATCGTCATTTGATATGATTGCAAAAAGGCACAAAAATGGCCAACGACAACCAACCAATTTTTTAAACTTGCCATTTTTTCCAAAAAAACTTGTGCTATAAATCACAAAAATTGGTCATTTTTCAAAATTTATAACTTTCTCTTTTTTCTACATATTTTATTAGAAAACACATCGTCATTATATACAAATGCAAAAAAGGCACAAAAAACGGCCAACGACGACTAATTTTTTAAACTTACTATTTTGGCTAAAAAAACGTGTGCATTAACTCACAAAAATTGGTCATTTTTCAAAATTTCTAACTTTCCCTTTGTTTCACACCATTCATTAGAAAACACATCATCATTTAATATGATTGCAAAAAAGGCACAAAATAGGCCAACGACAACCAATTTTTTAAACTTGCCATTTTGCCAAAAAAACGTGTATTATAACTCATAAAAATTGATCATTTTTCAAAAATTCTAACTTTCCCTTTGTTTCACACCATTCATTAGAAAACAAATCATCATTTGATATGATTGCAAAAAAGGCACAAAATAGGCCAACGACAACCAATTTTTTAAACTCGCCATTTTGGCCAAAAAACGTGGGCTATAACTCACAAAAATTGGTCATTTTTCAAAATTTCTAACTTTCCCATTCTTTTACACCATTCATTAGAAAACGCATCGTCATTTAACATAAATGTAAAAAAGGCACATAAACAGGAGACGGATATCTAATTTTTAAACTCTCTATTTTGCCAAAAACCGTGTGCTATAACTCAGAAAAATTGGTAATTTTTTAAAATTTCTAACTTTCAATTTTTTTCACGCCATTCATTAGAAAACAAATCGTCATTAGATACAAATGCAAAAAAGGCACAAAAACAGACAACGACGACCAATTTTTTAGACTTGCCATTTTTGCCAAAAAAACGTGTGCTATAACTAGCAAAAATTGGTCATTTTTCAAAATTTCTAACTTTCAATTTTTTTCACACCATTCATTAGAAAACACATCGTCATTTGATGTGATTGCAAAAAAGGCACAAAAACGTCCAACGTCGACCAATTTTTTAAACTTGCCATTTTTGCCAAAAAACGTTTGCTATAACTCATAAAACTTGATCATTTTTCAAAATTTCTAACTTTCCCTTTGTTTCACACCATTCTTTAGAAAACACATCGTCATTTGATATGATTTCAAAAAAGGCACAAAAACAGCCAACGACGACCAATTTTTTAGACTTGCCATTTTGGCAAAAAACGTGTGCTATAACTCACAAAAATTGGTGATTTTTCAAAATTTCTAACTTTCCCATTCTTTTACGCCATTCATTAGAAAACGCATCGTCATTTGATATGAATGTAAAAAAGGCACATAAACAGGCAACGGAGATCTATTCTTTAAACTCTCCATTTTGCCAAAAAAACGTGTGAACTCACAAAAATTGGTAATTTTTCAAAATTTCTAACTTTCAATTTTTTTCACACCATTCATTAGAAAACACATCGTCATTAGATACAAATGCAAAAAAGGCACAAAAACAGACAACGAAGACCAATTTTTTAAACTTGCCATTTTTGCCAAAAAAACGTGTGCTATAACTAGAAAAAATTGGCCATTTTTCAAAATTTCTAACTTTCAATTTTTTTCACACCATTCATTAGAAAACACATCGTCATTTGATGTGATTGCAAAAAAGGCACAAAATCGGCCAACTTCGACCAATTTTTTAAACTTGCCATTTTTGCCAAAAAAACGTGTGCTATAACTCATAAAAATAGATCATTTTTCAAAATTTCTAACTTTCCCTTTGTTTCACACCATTCATTAGAAAACACATCATCATTTGATATGATTGCAAAAAAGGCACAAAATAGGCCAACGACAACCAATTTTTTGAACTTGCCATTTTGGCCAAAAACGTGTGCTATAACTCACAAAAATTGGTGATTTTTCAAAATTTCTAACTTTCCCATTCTTTTACACCATTCATTAGATAACGCATCGTCATTTAATATGAATGTAAAAAAGGCACATAAACAGGCAACGGATACCTATTTTTTAAACTCTCCATTTTGCCAAAAACCGTGTGCTATAACTGACAAAAATTGGTAATTTTTCAAAATTTCTAACTTTCAATTTTTCTCACGCCATTCATTAGAAAACACATCGTCATTAGATACAAATGCAAAAAAGGCACAAAATAGGCCAACGACAACCAATTTTTTAAACTTGCCATTTTGGCCAAAAAATTTGTGCTATAACTCACAAAAATTGGTCATTTTTCAAAATTTCTAACTTTCCCATTCTTTTACACCATTCATTAGAAAACGCATCGTCATTTAATATGAATGTAAAAAAGGCACACAAACAGGCAACGGATATCTATTTTTTAAACTCTCCATTTTGCCAAAAACCGTGTGCTATAACTCACAAAAATTGGTAATTTTTCAAAATTTCTAACTTTCAATTTTTCTCACGCCATTCATTAGAAAACACATCGTCATTAGATACAAATGCAAAAAAGGCACAAAAACAGACAACGACGACCAATTTTTTAGACTTGCCATTTTTGCCAAAAAAACGTGTGCTATAACTAGCAAAAATTGGACATTTTTCAAAAATTTCTATCTTTCAATTTTTTTCACACCATTCATTAGAAAACACGTCGTCATTTGATGTGATTGCAAAAAAGGCACAAAAACGGCCAACGTCGACCAATTTTTTAAACTTGCCATTTTTGCCAAAAAAACGTGTGCTATAACTCATAAAAATAGATCATTTTTCAAAATTTCTAACTTTCCCTTTGTTTCACACCATTCATTAGAAAACATATCATCATTTGATATGATTGCAAAAAAGGCACAAAATAGGCCAACGACAACCAATTTTTTAAACTTGCCATTTTGGCCAAAAAACGTGCGCTATAACTCACAAAAATTGGTCATTTTTCAAAATTTCTAACTTTCCCATTCATTTACACCATTCATTAGAAAACGCATCGTCATTTAATATGAATGTAAAAAAGGCACATAAACAGTCAACGGATATCTATTTTTTAAACTTTCCATTTTGCCAAAAACCGTGTGCTATAACTCACAAAAATTGGTAATTTTTCAAAATTTCTAACTTTCAATTTTTTTCACGCCTTTCATTAGAAAACACATCGTCATTAGATACAAATGCAAAAAAGGCACAAAAACAGACAACGACGACCAATTTTTTAGACTTGCCATTTTTGCCAAAAAAACGTGTGCTATAACTAGCAAAAATTGTTCATTTTTCAAATTTTAACTTTCAATTTTTTTCACACCATTCATTAGAAAACACATCGTCATTTGATATGATTGCAAAAAAGTCACAAAAACGACCAACGTCGACCAATTTCTTAAACTTGCCATTTTTGCCAAAAAACGTGTGCTATAACTCATAAAAATTGATCATTTTCAAAATTTCTAACTTTCCTTTTGTTTCACACCATTCATTAGAAAACACATCGTCATTTGATGTGATTGCTAAAAAGGCACAAAATCGGCCAACGTCGACCAATTTTTTAAACTTGCCATTTTTGCCAAAAAAACGTGTGCTATAACTCATAAAAATAGATCATTTTTCAAAATTTCTAACTTTCCCTTTGTTTCACACCATTCATTAGAAAACACATCATCATTTGATATGATTGCAAAAAAGGCACAAAATAGGCCAACGACAACCAATTTTTTAAACTTGCCATTTTGGCCAAAAAACGTGTTATAACTCACAAAAATTGGTCATTTTTCAAAATTTCTAACTTTCCCATTCTTTTACACCATTCATTAGAAAACGCATCGTCATTTAATATGAATGTAAAAAAGGCACATAAACAGGCAACGGATATCTATTTTTTAAACTCTCCTTTTTGCCAAAAACCGTGTGCTATAACTCACAAAAATTGGTAATTTTTCAAAATTTCTAACTTTCAATTTTTTTCACGCCATTCATTAGAAAACACATCGTCATTAGATACAAATGCAAAAAAGGCACAAAAACAGACAACGACGACCAATTTTTTAGACTTGCCATTTTTGCCAAAAAAACGTGTGCTATAACTAGCAAAAATTGTTCATTTTTCAAATTTCTAACTTTCAATTTTTTTCACACCATTCATTAGAAAACACATCGTCATTTGATATGATTGCAAAAAAGTCACAAAAACGACCAACGTCGACCAATTTCTTAAACTTGCCATTTTTGCCAAAAAACGTGTGCTATAACTCATAAAAATTGATCATTTTCAAAATTTCTAACTTTCCTTTTGTTTCACACCATTCATTAGAAAACACATCGTCATTTGATATGATTGCAAAAAGGCACAAAAATGGCCAACTACAACCAATTTTTTAAACTTGCCATTTTTTCCAAAAAAACTTGTGCTATAAATCACAAAAATTGGTCATTTTTCAAAATTTATAACTTTCTCTTTTTTCTACATATTTTATTAGAAAACACATCGTCATTATATACAAATGCAAAAAAGGCACAAAAACGGCCAACGACGACTAATTTTTTAAACTTACTATTTTGGCTAAAAAAACGTGTGCATTAACTCACAAAAATTGGTCATTTTTCAAAATTTCTAACTTTCCCTTTGTTTCACACCATTCATTAGAAAACACATCATCATTTAATATGATTGCAAAAAAGGCACAAAATAGGCCAACGACAACCAATTTTTTAAACTTGCCATTTTGCCAAAAAAACGTGTATTATAACTCATAAAAATTGATCATTTTTCAAAAATTCTAACTTTCCCTTTGTTTCACACCATTCATTAGAAAACAAATCATCATTTGATATGATTGCAAAAAAGGCACAAAATAGGCCAACGACAACCAATTTTTTAAACTCGCCATTTTGGCCAAAAAACGTGGGCTATAACTCACAAAAATTGGTCATTTTTCAAAATTTCTAACTTTCCCATTCTTTTACACCATTCATTAGAAAACGCATCGTCATTTAACATAAATGTAAAAAAGGCACATAAACAGGAGACGGATATCTATTTTTTAAACTCTCTATTTTGCCAAAAACCGTGTGCTATAACTCAGAAAAATTGGTAATTTTTTAAAATTTCTAACTTTCAATTTTTTTCACGCCATTCATTAGAAAACAAATCGTCATTAGATACAAATGCAAAAAAGGCACAAAAACAGACAACGACGACCAATTTTTTAGACTTGCCATTTTTGCCAAAAAAACGTGTGCTATAACTAGCAAAAATTGGTCATTTTTCAAAATTTCTAACTTTCAATTTTTTTCACACCATTCATTAGAAAACACATCGTCATTTGATGTGATTGCAAAAAAGGCACAAAAACGTCCAACGTCGACCAATTTTTTAAACTTGCCATTTTTGCCAAAAAACGTTTGCTATAACTCATAAAACTTGATCATTTTTCAAAATTTCTAACTTTCCCTTTGTTTCACACCATTCTTTAGAAAACACATCGTCATTTGATATGATTTCAAAAAAGGCACAAAAACAGCCAACGACGACCAATTTTTTAGACTTGCCATTTTGGCAAAAAAACGTGTGCTATAACTCACAAAAATTGGTGATTTTTCAAAATTTCTAACTTTCCCATTCTTTTACGCCATTCATTAGAAAACGCATCGTCATTTGATATGAATGTAAAAAAGGCACATAAACAGGCAACGGAGATCTATTCTTTAAACTCTCCATTTTGCCAAAAAAACGTGTGAACTCACAAAAATTGGTAATTTTTCAAAATTTCTAACTTTCAATTTTTTTCACACCATTCATTAGAAAACACATCGTCATTAGATACAAATGCAAAAAAGGCACAAAAACAGACAACGAAGACCAATTTTTTAAACTTGCCATTTTTGCCAAAAAAACGTGTGCTATAACTAGAAAAAATTGGCCATTTTTCAAAATTTCTAACTTTCAATTTTTTTCACACCATTCATTAGAAAACACATCGTCATTTGATGTGATTGCAAAAAAGGCACAAAATCGGCCAACTTCGACCAATTTTTTAAACTTGCCATTTTTGCCAAAAAAACGTGTGCTATAACTCATAAAAATAGATCATTTTTCAAAATTTCTAACTTTCCCTTTGTTTCACACCATTCATTAGAAAACACATCATCATTTGATATGATTGCAAAAAAGGCACAAAATAGGCCAACGACAACCAATTTTTTGAACTTGCCATTTTGGCCAAAAACGTGTGCTATAACTCACAAAAATTGGTGATTTTTCAAAATTTCTAACTTTCCCATTCTTTTACACCATTCATTAGATAACGCATCGTCATTTAATATGAATGTAAAAAAGGCACATAAACAGGCAACGGATACCTATTTTTTAAACTCTCCATTTTGCCAAAAACCGTGTGCTATAACTGACAAAAATTGGTAATTTTTCAAAATTTCTAACTTTCAATTTTTCTCACGCCATTCATTAGAAAACACATCGTCATTAGATACAAATGCAAAAAAGGCACAAAAACAGACAACGACGACCAATTTTTTAAACTTGCCATTTTGCCAAAAAACGTGTATAACTCACAAAAATTGGTCATTTTTCAAAATTTCTAACTTTCCCATTCTTTTACACCATTCATTAGATAACGCATCGTCATTTAATATGAATGTAAAAAAGGCACACAAACAGGCAACGGATACCTATTTTTTAAACTCTCCATTTTGCCAAAAACCGTGTGCTATAACTCACAAAAATTGGTAATTTTTCAAAATTTCTAACTTTCAATTTTTTCACGCCATTCATTAGAAAACACATCGTCATTAGATACAAATGCAAAAAAGGCACAAAAACAGACAACGACGACCAATTTTTTAGACTTGCCATTTTTGCCAAAAAAACGTGTGCTATAACTAGCAAAAATTGGACATTTTTCAAAAATTTCTATCTTTCAATTTTTTTCACACCATTCATTAGAAAACACGTCGTCATTTGATGTGATTGCAAAAAAGGCACAAAAACGGCCAACGTCGACCAATTTTTTAAACTTGCCATTTTTGCCAAAAAAACGTGTGCTATAACTCATAAAAATAGATCATTTTTCAAAATTTCTAACTTTCCCTTTGTTTCACACCATTCATTAGAAAACATATCATCATTTGATATGATTGCAAAAAAGGCACAAAATAGGCCAACGACAACCAATTTTTTAAACTTGCCATTTTGGCCAAAAAACGTGCGCTATAACTCACAAAAATTGGTCATTTTTCAAAATTTCTAACTTTCCCATTCATTTACACCATTCATTAGAAAACGCATCGTCATTTAATATGAATGTAAAAAAGGCACATAAACAGTCAACGGATATCTATTTTTTAAACTTTCCATTTTGCCAAAAACCGTGTGCTATAACTCACAAAAATTGGTAATTTTTCAAAATTTCTAACTTTCAATTTTTTTCACGCCTTTCATTAGAAAACACATCGTCATTAGATACAAATGCAAAAAAGGCACAAAAACAGACAACGACGACCAATTTTTTAGACTTGCCATTTTTGCCAAAAAAACGTGTGCTATAACTAGCAAAAATTGTTCATTTTTCAAATTTTTAACTTTCAATTTTTTTCACACCATTCATTAGAAAACACATCGTCATTTGATATGATTGCAAAAAAGTCACAAAAACGACCAACGTCGACCAATTTCTTAAACTTGCCATTTTTGCCAAAAAACGTGTGCTATAACTCATAAAAATTGATCATTTTCAAAATTTCTAACTTTCCTTTTGTTTCACACCATTCATTAGAAAACACATCGTCATTTGATGTGATTGCTAAAAAGGCACAAAATCGGCCAACGTCGACCAATTTTTTAAACTTGCCATTTTTGCCAAAAAAACGTGTGCTATAACTCATAAAAATAGATCATTTTTCAAAATTTCTAACTTTCCCTTTGTTTCACACCATTCATTAGAAAACACATCATCATTTGATATGATTGCAAAAAAGGCACAAAATAGGCCAACGACAACCAATTTTTTAAACTTGCCATTTTGGCCAAAAAACGTGTTATAACTCACAAAAATTGGTCATTTTTCAAAATTTCTAACTTTCCCATTCTTTTACACCATTCATTAGAAAACGCATCGTCATTTAATATGAATGTAAAAAAGGCACATAAACAGGCAACGGATATCTATTTTTTAAACTCTCCTTTTTGCCAAAAACCGTGTGCTATAACTCACAAAAATTGGTAATTTTTCAAAATTTCTAACTTTCAATTTTTTTCACGCCATTCATTAGAAAACACATCGTCATTAGATACAAATGCAAAAAAGGCACAAAAACAGACAACGACGACCAATTTTTTAGACTTGCCATTTTTGCCAAAAAAACGTGTGCTATAACTAGCAAAAATTGTTCATTTTTCAAATTTCTAACTTTCAATTTTTTTCACACCATTCATTAGAAAACACATCGTCATTTGATATGATTGCAAAAAAGTCACAAAAACGACCAACGTCGACCAATTTCTTAAACTTGCCATTTTTGCCAAAAAACGTGTGCTATAACTCATAAAAATTGATCATTTTCAAAATTTCTAACTTTCCTTTTGTTTCACACCATTCATTAGAAAACACATCGTCATTTGATATGATTGCAAAAAGGCACAAAAATGGCCAACTACAACCAATTTTTTAAACTTGCCATTTTTTCCAAAAAAACTTGTGCTATAAATCACAAAAATTGGTCATTTTTCAAAATTTATAACTTTCTCTTTTTTCTACATATTTTATTAGAAAACACATCGTCATTATATACAAATGCAAAAAAGGCACAAAAACGGCCAACGACGACTAATTTTTTAAACTTACTATTTTGGCTAAAAAAACGTGTGCATTAACTCACAAAAATTGGTCATTTTTCAAAATTTCTAACTTTCCCTTTGTTTCACACCATTCATTAGAAAACACATCATCATTTAATATGATTGCAAAAAAGGCACAAAATAGGCCAACGACAACCAATTTTTTAAACTTGCCATTTTGCCAAAAAAACGTGTATTATAACTCATAAAAATTGATCATTTTTCAAAAATTCTAACTTTCCCTTTGTTTCACACCATTCATTAGAAAACAAATCATCATTTGATATGATTGCAAAAAAGGCACAAAATAGGCCAACGACAACCAATTTTTTAAACTCGCCATTTTGGCCAAAAAACGTGGGCTATAACTCACAAAAATTGGTCATTTTTCAAAATTTCTAACTTTCCCATTCTTTTACACCATTCATTAGAAAACGCATCGTCATTTAACATAAATGTAAAAAAGGCACATAAACAGGAGACGGATATCTATTTTTTAAACTCTCTATTTTGCCAAAAACCGTGTGCTATAACTCAGAAAAATTGGTAATTTTTTAAAATTTCTAACTTTCAATTTTTTTCACGCCATTCATTAGAAAACAAATCGTCATTAGATACAAATGCAAAAAAGGCACAAAAACAGACAACGACGACCAATTTTTTAGACTTGCCATTTTTGCCAAAAAAACGTGTGCTATAACTAGCAAAAATTGGTCATTTTTCAAAATTTCTAACTTTCAATTTTTTTCACACCATTCATTAGAAAACACATCGTCATTTGATGTGATTGCAAAAAAGGCACAAAAACGTCCAACGTCGACCAATTTTTTAAACTTGCCATTTTTGCCAAAAAACGTTTGCTATAACTCATAAAACTTGATCATTTTTCAAAATTTCTAACTTTCCCTTTGTTTCACACCATTCTTTAGAAAACACATCGTCATTTGATATGATTTCAAAAAAGGCACAAAAACAGCCAACGACGACCAATTTTTTAGACTTGCCATTTTGGCAAAAAAACGTGTGCTATAACTCACAAAAATTGGTGATTTTTCAAAATTTCTAACTTTCCCATTCTTTTACGCCATTCATTAGAAAACGCATCGTCATTTGATATGAATGTAAAAAAGGCACATAAACAGGCAACGGAGATCTATTCTTTAAACTCTCCATTTTGCCAAAAAAACGTGTGAACTCACAAAAATTGGTAATTTTTCAAAATTTCTAACTTTCAATTTTTTTCACACCATTCATTAGAAAACACATCGTCATTAGATACAAATGCAAAAAAGGCACAAAAACAGACAACGAAGGCCAATTTTTTAAACTTGCCATTTTTGCCAAAAAAACGTGTGCTATAACTAGAAAAAATTGGCCATTTTTCAAAATTTCTAACTTTCAATTTTTTTCACACCATTCATTAGAAAACACATCGTCATTTGATGTGATTGCAAAAAAGGCACAAAATCGGCCAACTTCGACCAATTTTTTAAACTTGCCATTTTTGCCAAAAAAACGTGTGCTATAACTCATAAAAATAGATCATTTTTCAAAATTTCTAACTTTCCCTTTGTTTCACACCATTCATTAGAAAACACATCATCATTTGATATGATTGCAAAAAAGGCACAAAATAGGCCAACGACAACCAATTTTTTGAACTTGCCATTTTGGCCAAAAACGTGTGCTATAACTCACAAAAATTGGTGATTTTTCAAAATTTCTAACTTTCCCATTCTTTTACACCATTCATTAGATAACGCATCGTCATTTAATATGAATGTAAAAAAGGCACATAAACAGGCAACGGATACCTATTTTTTAAACTCTCCATTTTGCCAAAAACCGTGTGCTATAACTGACAAAAATTGGTAATTTTTCAAAATTTCTAACTTTCAATTTTTCTCACGCCATTCATTAGAAAACACATCGTCATTAGATACAAATGCAAAAAAGGCACAAAAACAGACAACGACGACCAATTTTTTAGACTTGCCATTTTTGCCAAAAAACGTGTATATCTCACAAAAATTGGTCATTTTTCAAAATTTCTAACTTTCCCATTCTTTTACACCATTCATTAGATAACGCATCGTCATTTAATATGAATGTAAAAAAGGCACACAAACAGGCAACGGATACCTATTTTTTAAACTCTCCATTTTGCCAAAAACCGTGTGCTATAACTCACAAAAATTGGTAATTTTTCAAAATTTCTAACTTTCAATTTTTTTCACGCCATTCATTAGAAAACACATCGTCATTAGATACAAATGCAAAAAAGGCACAAAAACAGACAACGACGACCAATTTTTTAGACTTGCCATTTTTGCCAAAAAAACGTGTGCTATAACTAGCAAAAATTGGACATTTTTCAAAAATTTCTATCTTTCAATTTTTTTCACACCATTCATTAGAAAACACGTCGTCATTTGATGTGATTGCAAAAAAGGCACAAAAACGGCCAACGTCGACCAATTTTTTAAACTTGCCATTTTTGCCAAAAAAACGTGTGCTATAACTCATAAAAATAGATCATTTTTCAAAATTTCTAACTTTCCCTTTGTTTCACACCATTCATTAGAAAACATATCATCATTTGATATGATTGCAAAAAAGGCACAAAATAGGCCAACGACAACCAATTTTTTAAACTTGCCATTTTGGCCAAAAAACGTGCGCTATAACTCACAAAAATTGGTCATTTTTCAAAATTTCTAACTTTCCCATTCATTTACACCATTCATTAGAAAACGCATCGTCATTTAATATGAATGTAAAAAAGGCACATAAACAGTCAACGGATATCTATTTTTTAAACTTTCCATTTTGCCAAAAACCGTGTGCTATAACTCACAAAAATTGGTAATTTTTCAAAATTTCTAACTTTCAATTTTTTTCACGCCTTTCATTAGAAAACACATCGTCATTAGATACAAATGCAAAAAAGGCACAAAAACAGACAACGACGACCAATTTTTTAGACTTGCCATTTTTGCCAAAAAAACGTGTGCTATAACTAGCAAAAATTGTTCATTTTTCAAATTTTTAACTTTCAATTTTTTTCACACCATTCATTAGAAAACACATCGTCATTTGATATGATTGCAAAAAAGTCACAAAAACGACCAACGTCGACCAATTTCTTAAACTTGCCATTTTTGCCAAAAAACGTGTGCTATAACTCATAAAAATTGATCATTTTCAAAATTTCTAACTTTCCTTTTGTTTCACACCATTCATTAGAAAACACATCGTCATTTGATGTGATTGCTAAAAAGGCACAAAATCGGCCAACGTCGACCAATTTTTTAAACTTGCCATTTTTGCCAAAAAAACGTGTGCTATAACTCATAAAAATAGATCATTTTTCAAAATTTCTAACTTTCCCTTTGTTTCACACCATTCATTAGAAAACACATCATCATTTGATATGATTGCAAAAAAGGCACAAAATAGGCCAACGACAACCAATTTTTTAAACTTGCCATTTTGGCCAAAAAACGTGTTATAACTCACAAAAATTGGTCATTTTTCAAAATTTCTAACTTTCCCATTCTTTTACACCATTCATTAGAAAACGCATCGTCATTTAATATGAATGTAAAAAAGGCACATAAACAGGCAACGGATATCTATTTTTTAAACTCTCCTTTTTGCCAAAAACCGTGTGCTATAACTCACAAAAATTGGTAATTTTTCAAAATTTCTAACTTTCAATTTTTTTCACGCCATTCATTAGAAAACACATCGTCATTAGATACAAATGCAAAAAAGGCACAAAAACAGACAACGACGACCAATTTTTTAGACTTGCCATTTTTGCCAAAAAAACGTGTGCTATAACTAGCAAAAATTGTTCATTTTTCAAATTTCTAACTTTCAATTTTTTTCACACCATTCATTAGAAAACACATCGTCATTTGATATGATTGCAAAAAAGTCACAAAAACGACCAACGTCGACCAATTTCTTAAACTTGCCATTTTTGCCAAAAAACGTGTGCTATAACTCATAAAAATTGATCATTTTCAAAATTTCTAACTTTCCTTTTGTTTCACACCATTCATTAGAAAACACATCGTCATTTGATATGATTGCAAAAAGGCACAAAAATGGCCAACTACAACCAATTTTTTAAACTTGCCATTTTTTCCAAAAAAACTTGTGCTATAAATCACAAAAATTGGTCATTTTTCAAAATTTATAACTTTCTCTTTTTTCTACATATTTTATTAGAAAACACATCGTCATTATATACAAATGCAAAAAAGGCACAAAAACGGCCAACGACGACTAATTTTTTAAACTTACTATTTTGGCTAAAAAAACGTGTGCATTAACTCACAAAAATTGGTCATTTTTCAAAATTTCTAACTTTCCCTTTGTTTCACACCATTCATTAGAAAACACATCATCATTTAATATGATTGCAAAAAAGGCACAAAATAGGCCAACGACAACCAATTTTTTAAACTTGCCATTTTGCCAAAAAAACGTGTATTATAACTCATAAAAATTGATCATTTTTCAAAAATTCTAACTTTCCCTTTGTTTCACACCATTCATTAGAAAACAAATCATCATTTGATATGATTGCAAAAAAGGCACAAAATAGGCCAACGACAACCAATTTTTTAAACTCGCCATTTTGGCCAAAAAACGTGTGCTATAACTCACAAAAATTGGTCATTTTTCAAAATTTCTAACTTTCCCATTCTTTTACACCATTCATTAGAAAACGCATCGTCATTTAACATAAATGTAAAAAAGGCACATAAACAGGAGACGGATATCTATTTTTTAAACTCTCTATTTTGCCAAAAACCGTGTGCTATAACTCAGAAAAATTGGTAATTTTTCAAAATTTCTAACTTTCAATTTTTTTCACGCCATTCATTAGAAAACAAATCGTCATTAGATACAAATGCAAAAAAGGCACAAAAACAGACAACGACGACCAATTTTTTAGACTTGCCATTTTTGCCAAAAAAACGTGTGCTATAACTAGCAAAAATTGGTCATTTTTCAAAATTTCTAACTTTCAATTTTTTTCACACCATTCATTAGAAAACACATCGTCATTTGATGTGATTGCAAAAAAGGCACAAAAACGTCCAACGTCGACCAATTTTTTAAACTTGCCATTTTTGCCAAAAAACGTGTGCTATAACTCATAAAACTTGATCATTTTTCAAAATTTCTAACTTTCCCTTTGTTTCACACCATTCTTTAGAAAACACATCGTCATTTGATATGATTTCAAAAAAGGCACAAAAACAGCCAACGACGACCAATTTTTTAGACTTGCCATTTTGGCAAAAAAACGTGTGCTATAACTCACAAAAATTGGTGATTTTTCAAAATTTCTAACTTTCCCATTCTTTTACGCCATTCATTAGAAAACGCATCGTCATTTGATATGAATGTAAAAAAGGCACATAAACAGGCAACGGAGATCTATTCTTTAAACTCTCCATTTTGCCAAAAAAACGTGTGAACTCACAAAAATTGGTAATTTTTCAAAATTTCTAACTTTCAATTTTTTTCACACCATTCATTAGAAAACACATCGTCATTAGATACAAATGCAAAAAAGGCACAAAAACAGACAACGAAGGCCAATTTTTTAAACTTGCCATTTTTGCCAAAAAAACGTGTGCTATAACTAGAAAAAATTGGCCATTTTTCAAAATTTCTAACTTTCAATTTTTTTCACACCATTCATTAGAAAACACATCGTCATTTGATGTGATTGCAAAAAAGGCACAAAATCGGCCAACTTCGACCAATTTTTTAAACTTGCCATTTTTGCCAAAAAAACGTGTGCTATAACTCATAAAAATAGATCATTTTTCAAAATTTCTAACTTTCCCTTTGTTTCACACCATTCATTAGAAAACACATCATCATTTGATATGATTGCAAAAAAGGCACAAAATAGGCCAACGACAACCAATTTTTTGAACTTGCCATTTTGGCCAAAAACGTGTGCTATAACTCACAAAAATTGGTGATTTTTCAAAATTTCTAACTTTCCCATTCTTTTACACCATTCATTAGATAACGCATCGTCATTTAATATGAATGTAAAAAAGGCACATAAACAGGCAACGGATACCTATTTTTTAAACTCTCCATTTTGCCAAAAACCGTGTGCTATAACTGACAAAAATTGGTAATTTTTCAAAATTTCTAACTTTCAATTTTTCTCACGCCATTCATTAGAAAACACATCGTCATTAGATACAAATGCAAAAAAGGCACAAAAACAGACAACGACGACCAATTTTTTAGACTTGCCATTTTTGCCAAAAAACGTGTATATCTCACAAAAATTGGTCATTTTTCAAAATTTCTAACTTTCCCATTCTTTTACACCATTCATTAGATAACGCATCGTCATTTAATATGAATGTAAAAAAGGCACACAAACAGGCAACGGATACCTATTTTTTAAACTCTCCATTTTGCCAAAAACCGTGTCCTATAACTCACAAAAATTGGTAATTTTTCAAAATTTCTAACTTTCAATTTTTCTCACGCCATTCATTAGAAAACACATCGTCATTAGATACAAATGCAAAAAAGGCACAAAAACAGACAACGACGACCAATTTTTTAGACTTGCCATTTTTGCCAAAAAAACGTGTGCTATAACTAGCAAAAATTGGACATTTTTCAAAAATTTCTATCTTTCAATTTTTTTCACACCATTCATTAGAAAACACGTCGTCATTTGATGTGATTGCAAAAAAGGCACAAAAACGGCCAACGTCGACCAATTTTTTAAACTTGCCATTTTTGCCAAAAAAACGTGTGCTATAACTCATAAAAATAGATCATTTTTCAAAATTTCTAACTTTCCCTTTGTTTCACACCATTCATTAGAAAACATATCATCATTTGATATGATTGCAAAAAAGGCACAAAATAGGCCAACGACAACCAATTTTTTAAACTTGCCATTTTGGCCAAAAAACGTGCGCTATAACTCACAAAAATTGGTCATTTTTCAAAATTTCTAACTTTCCCATTCATTTACACCATTCATTAGAAAACGCATCGTCATTTAATATGAATGTAAAAAAGGCACATAAACAGTCAACGGATATCTATTTTTTAAACTTTCCATTTTGCCAAAAACCGTGTGCTATAACTCACAAAAATTGGTAATTTTTCAAAATTTCTAACTTTCAATTTTTTTCACGCCTTTCATTAGAAAACACATCGTCATTAGATACAAATGCAAAAAAGGCACAAAAACAGACAACGACGACCAATTTTTTAGACTTGCCATTTTTGCCAAAAAAACGTGTGCTATAACTAGCAAAAATTGTTCATTTTTCAAATTTTTAACTTTCAATTTTTTTCACACCATTCATTAGAAAACACATCGTCATTTGATATGATTGCAAAAAAGTCACAAAAACGACCAACGTCGACCAATTTCTTAAACTTGCCATTTTTGCCAAAAAACGTGTGCTATAACTCATAAAAATTGATCATTTTCAAAATTTCTAACTTTCCTTTTGTTTCACACCATTCATTAGAAAACACATCGTCATTTGATGTGATTGCTAAAAAGGCACAAAATCGGCCAACGTCGACCAATTTTTTAAACTTGCCATTTTTGCCAAAAAAACGTGTGCTATAACTCATAAAAATAGATCATTTTTCAAAATTTCTAACTTTCCCTTTGTTTCACACCATTCATTAGAAAACACATCATCATTTGATATGATTGCAAAAAAGGCACAAAATAGGCCAACGACAACCAATTTTTTAAACTTGCCATTTTGGCCAAAAAACGTGTTATAACTCACAAAAATTGGTCATTTTTCAAAATTTCTAACTTTCCCATTCTTTTACACCATTCATTAGAAAACGCATCGTCATTTAATATGAATGTAAAAAAGGCACATAAACAGGCAACGGATATCTATTTTTTAAACTCTCCTTTTTGCCAAAAACCGTGTGCTATAACTCACAAAAATTGGTAATTTTTCAAAATTTCTAACTTTCAATTTTTTTCACGCCATTCATTAGAAAACACATCGTCATTAGATACAAATGCAAAAAAGGCACAAAAACAGACAACGACGACCAATTTTTTAGACTTGCCATTTTTGCCAAAAAAACGTGTGCTATAACTAGCAAAAATTGTTCATTTTTCAAATTTCTAACTTTCAATTTTTTTCACACCATTCATTAGAAAACACATCGTCATTTGATATGATTGCAAAAAAGTCACAAAAACGACCAACGTCGACCAATTTCTTAAACTTGCCATTTTTGCCAAAAAACGTGTGCTATAACTCATAAAAATTGATCATTTTCAAAATTTCTAACTTTCCTTTTGTTTCACACCATTCATTAGAAAACACATCGTCATTTGATATGATTGCAAAAAGGCACAAAAATGGCCAACTACAACCAATTTTTTAAACTTGCCATTTTTTCCAAAAAAACTTGTGCTATAAATCACAAAAATTGGTCATTTTTCAAAATTTATAACTTTCTCTTTTTTCTACATATTTTATTAGAAAACACATCGTCATTATATACAAATGCAAAAAAGGCACAAAAACGGCCAACGACGACTAATTTTTTAAACTTACTATTTTGGCTAAAAAAACGTGTGCATTAACTCACAAAAATTGGTCATTTTTCAAAATTTCTAACTTTCCCTTTGTTTCACACCATTCATTAGAAAACACATCATCATTTAATATGATTGCAAAAAAGGCACAAAATAGGCCAACGACAACCAATTTTTTAAACTTGCCATTTTGCCAAAAAAACGTGTATTATAACTCATAAAAATTGATCATTTTTCAAAAATTCTAACTTTCCCTTTGTTTCACACCATTCATTAGAAAACAAATCATCATTTGATATGATTGCAAAAAAGGCACAAAATAGGCCAACGACAACCAATTTTTTAAACTCGCCATTTTGGCCAAAAAACGTGTGCTATAACTCACAAAAATTGGTCATTTTTCAAAATTTCTAACTTTCCCATTCTTTTACACCATTCATTAGAAAACGCATCGTCATTTAACATAAATGTAAAAAAGGCACATAAATAGGAGACGGATATCTATTTTTTAAACTCTCTATTTTGCCAAAAACCGTGTGCTATAACTCAGAAAAATTGGTAATTTTTCAAAATTTCTAACTTTCAATTTTTTTCACGCCATTCATTAGAAAACAAATCGTCATTAGATACAAATGCAAAAAAGGCACAAAAACAGACAACGACGACCAATTTTTTAGACTTGCCATTTTTGCCAAAAAAACGTGTGCTATAACTAGCAAAAATTGGTCATTTTTCAAAATTTCTAACTTTCAATTTTTTCCACACCATTCATTAGAAAACACATCGTCATTTGATGTGATTGCAAAAAAGGCACAAAAACGTCCAACGTCGACCAATTTTTTAAACTTGCCATTTTTGCCAAAAAACGTTTGCTATAACTCATAAAACTTGATCATTTTTCAAAATTTCTAACTTTCCCTTTGTTTCACACCATTCTTTAGAAAACACATCGTCATTTGATATGATTTCAAAAAAGGCACAAAAACAGCCAACGACGACCAATTTTTTAGACTTGCCATTTTGGCAAAAAAACGTGTGCTATAACTCACAAAAATTGGTGATTTTTCAAAATTTCTAACTTTCCCATTCTTTTACGCCATTCATTAGAAAACGCATCGTCATTTGATATGAATGTAAAAAAGGCACATAAACAGGAAACGGAGATCTATTCTTTAAACTCTCCATTTTGCCAAAAAAACGTGTGAACTCACAAAAATTGGTAATTTTTCAAAATTTCTAACTTTCAATTTTTTTCACACCATTCATTAGAAAACACATCGTCATTAGATACAAATGCAAAAAAGGCACAAAAACAGACAACGAAGACCAATTTTTTAAACTTGCCATTTTTGCCAAAAAAACGTGTGCTATAACTAGAAAAAATTGGCCATTTTTCAAAATTTCTAACTTTCAATTTTTTTCACACCATTCATTAGAAAACACATCGTCATTTGATGTGATTGCAAAAAAGGCACAAAATCGGCCAACTTCGACCAATTTTTTAAACTTGCCATTTTTGCCAAAAAAACGTGTGCTATAACTCATAAAAATAGATCATTTTTCAAAATTTCTAACTTTCCCTTTGTTTCACACCATTCATTAGAAAACACATCATCATTTGATATGATTGCAAAAAAGGCACAAAATAGGCCAACGACAACCAATTTTTTGAACTTGCCATTTTGGCCAAAAACGTGTGCTATAACTCACAAAAATTGGTGATTTTTCAAAATTTCTAACTTTCCCATTCTTTTACACCATTCATTAGATAACGCATCGTCATTTAATATGAATGTAAAAAAGGCACATAAACAGGCAACGGATACCTATTTTTTAAACTCTCCATTTTGCCAAAAACCGTGTGCTATAACTGACAAAAATTGGTAATTTTTCAAAATTTCTAACTTTCAATTTTTCTCACGCCATTCATTAGAAAACACATCGTCATTAGATACAAATGCAAAAAAGGCACAAAAACAGACAACGACGACCAATTTTTTAGACTTGCCATTTTTGCCAAAAAACGTGTATATCTCACAAAAATTGGTCATTTTTCAAAATTTCTAACTTTCCCATTCTTTTACACCATTCATTAGATAACGCATCGTCATTTAATATGAATGTAAAAAAGGCACATAAACAGGCAACGGATACCTATTTTTTAAACTCTCCATTTTGCCAAAAACCGTGTCCTATAACTCACAAAAATTGGTAATTTTTCAAAATTTCTAACTTTCAATTTTTCTCACGCCATTCATTAGAAAACACATCGTCATTAGATACAAATGCAAAAAAGGCACAAAAACAGACAACGACGACCAATTTTTTAGACTTGCCATTTTTGCCAAAAAAACGTGTGCTATAACTAGCAAAAATTGGACATTTTTCAAAAATTTCTATCTTTCAATTTTTTTCACACCATTCATTAGAAAACACGTCGTCATTTGATGTGATTGCAAAAAAGGCACAAAAACGGCCAACGTCGACCAATTTTTTAAACTTGCCATTTTTGCCAAAAAAACGTGTGCTATAACTCATAAAAATAGATCATTTTTCAAAATTTCTAACTTTCCCTTTGTTTCACACCATTCATTAGAAAACATATCATCATTTGATATGATTGCAAAAAAGGCACAAAATAGGCCAACGACAACCAATTTTTTAAACTTGCCATTTTGGCCAAAAAACGTGCGCTATAACTCACAAAAATTGGTCATTTTTCAAAATTTCTAACTTTCCCATTCATTTACACCATTCATTAGAAAACGCATCGTCATTTAATATGAATGTAAAAAAGGCACATAAACAGTCAACGGATATCTATTTTTTAAACTTTCCATTTTGCCAAAAACCGTGTGCTATAACTCACAAAAATTGGTAATTTTTCAAAATTTCTAACTTTCAATTTTTTTCACGCCTTTCATTAGAAAACACATCGTCATTAGATACAAATGCAAAAAAGGCACAAAAACAGACAACGACGACCAATTTTTTAGACTTGCCATTTTTGCCAAAAAAACGTGTGCTATAACTAGCAAAAATTGTTCATTTTTCAAATTTTTAACTTTCAATTTTTTTCACACCATTCATTAGAAAACACATCGTCATTTGATATGATTGCAAAAAAGTCACAAAAACGACCAACGTCGACCAATTTCTTAAACTTGCCATTTTTGCCAAAAAAACGTGTGCTATAACTCATAAAAATTGATCATTTTCAAAATTTCTAACTTTCCTTTTGTTTCACACCATTCATTAGAAAACACATCGTCATTTGATGTGATTGCTAAAAAGGCACAAAATCGGCCAACGTCGACCAATTTTTTAAACTTGCCATTTTTGCCAAAAAAACGTGTGCTATAACTCATAAAAATAGATCATTTTTCAAAATTTCTAACTTTCCCTTTGTTTCACACCATTCATTAGAAAACACATCATCATTTGATATGATTGCAAAAAAGGCATAAAATAGGCCAACGACAACCAATTTTTTAAACTTGCCATTTTGGCCAAAAAACGTGTTATAACTCACAAAAATTGGTCATTTTTCAAAATTTCTAACTTTCCCATTCTTTTACACCATTCATTAGAAAACGCATCGTCATTTAATATGAATGTAAAAAAGGCACATAAACAGGCAACGGATATCTATTTTTTAAACTCTCCTTTTTGCCAAAAACCGTGTGCTATAACTCACAAAAATTGGTAATTTTTCAAAATTTCTAACTTTCAATTTTTTTCACGCCATTCATTAGAAAACACATCGTCATTAGATACAAATGCAAAAAAGGCACAAAAACAGACAACGACGACCAATTTTTTAGACTTGCCATTTTTGCCAAAAAAACGTGTGCTATAACTAGCAAAAATTGTTCATTTTTCAAATTTCTAACTTTCAATTTTTTTCACACCATTCATTAGAAAACACATCGTCATTTGATATGATTGCAAAAAAGTCACAAAAACGACCAACGTCGACCAATTTCTTAAACTTGCCATTTTTGCCAAAAAACGTGTGCTATAACTCATAAAAATTGATCATTTTCAAAATTTCTAACTTTCCTTTTGTTTCACACCATTCATTAGAAAACACATCGTCATTTGATATGATTGCAAAAAGGCACAAAAATGGCCAACTACAACCAATTTTTTAAACTTGCCATTTTTTCCAAAAAAACTTGTGCTATAAATCACAAAAATTGGTCATTTTTCAAAATTTATAACTTTCTCTTTTTTCTACATATTTTATTAGAAAACACATCGTCATTATATACAAATGCAAAAAAGGCACAAAAACGGCCAACGACGACTAATTTTTTAAACTTACTATTTTGGCTAAAAAAACGTGTGCATTAACTCACAAAAATTGGTCATTTTTCAAAATTTCTAACTTTCCCTTTGTTTCACACCATTCATTAGAAAACACATCATCATTTAATATGATTGCAAAAAAGGCACAAAATAGGCCAACGACAACCAATTTTTTAAACTTGCCATTTTGCCAAAAAAACGTGTATTATAACTCATAAAAATTGATCATTTTTCAAAAATTCTAACTTTCCCTTTGTTTCACACCATTCATTAGAAAACAAATCATCATTTGATATGATTGCAAAAAAGGCACAAAATAGGCCAACGACAACCAATTTTTTAAACTCGCCATTTTGGCCAAAAAACGTGTGCTATAACTCACAAAAATTGGTCATTTTTCAAAATTTCTAACTTTCCCATTCTTTTACACCATTCATTAGAAAACGCATCGTCATTTAACATAAATGTAAAAAAGGCACATAAACAGGAGACGGATATCTATTTTTTAAACTCTCTATTTTGCCAAAAACCGTGTGCTATAACTCAGAAAAATTGGTAATTTTTTAAAATTTCTAACTTTCAATTTTTTTCACGCCATTCATTAGAAAACAAATCGTCATTAGATACAAATGCAAAAAAGGCACAAAAACAGACAACGACGACCAATTTTTTAGACTTGCCATTTTTGCCAAAAAAACGTGTGCTATAACTAGCAAAAATTGGTCATTTTTCAAAAATTCTAACTTTCAATTTTTTTCACACCATTCATTAGAAAACACATCGTCATTTGATGTGATTGCAAAAAAGGCACAAAAACGTCCAACGTCGACCAATTTTTTAAACTTGCCATTTTTGCCAAAAAACGTTTGCTATAACTCATAAAACTTGATCATTTTTCAAAATTTCTAACTTTCCCTTTGTTTCACACCATTCTTTAGAAAACACATCGTCATTTGATATGATTTCAAAAAAGGCACAAAAACAGCCAACGACGACCAATTTTTTAGACTTGCCATTTTGGCAAAAAAACGTGTGCTATAACTCACAAAAATTGGTGATTTTTCAAAATTTCTAACTTTCAATTTTTTTCACACCATTCATTAGAAAACACATCGTCATTAGATACAAATGCAAAAAAGGCACAAAAACAGACAACGAAGACCAATTTTTTAAACTTGCCATTTTTGCCAAAAAAACGTGTGCTATAACTAGAAAAAATTGGCCATTTTTCAAAATTTCTAACTTTCAATTTTTTTCACACCATTCATTAGAAAACACATCGTCATTTGATGTGATTGCAAAAAAGGCACAAAATCGGCCAACTTCGACCAATTTTTTAAACTTGCCATTTTTGCCAAAAAAACGTGTGCTATAACTCATAAAAATAGATCATTTTTCAAAATTTCTAACTTTCCCTTTGTTTCACACCATTCATTAGAAAACACATCATCATTTGATATGATTGCAAAAAAGGCACAAAATAGGCCAACGACAACCAATTTTTTGAACTTGCCATTTTGGCCAAAAACGTGTGCTATAACTCACAAAAATTGGTGATTTTTCAAAATTTCTAACTTTCCCATTCTTTTACACCATTCATTAGATAACGCATCGTCATTTAATATGAATGTAAAAAAGGCACATAAACAGGCAACGGATACCTATT
The DNA here is from genome assembly GCA_016586305.1 of Ophiorrhiza pumila. Classification (NCBI taxonomy): domain Eukaryota; kingdom Viridiplantae; phylum Streptophyta; class Magnoliopsida; order Gentianales; family Rubiaceae; genus Ophiorrhiza; species Ophiorrhiza pumila. Next base: position 40,273,639 of record BLIW01000011.1, on the reverse strand, counting down.
TTTTAAACTCTCCATTTTGCCAAAAACCGTGTGCTATAACTGACAAAAATTGGTAATTTTTCAAAATTTCTAACTTTCAATTTTTCTCACGCCATTCATTAGAAAACACATCGTCATTAGATACAAATGCAAAAAAGGCACAAAAACAGACAACGACGACCAATTTTTTAGACTTGCCATTTTTGCCAAAAAACGTTTATATCTCACAAAAATTGGTCATTTTTCAAAATTTCTAACTTTCCCATTCTTTTACACCATTCATTAGATAACGCATCGTCATTTAATATGAATGTAAAAAAGGCACAGAAACAGGCAACGGATACCTATTTTTTAAACTCTCCATTTTGCCAAAAACCGTGTCCTATAACTCACAAAAATTGGTAATTTTTCAAAATTTCTAACTTTCAATTTTTCTCACGCCATTCATTAGAAAACACATCGTCATTAGATACAAATGCAAAAAAGGCACAAAAACAGACAACGACGACCAATTTTTTAGACTTGCCATTTTTGCCAATAAAACGTGTGCTATAACTAGCAAAAATTGGTCATTTTTCAAAATTTCTAACTTTCAATTTTTTTCACACCATTCATTAGAAAACACATCGTCGTTTGATGTGATTGCAAAAAAGGCACAAAATCGGCCAACGTCGACCAATTTTTTAAACTTGCCATTTTTTCCAAAAAAACGTGTGCTATAACTCATAAAAACAAACCATTTTTAAAAATTTCTAACTTTCCCTTTGTTTCACACCATTCATTAGAAAACACATCATCATTTGATATGATTACAAAAAAGGCACAAAATAGGCCAACGACAACCAATTTTTTAAACTTGCCATTTTGGCCAAAAAACGTGTGCTATAACTCACAAAAATTTGTCATTTTTCAAAATTTCTAACTTTCCCATTCTTTTACACCATTCATTAGAAAACGCATCGTCATTTAATATGAATGTAAAAAAGGCACATAAACAGGCAACGGATATCTATTTTTTAAACTCTCCTTTTTGCCAAAAACCGTGTGCTATAACTCACAAAAATTGGTAATTTTTCAAAATTTCTAACTTTCAATTTTTTCACGCCATTCATTAGAAAACACATCGTCATTAGATACAAATGCAAAAAAGGCACAAAAACAGACAACGACGACCAATTTTTTAGACTTGCCATTTTTGCCAAAAAAACGTGTGCTATAACTAGCAAAAATTGTTCATTTTTCAAATTTCTAACTTTCAATTTTTTTCACACCATTCATTAGAAAACACATCGTCATTTGATATGATTGCAAAAAAGTCACAAAAACGACCAACGTCGACCAATTTCTTAAACTTGCCATTTTTGCCAAAAAACGTGTGCTATAACTCATAAAAATTGATCATTTTCAAAATTTCTAACTTTCCTTTTGTTTCACACCATTCATTAGAAAACACATCGTCATTTGATATGATTGCAAAAAGGCACAAAAATGGCCAACTACAACCAATTTTTTAAACTTGCCATTTTTTCCAAAAAAACTTGTGCTATAAATCACAAAAATTGGTCATTTTTCAAAATTTATAACTTTCTCTTTTTTCTACATATTTTATTAGAAAACACATCGTCATTATATACAAATGCAAAAAAGGCACAAAAACGGCCAACGACGACTAATTTTTTAAACTTACTATTTTGGCTAAAAAAACGTGTGCATTAACTCACAAAAATTGGTCATTTTTCAAAATTTCTAACTTTCCCATTCTTTTACACCATTCATTAGAAAACGCATCGTCATTTAATATGAATGTAAAAAAGGCACATAAACAGGCAACGGATATCTATTTTTTAAACTCTCCATTTTGCCAAAAACCGTGTGCTATAACTCACAAAAATTGGTAATTTTTCAAAATTTCTAACTTTCAATTTTTTTCACGCCATTCATTAGAAAACACATCGTCATTAGATACAAATGCAAAAAAGGCACAAAAACAGACAACGACGACCAATTTTTTAGACTTGCCATTTTTGCCAAAAAAACGTGTGCTATAACTAGCAAAAATTCTTCATTTTTCAAAATTTCTAAATTTCAATTTTTTTCACACCATTCATTAGAAAACACATCGTCATTTGATGTGATTGCAAAAAAGTCACAAAAACGACCAACGTCGACCAATTTCTTAAACTTGCCATTTTTGCCAAAAAACGTGTGCTATAACTCATAAAAATTGATCATTTTCAAAATTTCTAACTTTCCTTTTGTTTCACACCATTCATTAGAAAACACATTGTCATTTGATATGATTGCAAAAAGGCACAAAAATGGCCAACGACGACCAATTTTTTAAACTTGCCATTTTTTCCAAAAAAACGTGTGCTATAACTCACAAAAATTGGTCATTTTTCAAAATTTATAACTTTCTCTTTTTTTTACACAATTTATTAGAAAACACATCGTCATTAGATACAAATGCAAAAAAGGCACAAAAACGGCCAACGACGACTAATTTTTTAAACTTGCTATATTGGCCAAAAAAACGTGTGCATTAACTCACAAAAATTGGTCATTTTTCAAAATTTTTAACATTTCATTTTTTTCACACCATTCATTAGAAAACACATCGTCATTTCAAACGAATGCAAAAAAGGCACAAAAACAGACGACGACGACCAATTTTTTAGACTTGCCATTTTGGCCAAAAAACGTGTATATCTCACAAAAATTGGTCATTTTTCAAAATTTCTAACTTTCCCATTCTTTTACACCATTCATTAGAAAACGCATCGTCATTTGATATGAATGTAAAAAAGGCACATAAACAGACAACGGAGATCTATTCTTTAAACTCTCCATTTTGCCAAAAAAACGTGTGCTATAACTCACAAAAATTGGTACTTTTTCAAAATTTCTAACTTTCAATTTTTTTTCACACCATTCATTAGAAAACATATCGTCATTAGATACAAATGCAAAAAAGGTACAAAAACAGACAACGACGACAAATTTTTTAGACTTGCAATTTTTGCCAAAAAAACGTGTGTTATAACTAGCAAAAATTGGTCATTTTTCAAAATTTCAAACTTTCAATTTTTTTCACACCATTCATTAGAAAACACATCGTCATTTGATGTGATTGCAAAAAAGGCACAAAAACGGCTAACGTCGACCAATTTTTTAAACTTGCCATTTTTGCCAAAAAAACGTGTGCTATAACTCATAAAAATTGATCATTTTTCAAAATTTCTAACTTTCCCTTTGTTTCACACCATTCTTTAGAAAACACATCGTCACTTGATATGATTTCAAAAAAGGCACAAAAACAGCCAACGACGACCAATTTTTTAAACTTGCCATTTTTGCCAAAAAAACGTGTGCTATAACTCACAAAAATTGGTCATTTTTCAAAATTTCTATCTTTCCTTTTGTTTCACACCATTCATTAGAAAACGCATCGTTATTTGATATGATTGCAAAAAGGCACATAAATGGCCAACGACGACCAATTTTTTAAACTTGCCATTTTTTCCAAAAAACCGTGTGCTATAACTCACGAAAATTGGTCATTTTTCAAAATTTATAACTTTCTCTTTTTTTTTACACAATTTATTAGAAAACACATCGTCATTAGATACAAATGCAAAAAAGTCACAAAAACGGCCAACGACGACTAATTTTTTAAACTTGCTATTTTGGCCAAAAAAACGTGTGCATTAACTAACAAAAATTGGTCATTTTTCAAAATTTTTAACATTTCATTTTTTTCACACCATTCATTAGAAAACACATCGTCATTTCAAACGAATGCAAAAAAGGCACAAAAATAGACAACGACGACCAATTTTTTAGACTTGCCATTTTGGCCAAAAAACGTGTGCTATAACTCACAAAAAATTGGTCATTTTTCAAAATTTCTAACTTTCCCATTCTTTTACACCATTCATTAGAAAACGCATCGTCATTTGATATGAATGTAAAAAAGGCACATAAAAAGGCAACGGAGATGTATTCTTTAAACTCTCCATTTTGCCAAAAAAACGTGTGCTATAACTGACAAAAATTGGCAATTTTTCAAAATTTCTAACTTTCAATTTTTTTCACACCATTCATTAGAAAACACATCGTCATTAGATACAAATGCAAAAAAGGCACAAAAACAGACAACGACGACCAATTTTTTAGACTTGCCATTTTTGCCAAAAAAACGTGTGCTATAACTAGCAAAAATTGGTCATTTTTAAAAATTTTTAACTTTCAATTTTTTTCACACCATTCATTAGAAAACACATCGTCATTTGATGTGATTGCAAAAAAGGCACAAAAACGGCCAACGTCGACCAATTTTTTAAACTTGCCATTTTTGCCAAAATAACGTGTGCTATAACTCATAAAAATTTATCATTTTTCAAAATTTCTAACTTTCCCTTTGTTTCACACCATTCTTTAGAAAACACATCTTCACATGATATGATTGCAAAAAAGGCACAAAAACAGCCAACGACGACCAATTTTTTAAACTTGCCATTTTTGTCAAAAAAACGTGTGCTAAAACTCACAAAAATTGGTCATTTTTCAAAATTTCTAACTTTCCTTTTGTTTCACACCATTCATTAGAAAACACATCTTCATTTGATATGATTGCAAAAAGGCACAAAAATGGCCAACGACGACAAATTTTTTAAACTTGTCATTTTTTCCAAAAAAACGTATGCTATAACTCACAAAAATTGGTCATTTTTCAAAATTTATAACTTTCTCTTTTTTTTACACCATTCATTAGAAAACTCATCGTCATTTGATATGAAAGCAAAAAATGCACATAAACAGGCAACGGAGATCTAATTGGTCAATTTTCAAAATTTTTAACATTTCATTTTCTTCACACCATTCATTAGAAAACACATCGTTATTTCAAACGAATGCAAAAAAGGCACAAAAACAGACAACAACGACCAATTTTTTAGACTTGCCATTTTTGCCAAAAAAACGTGTGCTATAACTCACAAAAATTGGTCATTTTTCAAAATTTCTAACTTTTCCTCTGTTTCACACCATTCATTAGAAAACACATCATCATTTGATATGATTGCAAAAAAGGCACAAAATAGGCCAACGACAACCAATTTTTTAAACTTGCCATTTTGGCCAAAAAACTTGTGCTGTAACTCACAAAAACTGGTCATTTTTCAAAATTTCTAACTTTCCCATTCTTTTACACCATTCATTAGAAAACTCATCGTCATTTGATATGAAAGCAATAAAGGCACATAAACAGGCAACGGAGATCTACTTTTCAAACATGCCATTTTGCCAAACAAACGTGTGCTATAACTCAGAAAAATTGGTCATTTTTCAAAATTTCTAACTTTCAATTTTTTTCACACCATTCATTAGAAAACACATCGTCATTCGATACAAATGCAAAAAAGGCACAAAAACAGACAACGACGACCAATTTTTTAGACTTGCCATTTTTGCCAAAAAAACGTGTTCTATAACTAGCAAAAATTGGTCATTTTTCAAAATTTCTAACTTTCAATTTTTTTCACACCATTCATTAGAAAACACATCGTCATTTGATATGATTGCAAAAAAGGCACAAAAACTGCCAACGACGACCAATTTTTTAAACTTTCCATTTTTGCCAAAAAAACGTGTGCTATAACTCATAAAAATTGATCATTTTTCAAAATTTCTAACTTTCCCTTTGTTTCACACTATTCTTTAGAAAACACATCTTCATTTGATATGATTGCAAAAAAGGCACAAAAACAGCCAACGACGAGCAATTTTTTAAACCTGTCATTTTTGCCAAAAAAAACGTGTGCTATAACTCACAAAAATTTGTCATTTTTCAAAATTTCTAACTTTTCCTCTGTTTCCCACCATTCTTTAGAAAACACATCGTCATTTGATATGATTGCAAAAAAGGCAAAAAAACAGCCAACGACGACCTATTTTTTTAACTTGCCATTTTTCCCAAAAAAACGTTTGCTATAACTCATAAAAATTGATCATTTTTTAAAATTTCTAACTTTCCCTTTGCTTCACACCATTCACTAGAAAACACATCGTCATTTGATATGATGTGGGGATCAAATCGGTTCATATATGTAAGGGTGATATTAGGGTATATCCATCATCCACAAAATTTATTAATATAAGAGGGAGTGGCGCCCCTCGTAAAAGGTCCGTTGCCATATAAAATAAAAAAATAAAAAAAAATGATTGCAAAAAAGGCACAAAAACAGCCAACGACGAGCAATTTTTTAAACTTGCCATTTTTGCCAAAAAAAGTGTGCTATAACTCACAAAAATTGGTCATTTTTCAAAATTTCTAACTTTCCCTTTGTTTCACACCATTCATTAGAAAACACATCGTCATTTGATATGATTGTAAAAAAGGCACAAAAAGGGCCAACGACGACCAATTTTTTAAACTTGTCTTTTTTGCCAAAAAAAAACGTGTGCTATAACTCAGAAAAATTGGTCATTTTTCAAAATTTCTAACTTTCAATTTTTTTCACACCATTCATTAGAAAACACATCGTCATTAGATACAAATGCAAAAAAGGCACAAAAACAGACAACGATGACCAATTTTTTAAACTTGCCATTTTTGCCAAAAAAACGCGAGCTATAACTCACAAAAATTGATCATTTTTCAAAATTTCTAACTTTCCCTTTGCTTCTCACCATTCATTAGAAAACACATCGTCATTTGATATGATTGCAAAAAAGGCAAAAAAAGGTCAACGACGACCAATTTTTTAAACTTGCCATTTTTGCCAAAAAAACATGTGCTATAACTCACAAAAATTTGTCATTTTTCAAAATTTTTAACTTTTCCTCTGTTTCCCACCATTCTTTAGAAAACACATCGTCATTTGATATGATTGCAAAAAAGGCAAAAAAACAGCCAACGACGACCGATTTTTTTAACTTGCCATTTTTCCCAAAACAACGTGTGCTATAACTCATTAAAATTGATCATTTTTCAAAATTTCTAACTTTCCATTTGCTTCACACCATTCACTAGAAAACACATCGTCATTTGATATGATTGCAAAAAAGGCACAAAAACAGCCAACGACGAGCAATTTTTTAAACTTGCCATTTTTGCCAAAAAAAGTGTGCTATAACTCACAAAATTGGTCATTTTTCAAAATTTCTAACTTTCCCTTTGTTTCACACCATTCATTATAAAACATATCGTCATTTGATATGATTGCAAAAAAGGCACAAAAACGGCCAACGACGACCAAATTTTTAAACTTGCCTTTTTTCCCAAGAAAAACGTGTGCTACAACTCACAAAAATTGATCATTTTTTAAAATTTATAACTTTCTCTTTTATTTACACAATTCATTAGAAAACACATCGTCATTAGATACAAATGCAAAAAAGGGACAAAAACAGCCAACGACGACTAATTTTTTAAACTTGCTATTTTGGCCAAAAAAACGTGTGCATTAAGTCACTAAAATTGGTCATTTTTCAAAATTTCAAACTTTTCTTTTTTTCACACCATTCATTAGAAAACACATCGTCATTTCAAACGAATGCAAAAAAAGCACAAAAACAGACAACGACGACCAATTTTTTAGACTTGCCATTTTTGCCAAAAAAACGTGTGCTTTAACTCACAAAAATTGGTTATTTTTCAAAATTTCTAACTTTTCCTCTGTTTCACACCATTCGTTAGAAAACACATCGTCAGTTGATATGATTGCAAAAATGGCAATAAAATGGCCAACGAAGACCAATTTTTTAAACTTGCCATTTTTGCCAAAAAAACGTGTGCTATAACTCACAAAAATTGATCATTTTTCAAAATTTATAACTTTCCCATTCTTTTACACCATTCATTAGAAAATGCATCGTCATTTGATATGAATGCAAAAACGGCACATAAACAGGCAACGGAAATCTATTTTTTAAACTCTCCATTTTGCCAAAAACCGTGTGCTATAACTCACAAAAATTGGTAATTTTTCAAAATTTCTAACTTTCAATTTTTTCACACCATTCATTAGAAAACGCATCGTCATTTGATATGAATGCAAAAAAGGCACATAAACAGGCAACGGAGATCTATTTTTTAAACTTGCCATTTTGCCAAAAAACGTGTGATATAACTCTCAAAAATTGGTAATTTTTTAAAATTTCTAACTTTCAATTTTTTTCACACTATTCATTAGAAAACACATCGTCATTAGATACAAATGCAAAAAAGGCACAAAAACAGACAACGACGACCAATTTTTTAGACTTGCCATTTTTGCCAAAAAAACGTGTGCTATAACTAGCAAAAATTGGTCATTTTTCAAAATTTCTAACTTTCAATTTTTTTCACACCATTCATTAGATAACACATCGTCATTTGATATGATTGCAAAAAAGGCACAAAAACGGCCAACGACGACCAATTTTTTAAACTTGCCATTTTTGCCAAAAAAACGTGTGCTATAACTCATAAAAATTGATCATTTTTCAAAATTTCTAACTTTCCCTTTGTTTCACACCATTCTTTATAAAACACATCTTCATTTGATATGATTGCAAAAAAGGCACAAAAACAGCCAACGACGAGCAATTTTTTAAACTTGCCATTTTTGCCAAAAAAAACGTGTGCTATAACTCACAAAAATTGGTCATTTTTCAAAATTTCTAACTTTCCTTTTGTTTCACACCATTCATTAGAAAACACATCGTCATTTGATATTATTGGAAAAAGGCACAAAAATGGCCAACGAAGACCAATTTTTTAAACTTGCCATTTTTTCAAAAAAAACGTGTGCTATAACTCACAAAAATTGGTCATTTTTCAAAATTTATAACTTTCTCATTTTTTTACACAATTCATTAGAAAACACATCGTCATTAGATACAAATAAAAAAAAGGCACAAAAACGGCCAACGACGACTAATTTTTTGAACTTGCTATTTTGGCCAAAAAACGTGTGCATTAACTCACAAAAATTGGTCTTTTTTTAAAATTTTTAACATTTTATTTTTTTCACACCATTCATTAGAAAACACATCGTCATTTCAAACGAATGCATAAAAGGCACAAAAACAGACAACGACGACCAATTTTTTAGACTTGCCATTTTGCCAAAAAAACGTGTGCTATAACTCACAAAAATTGGTCATTTTTCAAAATTTCTAACTTTTCCTCTGTTTCACACCATTCATTAGAAAACACATCATCATTTGATATGATTGCAAAAAAGGCACAAAATAGGCCAACGACAACCAATTTTTTAAACTTGCCATTTTGGCCAAAAAACGTGTGCTTATCTCACAAAAACTGGTCATTTTTCAAAATTTCTAACTTTCCCATTCTTTTACACTATTCATTAGAAAATGCATCGTCATTTGATATGAATGTAAAAAAGGCACATAAACAGGCAACGGAGATCTATTTTTTAAACTCGCCATTTTGCCAAAAAACGTGTGATATAACTCTCAAAAATTGGTAATTTTTTAAAATTTCTAACTTTCAATTTTTTTCACACTATTCATTAGAAAACACATCGTCATTAGATACAAATGCAAAAAAGGCACAAAAACAGACAACGACGACCAATTTTTTAGACTTGTAATTTTTGCCAAAAAAACGTGTGCTATAAATCACAAAAATTGGTCATTTTTCAAAATTTCTAACTTTCAATTTTTTTCACACCATTCATTAGTAAACACATCGTCATTTGATAAGATTGCAAAAAGGCACAAAAACGGCCAACGACGACCAATTTTTTAAACTTGCCATTTTTGCCAAAAAAACGTGTGCTATAACTCACAAAAATTTGTCATTTTTCAAAATTTCTAACTTTTCCTCTGTTTCACACCATTCATTAGAAAACACAGCGTCGTTTGATATGATTGCAAAAAAGGCAAAAAAACTGCCAACGACGACCAATTTTTTAAACTTGCCATTTTTGCCAAAAAAAACGTGAGCTATAGCTCACAAAAATTGATCATTTTTCAAAATTTCTAACTTTCCCTTTGCTTCACACCATTCATTAGAAAACACATCGTCATTTGATATGATTGCAAAAAAAGTCACAAAAACAGCCAACGACGAGCAATTATTTAAACTTGCCATTTTTGCCAAAAAAACGTGTGCTATAACTCACAAAAATTGGTCATTTTTCAAAATTTCTAAATTTCCCTTTGTTTCACACCATTCATTAGAAAACTGATGAGTTGGTTTCATACCAACTAATATGTATAAATATTTTAGCTTTTGCCTTTTGTTTTCATGCAATTGTATGGTGTTTTATGCTATTTTGTGTATTCATGTGCTTTTTGATGTGGCAGTGCTAAATGGCATAAAAAAAGGGTTAAAATGATGGTGACTGAGGTGATGTGTGTCTAGGTTGAAAATGAAGAAACTTAAAGATGCCTTGCTCGGCTAAATTAGGGTTTTGGCAGCTTGATTGTGCGATTTGTTTTGAGTGTAACGCTTTCAATACTAATCCAAATGATGAGTTCTTAGATGATTTGGAAAGCTCTTTGTGTTTAATTCAATTGTCATGTTTTAAGTTTCTCCAAATTCTGTATACAATCATGAGGAACTGAGGCTTCTTTGTTGTGATTGGATTAGGGTTTGGTTTTTTAGGGTTTGATCTTTCTGCCATAGTTTGGTAAAATGGGTATATCTTGTGCTACAAGTATCCAATGATGCTGATTCTTGAACCAGTGGAAAGATTGGAGGAAGTTCTAGAACTTCTATGTTTACCACCAAGTCTAATTCCGGGGCTAAAGCACATTTATTTGGCATGGAAGTAGAGCATTGTGTTGAAAATGGACACTTAGCCATATAGTTGCTCTTATATTTGCACTCACCTCACACTTCATGTTTGTATGGCATTTACACTCACATGCACGGCGAGCTCACTTCACTTCCACTGCCCTTATGCACACACATGCACCCTCGCACACTCTTGCACACATTCACGTTGGGCGGCGAGGTGACTCTCGCATGCACCATGCGCACACATCATGCAACGAGGTAAGCTCGTCACATGAATCGTGCATACCTCGCCGCACAAGTGTGTGCGGCGAGGTCACTTCTCTACTCACACACATCTCACCATTTCTCATGCATTATATATACACTTGAACATTTATCATTTTGGCTACTTCCGTGTTGTTTCATGGTGTTCTTGCATGCTCACTTTCATTCTACCATATTGTCATTCATGCTTTGTACATAAGTTGCTCAAGATTGATGTCCTTTGCTTTTCTTATTATGAATTCATGAATTGTTGTGTTTTATTTCGTTATTTGCAAGATCATGCACTCATTCTCCATTCAATGTTTGATAAAGTTTCTTGAACATCATGTTTTCCATTTCGGGTGAAGAATGCATCATTTAGCGGCTATGGCATTCATCAATTTCCACTTTCACTTTGCTTCATTTTATTTTATTTACATTCGGTTTGTACACAACACTCTTAGCCACACTTAGTTCACAACATTTTACACACACTTCACTCTTCATTGCATTTCATTATTCATTCTTGCACACATTCACAACACTCTCACTTCACAGCAAGTTAGCACACTACACTACACTTCACATTTGCATTTCTTCATAAACAACGCACATCTCGCTGCACTCACGCACCTCACTCTCGCACACACGGCGAGACCTCTCGGCGAGGTCTCGCCATTCATACACAACACATGGCGAGGTCTCGCCGAGAGATCTCGCCATGCACACACTTGCACGGAGAGGTCTCGCCACACAAATAAGTTTCACGGCGAGGTCTCGCCGAGAGACCTCGCCATGAAACATTTGAATGGCATCGGCGAGACCTCGCCATGAAACATTTGAGTGGCATGTGAAATTGCTGCCCATATTTTTTCTAAGTGTCGTTCTTGCTCGTCACATGTGCAGGAGCTTGGAAGGCATGGTGTGTGGAGGCTCTAAAGCGTGGTTTCCATGGTCATGAAGACATGAGGGAAGATGAAGACGTGATCCAAGAAGGCTCAAAGGCGTGGGGGGTTATGATGAAGGCGCCGAAGTCCGTGAACTAAAGGCGCGAGGCAATACATTGATCGAGATGTTTTGTGGACACGTGATATTTTACAATGGCATTTTTTGTAATAAGTCATTCATTTTACGTTAGCGTATTATTTACGTTTTGTAATCCTCTATAAATAGAGGATTTAGTTAGATTTTACAAACGAACATTCGAGAGTAGAAAACGGATTTTTGATTTTTAGAGCGGGAATTTTCTCTCTCAATTTTCTCTCTCAATTTTCTCTTTCTCTCTCTAGTTTCTCTCTCTAGATTTTCTTCTCCGATTTCATTTCCGATCGCGACTTTGTACTGGAGATTACATATTGAACTCAATCGAAGGAGCATTTGACATTCCTCTACACTTTAATCGGTGAAATCTTTCAAATTGATGGAATTGAACTGTTTAATGATGGAATTTGATGAATATGAGTTGAATATGGAATTTTCTGGCTAATTGTGTGATATCTTAGGGTTCTAAACGGATGAATACATGATTTAGGAGATTTGATGCTATGTAATTGACGTAATTGAAAAAGATTGAAATTGCACTTGAATTTATTAATTGAAATCTGTTTAATTTCATATCTCTGCACTAATTTTGAATGGATCAAGCTTCGATTGTGGTCGCCATGCTAAGTTGAGGATTGATTCACCAACGTTAGTGAAGAAGCATGAGATGAGAACTAAAGTGTGATTGTCTAAGTCTTTACACTTGCTTTCTATGATTATTTCATTTCTGAGATTCAGGCCTCGCCATGGGAAGCTTTGATGAATTGAAACATTAGGAAAAGTGTTAAAGAAGCTCTCTGTGTTAATAAACGAAGACATTCAAGCTTAGGTTGGGCCTCGCCATGGGACGTTGCGGAGTGAATTAGTAGTTAGCTTGGAGAGTTGAGACGTTGCGGAGTGAATTTCACCATTCTCAGGCCTCGCCATGAGAGAGGATGGTGTCAAGAAGTACAGGAAGTGGTGTGGTCGCCATGCTAACCATAACTTGAGCTTCTAGGCAACTTAGGTCTCCTTGAGATTTGCTTGCTAGTTGATTACATAGCATAGATTGGCTAGGCCTGTGTTCATCCGATACAAGAACCCTAGGATATCTGTTTATACTTGTTAGTAGCTTTCCTTTTATTCCTTTAATTTTGTTTCTTTTCGTGTGGACATTTCTTTCAATTTTGTGATTTGCTATCGTGACAATACTTGGAACAATTGATCATTTTTCAAAATTTCTAACTTTTCCTCTATTTGACACCATTCATTAGAAAACATATCGTCATTTGATATGATTGCAAAAAAGGCAAAAAAACGGCCAACAACGACCAATTTTTTAAACTTGCCATTTTTGCCAAAAAAACGTGTGCTATAACTCACAAAAATTGATCATTTTTCAAAATTTCTAACTTTCCCTTTGCTTCGCACCATTCGTTAGAAAACACATCGTCATTTGATATGATTGCAAAAAAGGCACAAAAATGGCCAACGACGTCAATTTTTTAAACTTGCCATTTTTGCCAAAAAAACGTGTGCTATAACTCACAAAAATTGGTCATTTTTTAAAATTTCTAACTTTCTCATTGTTTCACACCATTCATTAGAAAATACAACGTCATGTGATACGAATGCAAAAAAGGCACAAAAATGACCAACGACGAATTTTTTTTAGACTTGCCATTTTTGCCAAAAAAACGTGTGCTATAACTCAAAAAAATTGGTCATTTATCAAAAATTCTAACTTTCCCTTTTTTACACCAATCATTAGAAAACACATCGTCATTTGGTACGAATGCAAAAAAGGCACAAAAACGGCCAACGACAACAAATTTTTTAAACTTGCCATTTTGGCCAAAAAAACGTGTGCTATAACTCACAAAAACTGGTCATTTTTAAAAATTTTTAACTTTCCCATTTTTTTACACCATTCATTAGAAAACGCATCGTCATTTGATATGAATGCAAAAAAGGCACATAAACGGGCAACAGAGATCTATTTTTTAAACTTGCCATTTTACCAAAAAAACGTGTGCTATAACTCAAAAAATTGGTCATTTTTCAAAATTTCTAACTTTCAATTTTTTTCACACCATTCATTAGAAAACACATCGTCATTTGATATGATTGCAAAAAAGGCACGTAAACACGAAACGGGGATCTATTTTTTAAACTTGCCATTTTTATCAAAAAAACGTGTGCTATAACTCACAAAAATTGGTCATTTTTCAAAATTTCTAACTTTCCCTATGTTTCACACCATTCGTTAGAAAACAAATCGTCATTAGATATGATTGCAAAAAAGGCACAAAAACTGCCAACGACGACTAATTTTTTAAACTTGCCATTTTTGCCAAAAAAACGTGTGCTATAACTCACAAAAATTGGTCATTTTTCAAAATTTCTAACTTTCCCTTTGTTTCACACCATTCATTAGAAAATAAATCGTCATTTGAAAAGATTGCAAAAAAGGCACAAAAACGGCCAACGACGACCAATTTTTTAAACTTGCCATTTTAGCCAAAAAAACGTTTGCTATAACTCACAAAAATTGGTCATTTTTCATAATTTATAACTTTCAATTTTTTTCACACCATTCATTAGAAAACACATCGTCATTAGATACAAATGCAAAAAAGGCACAAAAACGGCCAACGACGGCTAATTTTTTAAACTTGCCATTTTTGCCAAAAAACGTGTGCTATAACTCACAAAAATTGGTCATTTTTCAAAATTTCTAACTTTCCCTTTGTTTCACACCATTCATTAAAAAATAAATCGTCATTTGAAAAGATTGCAAAAAAGGCACAAAAACGGCCAACGACGACCAATTTTTTAAACTTGCCATTTTTGCCAAAAAAACGTTTGCTATAACTCACAAAAATTGGTCATTTTTCATAATTTATAACTTTCAATTTTTTTCACACCATTCATTAGAAAACACATCGTCATTAGATACAAATGCAAAAAATGCACAAAAACGGCCAACGACGTCTAATTTTTTAAACTTGCTATTTTGGCCAAAAAATCGTGTGCATTAACTCACAAAAATTGGTCATTTTTCAAAATTTCTAACTTTTCATTTTTTTTCACACCATTCATTAGAAAACACATTGTCATTTGATATGAATGCAAAAAAGGCACATAAACAGGAAACGGAGATCTATTTTTTAAACTTTCCATTTTTGCCAAAAAAATGTGTGCTATAACTCACAAAATTTGGTCATTTTTCAAAATTTCTAACTTTCCTTTTGTTTCACACCATTCATTAGAAAACACATTGTCATTTGATATGATTGCAAAAGAGGCACAAAACAACCAACGACCAGCAATCTTTTAAACTTGCCATTTTTGCCAAAAAACGTGTGCATTAACTCACAAAAATTGGTCATTTTTCAAAATTTCTAACTTTTCATTTTTTTTCACATCATTCACTAGAAAACACATCGTCATTTGATATGAATGCAAAAAAGGCACATAAACAGGAAACGGAAATCTAGTTTTTAAACTTGCCATTTTTGCCAAAAAAACGTGTGCTATAACTCACAAAAATTGGTCATTTTTTAAAATTTATAACGTTCTCTTTTTTTTACTGATGAGTTGGTTTTATACCAACTATTTTGTGCTTAAATTCTTGGACTTTGTCTTGTGTTAGTGCAAATGTGTGGTGTTTTAGGTGCTTCTATGCATATATGTGTTGTGTTAATTGGTAATGTTAAAATGGTGAAAATAGAGTAAAAATGGTGGTAAATGGAGTTAAAAGTGTTAAGGAAAAGTGGAGGAACCGAAAATGTGCAATTTTGGCCAAATTAGGGTTTTGGCAGCTTTGAGTGTGCAATTATTTTGAGCATAACTTCTTCATTACTAGTCCAAATGATGAGATCTTGGATGTTCTGGAAGCTCTTTGCATGTACTTCATTGCTTATGTTTTAACTTTCTTCTAATTCTGTGCGCAAGTATGAGAAACGGGGGCATGTTTCCAATTACTACTCCAGGTTTTCATCTTTGATTTCATATTGTCACATTTTGCTAGAATTAGTATATCTTGAGCTACAGACCTCCAATGATGCTGATTATTGAACCAATGGAAAGCCAAGAGAAAGAGATAAAACTTTTATGTTTACCACAAAGTCCAATTCAAATGTTAGAACACACAAATTTCGCTTGGAAGTTGTTTGTTGGTTCTGAAATGGTGGCATCGCGCACAAGCGCACACTCTCGTGCACACATGCATGCGACAAAGCACACTTCGCTACACACATGCATGCGACGAAGTCCACCTCGCCGCACACACATGCACTGCCATTTATGCACCTCGCCGCACACACATGCACGACGAAGCGCACCTCGCCGCACACACGCACGCGACGAAGCGCACTTCGTCGCGCGCTCACTCGCACACACTTGCACAGCTTGACCACACTTCACCATTTTGGGCATAACTTTTTCGTCTTAGCTCCGATTTTATTGATTCAAAAAGCTGTAGAAAGCTAAGCTTTGGGGCTATAACTTTCATGTTTCAAGTTTTCTCAAATTCCTACAGCAGCATATTCGAATTTTGGTTGGGAGATTGCTGAATACTTGAACAACTTGAGCATTCCAATAAGTTTGATGTTTGTGTTTGAAATCACTTTTGCATTCTCACTTTGTACATAATCTCTTCCACAGCACTTCACACATGATCAAAGTTGGCGAGACTTCGTCAAAAATTGGCGAGACTTCGTGGGAATTGGCGAGGCTTCGTGAGAATAGGCGAGACTTCGTGGAGCTGAAACTTCTCTCTGCCACACTTTAGTATTTCGGCCATAACTCTCTTGTCCTAGGTCCGAATTGGATGATTCAAAAGTATGTGGAAAGCTAACACATAGGGCTATAACATTGGTCTTTTAAGTTTTTCCAAATTCACGATGCATCGTGGTCGAAATCTGGCTGGAAGTTGCTGCCAGTTTTGTGATGTTAATGGGTTTCCAGAAAATGGCTAAGTGTTGAAGCTTTGGTTTTCTGAATTTCCAGGCAGCTGAAGGCGTGAATATCGGTGGCAGGAAGGCGTGATTTCCTGAAGGTTGTTCTGCTTGGAAGCTTGCGAGGTTGCTGAAAGCGTGATTTTCTTAGGCTTGAAGGCGTGGAGTGCTCTGATTTTTCTCACCTGGAGTCTGAGCAGCGAAGGCGTGAAGACCAGAGGCCTGAAGGCGTGACGAGGTTGACGAAGGCGTGAAATGATTAAGCCTGAAGGCGCGGGAATGCTGAATTTTTCTTCAAACTTGGAATTTTCACATTTTTTGGGCTGATTTTGGTTCTTCCTTTCAAGGACACTTTTGTAATATCTTTAGATATTTTTAGTTAGCGTATTAGTTACAGTTCTACTCTTCTATATATAGGAGATGTAGCTAATGTAAAAAGGGGATTTTCGAGATTGGAGATTTTAGAACTATCTTTGAATTAGGGCGGGAATTCTCATTTTCTCTCTCTAGATCTACTTTCTCTCACTAAACATTTCTCCTCCGATCTCAACTCCGATTGTGAATTTGGACTGGATTCTTCTTTCTTATTCTCAATTGACAAAGGAATCGACAACTCTCTCGATTTAATCAGTAAATTCTTCCAATTAAGTGAGAATGAGCTTATCAATGTTGGAATTTGTTGATTTTGAAATGAGAAAGATGTTTTCTGGCTAAATCTATGATATCTTAGGATTCTTAATGGATGAATACGTGTTTTGGTAGATTGTATGCTATGCAATTGATCTAATTGTTGAGTATTGAAATCACATTTGAATTGAGCATAAACATATGTTGAATTTCATAATTCCTAGCTAATCTTGAATAGATCAAGCTTCAATTGTGGTCGACATGCTAAATTGAGGAGTGATTAATCAAAGTTAGCGAAGTTGCATGAATCGAGAACTAAATTGTGATTGTTTTAAGTCTTTGCACTTGTTTTCTGTAATCAAATCAATTCTGAGACTCAGGCCTCGCCATAGGAAGTGTTAATGAATTGAAACATTAGGAAAAGTGTTAAAGGAGCTTTCTGTGTTAACAACGATGATATGTGAACCCTAGGATGGGCCTCGCCATGGGAGTTCTTAGGACTTTGCATGTTAGAGTAATTAGCTTGGAAAGTTGAGACTTTGCGGAGCTTATACCACCATTCTCAGGCCTCGCCATGGGAGAGGATGGTGATTGGGGGTACAGGAGGTGGTGTGGTCGCCATGCTAACCACAGCCTGAACTTCTAGGCAATTTAGGTCTCCAATGCGTTTAATTGCTATTTGATTGCATAGCATAGATTTACTAAGCCTGTGTTCATCCAATACAAGAATCTTGAGATATCTGTTTCATCCTTGCTTGTTGCTATATTTTGCATCTTTGTTTTCGTTCTTCTGTGTTGAATTTTCCTATTTCCAGTACTTAGATTCTGTGACAAGACTTTTAGAACAATTTGCTCAATATTCTTGACCTACGCCTTCCCTGTGATTTATGATCCCTACTTACGCTACTACATTAGTGTTTAGGGTAAAATTGACGAGGTGCGACACTTGACATCATTTACACAATTCATTAGAAAACACATCATCATTAGATACAAATGCAAAAAAGGCACAAAAACGGCCAACGACGACTAATTTTTTAAACTTGCCATTTTGGCCAAAAAAACGTGTGCATTAACTCACAAAAATTGGTCATTTTTCAAAATTTCTAACTTTTCATTTTTTTCACACCATTCATTAGAAAACACATCGTCATTTCAAACGAATGCAAAAAAGGCACAAAAACAGACAACGACGACCAATTTTTTAGACTTGCCATTTTTGCCAAAAAAACGTGTGCTATAACTCACAAAAATTGGTCATTTTTCAAAATTTCTAACTTTCAATTTTTTTCACACCATTCATTAGAAAACACATCGTCAATTGATATGATTGCAAAAAAGGCACAAAAACGGCCAACGACGACCAATTTTTTAAACTTGCTATTTTTGCAAAAAAACGTGTGCTATAACTCACAAAAATTGGTCATTTTTCAAAATTTCTAACTTTCCCTTTGTTTCACACCATTCATTAGAAAACACATCGTCATTTGATATGATTGCAAAAAAGGCACAAAAACAACCAACGACGAGCAATTTTTTAAACTTGATATTTTTGCCAAAGAAACGTGTGCTGTAACTCACAAAAATTGGTCATTTTTCAAAATTTCTAACTTTCCCTTTTTTCGCACCATTCATTAGAAAACACATCGTCATTTGATATGATTGCAAAATAGGCCCAAAAACGGCCAACGACGACCAATTTTTTAAACTTGCCATTTTTGCCAAAAAAACGTGTGCTATAACTCACAAAAATTGATCATTTTTCAAAATTTCTATCTTTCAATTTTTTTCACACCATTCATTAGAAAACACATCGTCATTAGATATAAATGCAAAAAAGGCACAAAAACGGCCAACGACGACTAATTTTTTAAACTTGCTATTTTGGCCAAAAAAAAGGTGTGCATTAACTCACAAAAATTGGTCATTTTTCAAAATTTCTAACTTTCAATTTTTTTCATACCATTCATTTGAAAACACATCATAATTTGATATGAATGCAAAAAAGGCACATAAACAGGATACGGAGATCTATTTTTTAAACTTGCCATTTTTGCCAAAAAACGTGTGCTATAACTCACAAAAATTAGTTATTTTTCAAAATTTTTAACTTTCCCTTTGTTTCACACCATTCATTAGAAAACACATCGTCATTTCAGATGATTGCAAAAAAGGCACAAAAACGGCCAACGACGACTAATTTTTTAAACTTGCCATTTTTGCCAAAAAATCGTGTGCAATACTCACAAAAATTGGTCATTTTTCAAAATTTATAACTTTCACTTTTTTTTACACAATTCATTAGAAAACACATCGTCATTAGATACAAATGCAAAAAAGGCACAAAAACGGCCAACGACGACTAATTTTTTAAACTTGCTATTTTGGACAAAAAAACGTGTGCATTAACTCACAAAAATTGGTCATTTTTCAAAATTTCTATCTTTTCATTTTTTTCACACCATTCATTAGAAAACACATCGTCATTTTAAACGAATGCAAAAAAGGCACAAAAACAAACAACGACGACCAATTTTTTAGACTTGCCATTTTTGCCAAAAAAACGTGTGCTATATAACTCACTAAAATTGGTCATTTTTCAAAATTTCTAACTTTCAATTTTTTTCACACCATTCATTACAAAACTAATCGTCAATTGATATGATTGCAAAAAAGGCACAAAAACAGCAAACGACGACCAATTTTTTAAACTTGCCATTTTTGCCAAAAAACGTGTGCTATAACTCACAAAAATTGGCCATTTTTCAAAATTTCTAACTTTCCCTTTTTTTCGCACCATTCATTAGAAAACACATCGTCATTTGATATGATTGCAAAAAAGGCCCAAAAACGGCCAACGACGACCAATTTTTTAAACTTACCATTTTTGCCAAAAAAACGTGTGCTATAACTCACAAAAATTGATTATTTTTCAAAATTTCTAACTTTCAATTTTTTTCACACCATTCATTAGAAAACACATCGTCATTAGATACAAATGCAAAAAAGGCACAAAAACAGACACCGACGACCAATTTTTTAAACTTGCCATTTTTGCCAAAAAAACGTGTGCTATAACTCACAAAAATTGGTCATTTTTCAAAATTTCTAACTTTCCCTTTGTTTCACACCATTCATTAGAAAACACATCGTCATTTCAGATGATTGCAAAAAAGGCACAAAAACGGCCAACGACGACCAATTTTTTAAACTTGCCATTTTTGCCAAAAAACGTGTGCAATACTCACAAAAATTGGTCATTTTTCAAAATTTATAACTTTCACTTTTTTTTACACAATTCATTAGAAAACACATCGTCATTAGATACAAATGCAAAAAAAGCACAAAAACGGCGAACGACGACTAATTTTTTAAACTTGCTATTTTGGACAAAAAAACGTGTGCATTAACTCACAAAAATTGGTCATTTTTCAAAATTTCTATCTTTTCATTTTTTTCACCATTCATTAGAAAACACATCGTCATTTTAAATGAATGCAAAAAAGGCACAAAAACAGACAACGACGACCAATTTTTTAGACTTGCCATTTTTGCCAAAAAAACGTGTGCTATAACTCACTAAAATTGGTCATTTTTCAAAATTTCTAACTTTCAATTTTTTTCACACCATTCATTAGAAAACTAATCGTCAATTGATATGATTGCAAAAAAGGCACAAAAACAGCAAACGACGACCAATTTTTTAAACTTGCCATTTTTGCCAAAAAACGTGTGCTTACTCACAAAAAATGGTCATTTTTCAAAATTTCTAACTTTCCCTTTGTTTCGCACCATTCATTAGAAAACACATCGTCATTTGATATGATTGCAAAAAAGGCCCAAAAACGGCCAACGACGACCAATTTTTTAAACTTGCCATTTTTGCCAAAAAATCGTGTGCTATAACTCACAAAATCTTATCATTTTTCAAAATTTCTAACTTTCAATTTTTTCACACCATTCATTAGAAAAAACATCGTCATTACATACAAATGCAAAAAAGGCACAAAAACGACCAACGACGACTAATTTTTTAAACTTGCTATTTTTGCCAAAAAAACGTGTGCATCAACTCACAAAAATTGGTCATTTTTCAAAATTTCTAACTTTTCATTTTTTTTCACACCATTCATTTATTTGAAAACACATCGTCATTTGATATGAATGCAAAAAAGGCACATAAACAGGAAACGGAGATCTACTTTTCAAACTTGCCATTTTTGCCGAAAAAACGTGTGCTATAACTCACAAAAATTGGTCATTTTTCAAAATTTATAACTTTCTCTTTTTTTTACACAATTCATTAGAAAACACATCTTCATTAGATACAAATGCAAAAAAGGCACAAAAACGGCCAACGACGACTAATTTTTTAAACTTGCTATTTTGGCCAAAAAAACGTGTGCTTTAACTCACAAAAATTGGTCATTTTTCAAAATTTCTAACTTTTCATTTTTTTTACACCATTCATTAGAAAATACAACGTCATTTCAAACAAATGCAAAAATGGCACTAAAACAGCCAACGATGAGAAATTTTTTAAACTTGCCATTTTTGCCAAAAAAACGTGTGCTATAACTCACAAAAATTGGTCATTTTTGAAAATTTCTAACTTTCCCTTTGTTTCACACCATTCATTAGTAAACACATCGTCATTTGATATGAATGCAAAAAAGGCACATAAACAGGCAACGGAGATCTATTTTTTAAACTTGCCATTTTGCCAAAAAAAGGTGTGCTATAACTCACAAAAATTCGTCATTTTTCAAAATTTCTAACTTTCCCTTTGTTTCACACCATTCATTAGAAAACACATCGTCATTTGATATGATTGCAAAAAAGGCACAAAAACGGTCAACAACGACCAATTTTTTAAACTTGCCATTTTTGCCAAAAAAACGTGTGCTATAACTCACAAAAATTGGTCATTTTTCAAAATTTCTAACTTTTCATTTTTTTCACACCATTCATTAGAAAACACATCGTCATTTGATACGATTGCAAAAAAGGCACAAAAACTGCCAACGACGATAAATTTTTTTAACTTGCCATTTTTGCCAAAAAAAACGTGTGCTTATACTCACAAAAATTGGTCATTTTTCAAAATTTCTAACTTTCCCTTTGTTTCACACCATTTATTAGAAAACACATCGTCACTTGATATGATTGCAAAAAAGGCACAAAAACGGCCAACGACGACCAATTTTTTAAACTTGCCATTTTTGCCAAAAAAAAACGTGTGCTATAACTCACAAAAATTGGTCATTTTTCAAAATTTATAACTTTCTCTTTTTTTTACACAATTCATTAGAAAACACATCGTCATTAGATACAAATGCAAAAAAGGCACAAAAACGGCCAACGACGACTAATTTTTTAAACTTGCTATTTTTGCCAAAAAAACGTGTGCTATAACTCACAAAAATTGGTCATTTTCCAAAATTTCTAACTTTTCATTTTTTTCACACCATTCATTAGAAAACACATCGTCATTTGATACGATTGCAAAAAAGGCACAAAAACTGCCAACGACGATAAATTTTTTTAACTTGCCATTTTTGCCAAAAAAAACGTGTGCTTATACTCACAAAAATTGGTCATTTTTCAAAATTTCTAACTTTCCCTTTGTTTCACACCATTTATTAGAAAACACATCGTCATTTGATATGATTGCAAAAAAGGCACAAAAACGGCCAACGACGACCAATTTTTTAAATTTGCCATTTTTGCCAAAAAAAAACGTGTGCTATAACTCACAAAAATTGGTCATTTTTCAAAATTTATAACTTTCTCTTTTTTTTACACAATTCATTAGAAAACACATCGTCATTAGATACAAATGCAAAAAAGGCACAAAAACGGCCAACGACGACTAATTTTTTAAACTTGCTATTTTGGCCAAAAAAACGTGTGCATTAACTCACAAAAATTGGTCATTTTTCAAAATTTCTAACTTTTCATTTTTTTCACACCATTCATTAGAAAATACAAATTTATTTCAAACGAATGCAAAAAAGGCACTAAAACAGCCAACGACGACTAATTTTTTAAACTTGCCATTTTTGCCAAAAAAACGTGTGCATTAACTCACAAAAATTGGTCATTTTTGAAAATTTCTAACTTTCCCTTTGTTTCACACCATTAATTAGAAAACACATCGTCATTTGATATGAATGCAAAAAAGGCACATAAACAGGCAACGGAGATCTATTTTTTAAACTTGCCATTTTGCCAAAAAAACGTCTGCTATAACTCACAAAAATTGGTCATTTTTCAAAATTTCTATCTTTCAATTTTTTTCACACCATTCATTAGAAAACACATCGTCATTAGATACAAATGCAAAAAAGGCACAAAAACGGCCAACGACGACTAATTTTTTAAACTTGCTATTTTTGCCAAAAAAACGTGTGCTATAACTAACAAAAATTGGTCATTTTTCAAAATTTCTAACTTTTCATTTTTTTCACACCATTCATTAGAAAACACATCGTCATTTCAAACGAATGCAAAAAAGGCACAAAAACAGACAACGACGACTAATATTTTAGACTTGCCATTTTATCCAAAAAAACGTGTGCTATAATTCACAAAAATTGGTCATTTTTCAAAATTTCTAACTTTCTATTTGTTTCACACCATTCATTAGAAAACACATCGTCATTTGATACGATTGCAAAAAAGGCACAAAATCAGCCAACGACGACAAATTTTTTAAACTTGCCATTTTTTCCAAAAAAACGTGTGCTATAACTCACAAAAATTGGTCATTTTTCAAAATTTCTAACTTTCCCTTTGTTTCACACCATTTATTAGAAAACACATCGTCATTTGATATGATTGCAAAAAAGGCACAAAAACGGCCAACGACGACCAATTTTTTAAACTTGCCATTTTTGCCAAAAAAAACGTGTGCATATAACTCACAAAAATTTGTCATTTTTCAAAATTTATAACTTTCTCTTTTTTTTACACAATTCATTAGAAAACACATCGTCATTAGATACAAATGCAAAAAAGGCACAAAAACGGCCAACGACGACTAATTTTTTAAACTTGCTATTTTGGCCAAAAAAACGTGTGCATTAACTCACAAAAATTGGTCATTTTTCAAAATTTCTAACTTTTCATTTTTTTCACACCATTCATTAGAAAATACAAATTTATTTCAAACGAATGCAAAAAAGGCACTAAAACAGCCAACGACGAGCAATTTTTTAAACTTGCCATTTTTGCCAAAAAAACGTGTGCTATAACTCACAAAAATTGGTCATTTTTGAAAATTTCTAACTTTCCCTTTGTTTCACACCATTAATTAGAAAACACATCGTCATTTGATATGAATGCAAAAAAGGCACATAAACAGGCAACGGAGATCTATTTTTTAAACTTGCCATTTTGCCAAAAAAACGTCTGCTATAACTCACAAAAATTGGTCATTTTTCAAAATTTCTATCTTTCAATTTTTTTCACACCATTCATTAGAAAACACATCGTCATTAGATACAAATGCAAAAAAGGCACAAAAACGGCCAACGACGACTAATTTTTTAAACTTGCTATTTTTGCCAAAAAAACGTGTGCTATAACTAGCAAAAATTGGTCATTTTTCAAAATTTCTAACTTTTCATTTTTTTCACACCATTCATTAGAAAACACATCGTCATTTCAAACGAATGCAAAAAAGGCACAAAAACAGACAACGACGACTAATATTTTAGACTTGCCATTTTATCCAAAAAAACGTGTGCTATAACTCACAAAAATTGGTCATTTTTCAAAATTTCTAACTTTCTATTTGTTTCACACCATTCATTAGAAAACACATCGTCATTTGATACGATTGCAAAAAAGGCACAAAATCAGCCAACGACGACAAATTTTTTAAACTTGCCATTTTTTCCAAAAAAACGTGTGCTATAACTCACAAAAATTGGTCATTTTTCAAAATTTCTAACTTTCCCTTTGTTTCACACCATTTATTAGAAAACACATCGTCATTTGATATGATTGCAAAAAAGGCACAAAAACGGCCAACGACGACCAATTTTTTAAACTTGCCATTTTTGCCAAAAAAAACGTGTGCAAATAACTCACAAAAATTTGTCATTTTTCAAAATTTATAACTTTCTCTTTTTTTTACACAATTCATTAGAAAACACATCGTCATTAGATACAAATGCAAAAAAGGCACAAA
Organism: Ophiorrhiza pumila; assembly: GCA_016586305.1. Taxonomy (NCBI): domain Eukaryota; kingdom Viridiplantae; phylum Streptophyta; class Magnoliopsida; order Gentianales; family Rubiaceae; genus Ophiorrhiza; species Ophiorrhiza pumila. Next base: position 40,247,856 of record BLIW01000011.1, on the reverse strand, counting down.
AACGGCCAACGACGACTAATTTTTTAAACTTGCTATTTTGGCCAAAAAAATGTGTGCATTAACTCACAAAAATTGGTCATTTTTCAAAATTTCTAACTTTTCATTTTTTTCACACCATTCTTTAGAAAATACAAATTTATTTCAAACGAATGCAAAAAAGGCACTAAAACAGCCAATGACGAGCAATTTTTTAAACTTGCCATTTTTGCCAAAAAAACGTGTGCAATAACTCACAAAAATTGGTCATTTTTCAAAATTTCTAACTTTCCCTTTGTTTCACACCATTCATTAGAAAACACATCGTCATTTGATATGAATGCAAAAAAGGCACATAAACAGGCAACGGAGATCTATTTTTTAAACTTGCCATTTTGCCAAAAAAACGTGTGCTATAACTCACAAAAATTCGTCATTGCAAAAAAGGCACAAAAACGGCCAACGACGACCAAATTTTTAAACTTGCCATTTTTGCCAAAAAAAACGTGTGCATATAACTCACAAAAATTTGTCATTTTTCAAAATTTATAACTTTCTCTTTTTTTTACACAATTCATTAGAAAACACATCGTCATTAGATACAAATGCAAAAAAGGCACAAAAACGGCCAACGACGACTAATTTTTTAAACTTGCTATTTTGGCCAAAAAAATGTGTGCATTAACTCACAAAAATTGGTCATTTTTCAAAATTTCTAACTTTTCATTTTTTTCACACCATTCTTTAGAAAATACAAATTTATTTCAAACGAATGCAAAAAAGGCACTAAAACAGCCAACGACGAGCAATTTTTTAAACTTGCCATTTTTGCCAAAAAAACGTGTGCTATAACTCACAAAAATTGGTCATTTTTCAAAATTTCTAACTTTCCCTTTGTTTCACACCATTCATTAGAAAACACATCGTCATTTGATATGAATGCAAAAAAGGCACATAAACAGGCAACGGAGATCTATTTTTTAAACTTGCCATTTTGCCAAAAAAACGTGTGCTATAACTCACAAAAATTCGTCATTGCAAAAAAGGCACAAAAACGGCCAACGACGACCAAATTTTTAAACTTGCCATTTTTGCCAAAAAAAACGTGTGCTATAACTCACAAAAATTCGTCATTGCAAAAAAGGCACAAAAACGGCCAACGACGACCAAATTTTTAAACTTGCCATTTTTGCCAAAAAAAACGTGTGCTATAACTCACAAAAATTAGTCATTTTTCAAAATTTATAACTTTCTCTTTTTTTTACACAATTCATTAGAAAACACATCGTCATTAGATAAAAATGCAAAAAAGGCACAAAACGGCTAACGACGACTAATTTTTTAAACTTGCTATTTTGGCCAAAAAAACGTGTGCATTAACTCACAAAAATTGGTCATTTTTCAAAATTTCTAACTTTTCATTTTTTTCACACCATTCATTAGAAAACACATCGTCCTTTCAAACGAATGCAAAAAAGGCCACAAAAACATATTACGACGACCAATTTTTTACACTTGCTATTTTTGCCATAAAAATTGGTTATTTTTCAAAATTTCTAACTTTTCCTCTGTTTCACACCATTCATTAGAAAACACATACTGATTTAAAAAGGAACAAAAACGGGCAAAGACCACCAATTTTTTAAACTTTCCATTGTCATGTTCAAGTGTTGTAATAATAAAGTAAGAAAGAAGAGGGTGTTTCTTGAATTGACATGTCGGGGTTGTAGTGCAAGTGCAAGTCAATGATTGGATAAATTGATCTCCTTCGCCGGCGTTTGAATGAATGAGGTTGCTGATGATGAGGTTCCTAATTTCTCCCAATGGATGACGCCATGACGGAGATAAGATGAAAAAGTCCCGCAGTTTTATCCGCTTTGTCCCGCAGTTTTATCCGCTTGAAATCTCCTCGTTCGTATTGTCTCTCTCTCTCTCTCAATCTCTCTCTCTCTCTCTCTTTCCGACCCTCTGCTCTGTTGTCGTTGTCGGTGCTCTCTTCTTCTCTCTTCCCATAAAATGATATTAAAATATTAAAAGATTCTATTTCTTTATTCAGTGCTGCCCATAACTACTGCACTGCACCTTCTTTCACTTTGCAGTTTGTAATTTGCATCCATCCCACTTCCACTCATTCTGCTGCTGCTGCTTCCCTTCATTCTCTTCCACTGTGAGTTGCAAATTGCTTCTGAGCTACTACTATAGCTGATTAGCTGTCTGTGTGCGGGGCGGGGCGTCTCTTTGTGTTTGCTTCTCCAAGTCCCAGAAATTTGACTGTTACAGTACCCAAGCTTGCATCCATTTTAATGATTCAATTTTGTCAAATATGACGTTTTGTTCATTTTCTACTCGTGCTTCTGTCTTGTTGTTTGCCCGCCTTTCATGTTCATGTTCATGTCCAACAACTGTGTTTGTTTTCCCTATCAAAATTGTCCTCTTTGGCTTTAATTTTTTTTTATGTTGATAGTTGCGGAAGCATTACAAAGCCTTGTTGTCTTTAATTACTTCTATGGACTAAGGAGCAGATTTGTCCTTTATTTCCCATGGATTCTTCTAGGGGTCGAGAAAACCCACAGCTTGTTGTATTTCAAAGGTAGAAGAGGCTTTATACCTTCTTTCGTTTTGGATCTCACCGTCTGACATTGCCTCATTTGCAGTTCTTAACTGTTCAACTTTGTGCCACTTGTCCCTCTTCTGTCTGTGTTCGCTGGCGCTGCATTATCTTTTTATAGGCTTTGTGTTGGACACTGTTAAGATAGATATATATTTAAAATGGTTGATTTGGTTATTCAATTCAGGGAATGGTGGACGGTGTTGCACTGTGCTCCGCTTAATTCCTTCTAAATTTGACTGTAATGTTCCATCTGTCTGTTTGCTGTTTATACACACTGGAGATGCGCAGTGTTCAGGTGCTATCTGATGTCTGAACCCATGGACAACAAACAAGCACGTTCTCCGGTGGGATATGAAAAACCCCCTTGGATATTCAAAGGCAGGCAAGTGCAAGTGAAGTTCCACCTTTATACCGGCACATACTACTAAATCTGGCTATCCTTGTTTGTATTTTGACATGCGATGCTAGTTACTTAAACAATCTGTCTAATATTCCAGCGCATTGTACCAGCTACATCTTGTCAAGGCAGAAACTGCTCGAGCTTTCATCCCTAAGGATTTTAGATTGGTTGAAGCTTTTGGGTTCGCATGATTCTGTTACTGGGTTTCTAGTTTCTATGGCTTACTTTGAATCCCAAGGTTTATGATCTGGAATTTTACATGCTCAACTCTTATTAAGTTAATGCCAATTCACCTTGTCTTCTGCAGTTACACTCTTGGTGGATTTTTTCTTGCTAGTTATGATGACAGCCCTGCTGGGAAATTTGATGAGGTACAGTATTTAATTTAAATTATTTTCTTCCTCAAGTAGTAGCGTATGACTTAGTGTCAAAGTTACTGAAAGAAAAAGGGTTCTAACAACTTGATTTAGAGATAGTAATTCTGCCATCTGTTTCTTGGAAGATAAGACTTCTGGAAAGAGAGTATATTGCTGCTTTGAATTTTGATATCATAAAGTAGTCTTTAACTTCATAATTTTAATTTCAAAAAGCTCAGCTTGTGGTGATTGCAGGCATTGTATGGAACCCACCGACCTCTTGTGCGTAAGTTTTCTGCCTATTGCTGGTATTATGTTACTGCAAATAGTAGCAAACAATTGAATTAAGAAGACAAGAAGAACAAGTGGAGATACCACTTTAAATCTTCTCAATTCGGGAACAATTTCAGCAGGTGTGATTGCACTTTGACCTGTTTGACAGCGCCCCACCTAGCTGGCCTTGTTATTTCTAGATCATTTGCTAATCTCATACTATTTGAGGCGTTTTTGTTACTTTTGTTGTTGGCATTTCCGTCTCAGCCTTACTGCCTCATTCATGAGTTTCAACAATCTGGCTGGATGCACATCATTCCGGATATGTCATTCAATTTTGGGGACTAAAATTAACTCTATTCATATACTCTTACAGGGTGTCTATTATGAACTTATTTGAAAAATGCGTGAAAAGAATCATCTCCCATAACTGTTTATGCGATAGAAGTTGATTTCTATCTGTGAAAAGAACATGGGCTCCTTCTAATAGAAATGCTAATGCTAGATTGTATAACATAATTTTTGTGGGGAAAGGAAATGTAGGTATCAATTTGAACCCCTTCAGGCTGCAAATAATAGTCTACTGTCGTGAAGTAGTTAGAGTACTTCTTACACCGTATCATCTGCAGACTGAGAATTGCTCTGTAAACAGATGGGCTGCTAGGGTGCTGGTGAGCAGCGATGAAGCTTGTATCCATGGACGAAAGGTAGGAAGCGGTAACGTGCTATGTGAAATGTCTAACCTTTGTAATTCTGGCTAAAGTCATCTCTTTCTGGTTTTGATAGTTGAAATATCTAATTAGGCTATTACTACTATTCTTTTACTATTATTATTATTATTTAATTTTTTAAAACATTTTAGTGAAGAAAAAGAAACAGCTAATATCTGAGACTTGAAAGTTTGTGGCATTATTAGATGTTGCTCTCTGCTTTTCACTGCTAGGTGATTGATCATAAGACTTGTTATGTAATTTTCACAGGATATTGGACTTCCAAGCCAAGTTGCCAGATTTTCTAAGGTCAGCTTTCAGCATATTTATCATCTCCCCCCCCCCCCCACCCACACACACACACACACATAAAATCATTGAGTTATCCAATTTTCCAAGTTGCATCAAACATTTGAACCTCCCGAAGGTTTGAAACTTTTCCAAATGGACTAAGATTAGATTTTTGGCATGGATTTTAGTGTGCCAGGGTAAAGCTGCATGCTTGAACTGGGTTATCTTGAAACGACTACTGTTTATCTGTTTTACTTATTGTGGTTTGTATTGAAGCAGACGACAAGAGCAATTCCAAGGACTCCGAAAACTAAAAGCAGTGGTTTCTTTGATGCGTTTGGCAAGTTTGTTTCCGATGGCCCAAAGAGTTGCAGGGATATACAAGTGACTGAAATCAAAGGGCTTTCGGCGATGAACTTATGCAACATCAACTTTAGTACTGCGGGTTAGCAGTTAACTAGTAAAAAGATCTGTCTGATTTAGACACTGTACATGGAGAGCATTTCGTGTACTGAAATATAAATGGATTGCTGGTATCCTCTGTATGTTTTCAACTGCGCATTTTTGTAATGGCAGGCCCTGAACTAGAATCCAGTAAGTGGATGGGTCCTCATGTCAAAATGTCACTTCCAAGCTATAGGTGGTGCAGTGATTTGAGCAGTAATTGTTTTGGTTATTGTGTTAGCTTTTATATAGAGGAAACTAAACCCCAATTAATTAGAGTTATTGTGCGTGCAGTGGGCGGACCAAGCATAACTCTCAACTCCTCAAGTACGCTTGCCAGATTGAGTGCAGGTTGATTGTTTCATTTGTTGAATGAATATTATTCTTTATCTGTAGAGCAGTCTCACCATGAAATCATCTCAGCTCTTAAATTTGTTGCCGAAACTCAAGCCATAGGATTTACTTTTCTGCTGAAAAATAAAAATTGTATTAGAGGAAGCTTACCAAATATAGCTTTATATGTATTTGAAATTAGGGTGAGAGCCGTGGCACCTGCAAAAGTAATAGGGCCTCCTCCTCCTCCTACTGCTGCTGCTGCTGCTGCTGCTGATATGGATAAAGAAAATTCATTCAAAGATTTGGGAAAGAAAAAGAGAAGCCTCAGCATATCAGTGTTGTTATCAAAGCCAATTTTAGCATTTGAGTTCAATTGTCTTGAAATGAAGGTTGAAGCCCCTACACTGCTCTCCGATCACTCGCACAAACCTTTAAGACATTAATCACATCTCTCTCTCACTCTGCCCGTTGCAAAGCCTTTTAATAATTTTGTATGTTTCCTTTTCCTCTCCTGTACACTTTTTGCTCGGCAATTGGCATTGCCCAACATATTTGTTAAACAAATTTTAATTCCCTAGTCACAGACTCACAGTTTATGCTTGCAAGAAAATTTGTATTTTTTTTTTTTTTGAAAAACTTATGCTTTTAATAGTCTATTTTGTGTTCCAAGCTCAATAAAAATATATTTATATATCTTAATTCTCATGGGTTATGGTGTGAGGGATTGTTGAGAGAGAAAATTGGTGATTTACTAAAAGCAATACACACATGCTGGATTTATTATTATTTCCAATTCCAACTTAATAAGAAACATATAATGCTTTTAAGAAGGAGAAAACGCCAATGAGCAGATAGCAAATCTGTGTTATCATACGTAGTAGCAGAGACGTAAAGGAAGATAGGAAAGAATCGACTTGTTGCGTAAGGTTTCAGCTGCTACTCAACAAATTTATTAGATTTACGTCCATTTGTGAGGGAAGAGTTGTTGTTGTTGTTGTGGTCGGTTTCTCTACGGGATGCCTCCCACAGTCGATGCTCAATATCTAATTTCCGCACTTCCATCAGACCTTGCTCCACATCAACCGCATCATGAGAAGTTGGTGATTGCCCGCTGCGGCTAATCCAAAATTTAACCCTTTTGTTGGCTATTTCCTCCTCTATCCCATGACCTTTCGCTCTTCTCCAGAAGTAAGTAAGCCAAGCCTGTGCCAAAGAGAAAAGAGTTCACATGACACTAAAAAGAGGCCAAGGCAATAATTAATTAATTATACGGAACGAACATCTTGTGCGTGCAAGGTGCTGCGGTCAATTTATGAATTAAGGAGATTCACAAAGGATTTGCATTCTAGTTTGTTTCCAGCAATCAACTTCAACGAGTTCATTGGAATTTAGAAAAACAGAAATTACTAGTCGGCACGGAATTTAGACAACACATACCTCCTTGAAAAGGACATCCTCAGATTCCTCTGGACTTAATTCTGGGGAAAAAAAGAAACATGTTAAATAAGAAACTTCGCTATGAGCAGCAGCAAAATTGCAGTGCATGACACACACCAAAAAAAAAAAAAAGGAAAGCTGGCCAGTCTTGGTTCGGGCCCAACCAGCTTGTTGGATTTTACTCAGCAATGACCCAGCTCACAAGATGTGGCTGAATTTGCTACGAGAATATCACATTCACAAAACTGGAGATGTGCTTTGAAGAAGACTCACCAAATGCTTCCATAAACTTTGGATCCCCTGGTGACTTGATATCTGCTAAGATTGATATAAAATGCAACAAAATCATATAAAAGTGATGAAACTATGATTGCATGTATGCACTTTCCGAGCCAGAAGAAACTCCCAAAAGCTAAATGAAACTCATAGGAAGATGGTTTAAAGAACAGTACTTAGGCAGGATAGACAGAGAGCCAAATTAAAATACAAGATGGTTTTTAAAGGGTTTGACACTGCTAATTCAAATTAGAATCTATTTACACACGCACTTGATGTTTCTGATAGCCAATGAATTGTACTATTGAAAAAACAAAAACCCACAAACAGAGGTATTGTAGGGGAACTAATAAAAAACAAAGACACAAAGCGCACTAGACACTCATAGATACATATGCATTCAGCTTAGCTATATATGACCAACAAAACGACAAGACCTTGTCGTCAGTGAATGGAAACAATATCAGCAACACAAATACTGCCTTTCAAAAAACGAACAGTTGCATGAATAAAACCAGTAGCAGTATGCAAATAAGCTAACCTTTTGATACCTTGGTCTTTATAAAGAAAGCACTTCAACAAATAATGCACAACAAAGAAGCAAATACTTTATTGCTTAGAGGTGAGGATTGACTTTCACCAGAGATATGGTAGTTAAAGGAGATTTAAAACAAATTCAATGATTTGACCAAGATTAATGTCTGAGACAGACACTGCCAATAAACAAACAGAGCTTGTACGCCAAACTATAACATTTTACCGGAAACAGAAATCCTGGAAGAATTTGGGCGCCTTTGTTGGGCCAATGCAAGCACAATGGCCTCTTCAACCTGTGAAAACGAAAAAAAAAAAAGTTAAATGGTATTTGGGGTAGGGGGTGCAGAAAAAGGAAATTTCCGCTGAAATAACTCATAAAGCAGATAGAAACAGGACTTAAAACTACAACGGTGGAAAAATAAAATAATAAAGCAGCTGTTGATCTAAGCCTATTAATACTATAAAGAAAGCATGAGAAAGCAAGAAGATTTCCACATCTCAACTAAAACTGCAATACCTTCAATGAAGCAAGCTCCTTCAACCCCATTTCTACAGTAAGCATACTCTCGATATTTCCTTCTCCAGTGAGATCATTCAAGTCCTGAACAAGTTTTCCTCTCTCTGGGTTGGAATCCCCTGCTCAACATCGTAAAACTGAAAGTCACTCAGTTAACCATTTGCAAAAATGTTATTACAGGTTATCATTTTCTTTTGATGAAAACATAAGAAGAAAGTTCTTCCTACAACATAGGAACATGATACTGAAAGTTATAGTTGGAGGAAGAGGTCAGTCCATCACAATATGGAGTGAGGTAACAAAATCCTATATTGAATCATGTTATTTAACAGGAAGCATAAGCCTAACGCAGAGTTAAAAGGAGAGGATTCATGCAGTCACCCAAACTAGTATGGGCCAATGCTTTTGTTGAAGTTAGACAAGACAATATATCATATTGAAATATGTGGCACTAGCCTTTCTCCCAACATTCCTCCTTAGCCTTCTGTCCAGCTGAAATGACAACTTCAAAGGGAAGAGGGGCTAATGATGACCAGTATTCGTGCTTCCCAATGGCAATGTCAGCACAGATACCTGAAAGGCATGGGAATGGCATCAATAAGCATCTCTGATGAGACAATCATAATAGAGAACAGGTATATCCACCTGAAAGAATGTATATATAAAGATTAGACCAAGCTGAGAAAGATAGAAGCAGCTCATAAGTTGTATTATCCAAAACGACCATAAGAAGTACTGCAGCATCCTATTCAGAGCTGAGTTCAAGCATGCTAGAACAGCAGCACAGAGAGTTCTTGTAATTTGAAGTCATTAGCACCAGGTTTTAAGCTTCCTCAGGGGCCAAATAACATATTTGATACAGAGTTTATGCATCAACACGCAACATTTCATGAAAATTCAGAAGCGGCAAGGGCAAGGAGGAAAATCATAACTGGTCCAACAGTTACAGCCCGAAGTGACCATAAGATTAAGAAGATTTCAGCACATAAGTTACCATACTTAGCAGCCAGGCCCCAATAACGTGCAAGCCAACACCTTTTAAGCACAACCTCCTCCTGCAAATTAAAGAAAATGTAACAGTTTTAACTCTAGAATAATACGTTTAGTTGTGAGAAATTCAAGTTTCAGTGCCACGCACCATTTCATTCTGTGTCAGGACCATTCGCTGTGTCATTGAATGGAGAGCTCTGACTTCAGATTCAGCTTCCCGAAGCTGATCCGCAGCTTCTGTGGCCTCAGTTTTTGCATTCTAAGTCAAAGGAAGCACCAAAATATTAAAGAGGATTGTGACGATGCAGTAGATCAGGTACATAAATGGTAGCTTCCTCTACCTTAACAGCTGATCGGACGGATGAAATTTCAACATCTGTTCCATCTCTTGCTTGTTTTGCCTCTTTAAGTGCAGCCTGTGATTAGTACTTATTTGTAGTATCATAATATCTTCGATGATTTAACGGTAATGGAAGCATGATAAGAGCATTCATAATTAGAAAGCACTAATTAAGTGATTTCTTTTAGATTGTTTTCCCTTTTGTGTCCCATTGCTTTCCCTAGAAAATATCATATACTCACATAAAAATATCTATTCATGGCAAATAGAGCTCAGAAAACAGAAAGTCTCACACTTACCTCTCTCTGTCGCAGTGCAGCTTCCTTTCTGCCAATTGATAACAACAAATCATTACACATTCAGATGAAAGCCTTGGGGGCATTCAAAACCATTTGGTACCTGCTCAACAATTTAGCTTCCAAAGACACTCCTTCACCAAGAGCGGCAACCTAAAGTACAAGCAAAAACATGTGATCTAACATAAGATGTGTTTCATTGAAAGTGTCTCAACTGACAGCAAATGATCCAACTAATTCTTTGACTCAAAAGAATATTAAAAAGAAAGCATTATGTCCAAGTATCCCACCAGCCACCAGGAATTGGAACTAGAAAATATCAAAAAGTTCCAAGAGCAAAGAATTCATTTAGATATTTCTGGATGGAAAGAGTGGACAAGAATGAATCTGCAAGACCCAAACTCCCAACATGGAGAATTTTCAAAGTCAAGTACCATCCTCGAGCTGAGAAAGGGGGTGCTCATATCATCAAAAAGCATGTAATTTGATAAAAATATCATAATGGATTTTTTTTTTCTTTCTCTCAATCAATCAATAGAAACAAATAGACAGAGCATGGAGAGAACAAAAGAAAATGATTTTAAACCATAAGTGCGTCCTTATTTTCTTTGAACAACAAAATATGAAGTGATAAAAATACGACCTGTTTCTCAAGCTCCTTCACCCTAGCTTCTGCTTCCTCGCAACTCTCTTCTGCAACTCTAAGCTGCAGAAAAAATGATAAGATTAGCAATAGAGAGCAGACAGAGTTTCTAAAGATTTTTATCACTGGGATAGTGGTATGAAGAACTAAGATTATCAGACAGAGAAAAACTTACCTTTTCAAGAAGATTTTCATTTTCTTCTTGTAGCATATCCAGCTGTCCAATAAGCAGACATCAGCTTGACAAATCAACGACACTCAAGCTTAAAACAGAATTTAACCTCAGCAGCCATAAGACAATTAATTCAAGAAGCCTAAGTTGAAGTTCAGTTCGGTACAGAATAAATAGATGTCTTAGCACAACTATTATAACATACTTCATCATGCAGTGCAGAAGCTTCACGTGGATCTCCAGCATCTTTTAAGTTCAACTGGCCAAGGTCAGGCGAGAACCTGTAAATTCATCATCTTATAACTTGTTCCAAAAAAAGGGGGCATAGCGAAGCAAGTAAGCTTGGAGGAAAGATTAAAGAATCGATTTTTCAATCATTGACATGCTTCCATGGTGGGAAGCAGGAAACTTTGGCACGTCTGCACTAAAAAATCAACATCAGCAATTATGAAAATAGAATTCCTGTTTTCGAACAGATTAGTTTACGAGATGCTGTCGCATTGGATGTACAGTGAGACGAGATAATCTCCCCACAAATTTTATCAGTTTGAGGTAGGAACAAAGTGGAAATCAAAAGCAAAAAAATATTTGCAACCTTTTCTCTCTTTGCTTGCTGGTAGGAGGATCAATGGGTGGCATAGGCATTGGAGCCTTTGGTGATGGTTTACTAGGTGGTACAGATGGTGTGGTTCGAATTGACATGGATGGTCTTCCGGTTGATGCTGAGCGAGCTGAAGAAGCATCCTCCACCATGTTGCGAGTTAGCTAATGAAACACGAAGGAATAATAGGTAAGGGATAGGAGTGGAGAGAAGGCAGTTAGCTTTGAACATTGAGGTACAAAAGCTCTGTCGATTGTAACATGCAACAACAACATATCTACACATTCAGAACCGACATTACTTAACATGATACTACTAGATGAATTTTGCTTGTGGCAAGCATGAGTAGCAACAAGTAAAAGAAGCTGCTGAATATAAACTTGTGTGTCCCAGAGTGAATGAAGGTGGCTATGATGGCATATTATGGCCATGGAATTGACAGCTTCACAATAGCAGTGAAATGGCCATGCAATTAAACCTAGTCCGAGATTCACATTCTTACTTTCACAGCAGAAAGTAAGAAACAGAATGTTTGCATATAATCAATTACTCAGAGAGTATCAATTAAAAGACTTGGAGAATAAAGAACACAAATTTGAACTTGCATTAAACTAGAATAACGATGCTAGAAACACTATGGAATTTTCCATATTCATGATCCAAACAAAAAAAAGAAAACTTGAAAAAATCTTTATCTCAATTCTCAAATGAGTGACGTATATTTGTAAAACTTGAGGTCCTTAGCATTCCAAAAAAAAAAAAAAAAAGAATAAAATTCAGTATACAAAAGGATCCACAGCTCAACAAATCTAAAAGAAAAAATGAAATAGACAAATAATTGGTGAATTAAATATGCATTTAAAGTTTTTTTTTTTGTTTTAAAATAGATATATATTATGAGAAAGATTACCTCAGTTGAAGAAGATCTGTTGATCTTAGTGGATGTAACCGCAGGCTTCACAGTATTAGCATCAGCCCCAATTCTGTTATTGCTATTAGTATTAATGCCGTTGTTAGAGGTGAGGACGGTTCTTGGGGAGGGCCTAGGAGGAGGAGCAACAAATCTGAAGTCGAGGTCAATGTCGGTTGAGTCGTCGTCGTCGTCGTCATTGTCGGCGGAAGCTTGAGAAGCCATGACTCGAGCGAGGCGCTGAGCGGCAGCTTTGGCGGCATAGTGCTGATTGCGCTTAATGTTAGAAATGCCGGCGACGGAATTGGAGCGAGAATGGGAAGGAGAAGATGAAGCGTGAACTCCAGATTCGCTACTCCATCGCCGACCGTAAGAGGGAGCGTCATTTTTCTTCTCTTCCATTACTTCAATAAAATGATGTAGAAGTTAGTAGTAGTATTGAATTGCTTGAAGTCGCGGCATTTCTGTGTGTCAGTGTGTGTGTGTGTGTGAATGTGGGTAGATCTTGCTGCATAGAAAAGATTAGAGGAGTGTAATCTTTGTTGTCGTGGACTTAATTCAAATTACGCTTCCTACTCTTTTCACTCCCTCCTACTAATCCTCGTTCGTAAGTTTTTTCTTTTTCAATTACTCCACTCCAAAGTTTAATTATATATATATATATATATATATATACTATTACAATTTAGTGAATTGCTAAATGGTACATTGAAATTATGATTTTAATATTCTATAAAATCGACTTAATTCTCCTACATGAATTCGCATAGATATGGAAGTTATCTTGTTTTCATTCCTATGGCACACGTAATGAAAAAACAAGAGATACTTTTTTTAATAAAATGGAAGTTTAACTCCGTCCACCCATGTTCCTTTATCCCCTTTTACCTTTCATGATAAATTGAATAAAATCATAAAAAAAAAAATGAAAAAGAAATAGCATTTTATTGACCAATAAGAATTGCCCACAAAGGATCTATAATTATAATTTGCCTCTCAAAAGGTTAAATAATATATACATTACTGTTTTCATCTTTGGTGGACAACATGAATATAACACAGGGGGTTATTGGTAATATACCAAACTAATCCCATAATTTGAATTCGGAACCCCAAATAATGAAAACTCCAGTCCTCCTCATTTGACTCTATTAATTTAATCTATGGAAAGGTTAAATATTACTAATTCAAAAAAAGAAACGAAACTAATTAATAAATGGGCGGCCGGCGGGCACTATTTTTGAGTGAAGAACAATCCCTTCAACTTTGACAACTGAGATCGATTTTGCTTCTTCACATCAGCATCATGAATACGCAGGTGAGAGTGAGAGTGATGAGAGTCGGGAGGCAAAAGTAGCGATTTCTTTAAGCATTGGTTCTCTTTCTGGAGTTGATCGATGTAAAGTCCAAGTTGTTTGATGGATTCTCTTTTGTCATTGTTTCTTTTAATCAGCTCAGACTGCTGCCTCAAGTTATCCTCAATGAGTTTGGACACCTTCATCCTCATCTCATTCCACATCTCCTCCCTCTTCCCATTATCGTCCTCCTTGCTGGACTTCAATAGCTGCCCATTTGTATTTGTGCTAACACCACTACTACTCATTGGGATGGGGGGTTGCTCCTTGCTGTTTCTTTCCATAGACACCAAGCTTTGAACTAAATTACTCTGGGACTCTGCCAAATGATCACAAGTAGAGTTGATTAGATGGTCATGATCAGGAGGAGGAGTAGCAGTAGTAGTAGTGCCGCCGACGCCCTCTTTATAATTATTACTATTATTATTTAGGGTCAGCATCACTGTACTCTCTTCTTCTGTTTCAGCAGCAGTGTTAATATCATCATCGAGTAGTACTAGTACTCCGCCTTCCTTGCAATAATGGTGTTGATGATGATAAGCAGCATGCAGTAATTTGAAGGAATTCGAACGTGATGAGGATCCCACCCTGCTGCTAACAAGGCTTAGGGACTCAGATCTTAGGATGAGATCATATTTGTCAGCTAAAGCACGGTATGAACTCTGAACATCTCCAACCAATCGGATGAGTTGGGGTCTATTCTTGTAATACATTTCAGCTCGCTGTCCAAACGTATCTCCATTATCTTCAACAAGCTCTAATATCATCTTTATTTTCCTGTCCATCTCTGCTGCGCGTACATATATACATATCCAATTAATACCTTTCTTGTTAAAACAATTTATATATGTCCCGTCCGTTTCAACTTTCATCTCAAAAGGGCAGGTAATTAATGCATTTCTGCAAAACCTAAACTATTAAGTGCCGGAAATGAATCCGATATATGATGGTAATTCTGAGGACCAGAAAATAGACAAAGGGCAGCGCCATGCAAACAGTACGCTTTCATAACAAGTACTAAAGACATAAAATTCAGTTTTTCTTGCAGCATTAATTAATAATAATCAAGTTTAAAAAGTTTGATGTTTTCACCACCAACGAATACCTTCCAAGATCTTGTTCTTGTGCTGAAATATCTATTGGAAACTCGATTTGGAAGCAATTGGATGTATATGGTATCGAGAAGATGAATGCATATTATTATGCATTAATTAATTTGTTTGTGCTACACAATAAACTAAACTAAGATCAGAAATTACTTGAAAAGAATCCATTTTAATTAGGGTGGTTCATATAACAAAATGAACTAGCTAGGGCTTTCGTAGATTAATCCCACCATGACCATGGGGTAAGTTTTTTCTTTATAAGTAAGTACGTACAAAATTGTTGACTCATGCTTCAAGTTCATGTGCATGTTGGTACGTATCACAAAAACCTTGGTATTTAATTAAGTGGGAAAACTTTAAAGGCTGAAACTGGCATATATATACAAAACGAAGATCGAGTTTATATATTGAGAAGAAGCCCAGAAAATATATATATAATTTAGTAGTATATATAACTATAAGATTGGAAACATGATGATGAGGTTCCAACCTGCTAAAGTGGAGTGAAGCCATTGTGAGTGATGATGAGTAGGGCGATTATTATTGTTATCCAAACGCCTTGAATCTGAAGCAGCGGTCAGCTGGTCGTTGCCATTCTTCTCCATTGATCGGCCGGCTATATATATACTCATTCAACTCCAAAATATATTGTTCATGTAGATGTAGCCCTTTTAATTTAGTGGCCTTTGGGATCAATAAGATGAGCTTTTGATCAAATCATCCAAAGACATGCGCACACTATTATATATAAACTAACTTGTAATATATCCCAAATTCTTAATCTAATCGTTTAAAATTTGGAAGGCATTTATTGGCGGGTTAAAAATATTACTTGTATTAAACTCAGTGATGAATGGCAATTATTTCATTTTGCTCAGAATTGCGGATTCTAGTCATTCTAAATCGAACAATAAGCTCATAATTTTAGGTATATAGTCAGTGCATCGTCATAATTAAAAGGAAAGGAACGTGTGTATATTCTCTATAAATTCCTCCCTTCCTTCCGTTGAGGTTGAGCACTCGTAATTGGAGGCTCAATAATAGGCATATGCTATGGATATATTCATTACTAATTAAAACCCAAAAGATCGATCGAGAATTCGAGATGCAGGAATTAATACAAGGTTAATTAGGAGTAGTTGATCACACATGCATGCATGCATGGAGCAACCTCCAGACTCCAGAACAAGAACAATTTCCCATTATTTATGCTGCATTTTGCAACTAGTTCAGAAAATAAGTTGTATGCATATAGATAAAATGATAAAATGAAAATATAAAATCCTTAAAAAAAAATCCAAAATGTGTGGCTTAAAATAATTGACTCAACAATAAAGATCTTCAAAAAGAACGGAAAAAAATCAATTTTTGTAATTTAAATTATTGCTGAACATGAACAGTATAGTAATGCTGAAACATCTAGAAAATGGTTGAGATCATGTTTTTGAAGACATTAAAGTTGGAGGGATATAAAATATTTGTGAGCTATATATAGCCTTTGAAATTTTGACAAAAAAAAAAAAAGAATCTTTATAAAAAAAATAATAATAAATTGGAATCTGGATTATTGGGCAAACAGGAGTTTAAAATGACATTTTTGTTAGGGGAAAATATCCAACTCCATGGATTTTATCTTTGAATCGAAAAACAAGATTTTTGGAAAATGATTATATAGGGTTATCTTCAATTTACCCCTATGAAAGATGCCTTTAATCACTTTACCCTTATAAAAGATTTTTATTAACACTTTGCACCGTTGACTATCAATTAAAAATGCTAATGGATAACATCATTAATTATTAATTTTAAATGACAATTTTATCCATCAATAAGAAATAAATTAAATTCTATTTGTTCCTCTTATATTTAAACATTAATTTCAATTTATCTACTCTATAATTTTGTATTAATACTTAAATATTATTAGTTTGAGGCATAAAATATTTGATATTTATTTATTTATTTTCATCTTTTATTTCATCTTCTTTTATATAAATAAAGATGTCAAGTTTCTTGTAATTTATGATTTTTTTACTCATTTTAGTTTGTTGTGTCTTTATAATATGATTGTTTGTCTTATTTGTATTATTGACAATTTAAAGTATCGATTTAATATCTTAAATTTTTAATTATATTATTATATATATTAAAGTAATCTAATCAACATAATAAAATTATATAATGACAAAATAAATAAATATAATAATTATTTACTTATTAGTTGTAAGGTATCAAAGTGGTATCAGAGTGGTAAAATAAATATATATTTTCCTAATAGAGATATCTTTTATATTTAATAAATTTAATAAAAAATTCATTCTCTCTAAATTAAAAATCCATAGGTATCAGAGTGGTAAAATAAAATGTTTCATTAAGTTTTTATTAAAGAATTAAAAAAAATTGGACAAAGTATGTATTATTTTATTACATTCCAAAAAATTAAATAATTTATATGAGGTTTTGATTGACCAAGTACATTAAAAATAGTTAACAAATTATAAAAAATAGTAAACCGTATCCAAAATCTAATTTTTTTTAGTAAAATTATTATATTATTTTATTATTTAAAATAATAATATGCAATTTAATTTGTTAAAGTATATATAAAGCAAAAAAGAAAATAAAATGATGATAAAGTAGAATAAGATTTTACAAATTAAATTTAAGGGCAAAATAGTCTAAAATAAAAAATAATAATTTTTTTAAGTCAAAATTTAAACTTTTCATTTAAATATAGTAACAGAATATCCTTATCGATGCAAAGTAGTAATAAAAATCTTTGATGGGGTAAAGTGATTAAAGATTATCTTTGATGGGGGTAAATTGAAGATAACCCTTTATTGTAAGTTTAAATTGACAAATAAAAGGTAGCTCATATAGCCAACCAACGAAGCTTTAGCATCCTTTATTAAAAGAAGAGACAGTAGATTTGAAGAATTATGCCTTACTCTCATCATCGTACGATTATTACACAAAGGACAGGAAATGGAAAACAAGCGACCCCTTAGACTAGGATTGTTAATTAGATCGAATGTGTGGTATATAAATTAAGTAGTTTTGGTCTCGCAACGCCAGGGTAATGAAGATTAAACGATTGATTTATTCACCTCTACTTCCTTATTTGGTTTTACTGAAAAATATAAAAACACAAATTTCAAAACCAAACTTTTCTTGTTTTGGGAACCCACTGATAATTTCAAACAAGGAAAGGATCCCATCACTGGGACTGGGACTGGGAGGGCTTCATGACATTTCATCATCAACAACTTGCAAACAATGTCATTCTTTTTAACTTGCAAAGAGTAACATTAGAAGTAAAAATTTTGTTGTCAAAAACTTTCAATCTTATAAAATTTGTTGATATTTGAAGATATAGTTACAGATTTTGTTAACTGCAAAGGTACGCCCAATTCACATACACTCAAAATCATTAAAATCAAGAAATTGCCAATTCCTCCACCGACCTGCATGTCATTTGATTTTATCATTCACAAACTACGATTAAACTTACAACAAACAAACATGAAAATCCCAGTTTATGTCAACTGATTAGTTCATCATTTACCATCCCCATCGCGACTTTGTTTATCTTAAAACTCTTTTGCAAAGGCAATAATCTCCTTGACTATAATTAAATTATGCCGGTTGGTTCTACGTTTCAACTTCTTCAAAACCAGCAATTAGATCCTTCCACGGTTTTGCAAAATCTTTCAATTAGATGCATTTGGTTAAATCTCAAAATTGATTGATTATCAAGTTTCATCTCATCTTGAGTTGATTGCACCAAACTCCTGTTTTTATAAGGTAACGCTTCTCTTCTCCAATTTTACTTTAAGATTTTGGTTGTGGGTTGCGTGGGCAAGAGACTGGCAATAGCAAGTTACTCCTGAGGAATATGTCAAAAGAGAGTGAGCTTGGTCTGGTAAAGGGCATCCATCTTCACCAGCTCAGGTGAGATTTGAGGATTCCAAGCAAGGAAAATTCTCGAGGCTCGAGTATTTATTATCAACACTCCATCCTTCAATCTCAAGGGTTAAAATTAGGGTAGGTTTACCAGACCAGAGGAAATGTGATTGATTTTATTGTTTAATTGCAAAATCCTGTTCGCTTGCTCTCCGGTAAAGCAGAGCCGATGCTTCCACCCTGTAATGTTTTTTTTTTAATATTCATGGGAAAATAAAAAGGACTCCGAATCCCAAACAATAATAATTAAAAATTTAATTAGACCAGGGGACATTCTTACCAGCCAGGATGCACCACAAATCTTCCCTTGGAAAGAGCCCAATTTACCTGTTAAAACAAGTATCAGATTTAGCCTTCTAATCAAAATACAAAACAAAAGGGTAATGATCATAATCAATACAAACACCTAATGGACCAAGCTTCAAATATAGTCTTACAAAAGCCAAGCTTGAACACAACAAAGCCTTTATTATCCCCACATGTTTTCAGCTCCATTAAAAAATTAAAACAACATCAACCAATAAAATGTTTCCACATATCTTTTTCAACCTATACCCAACCAAAACCAAAAAATTCTTCACTCCCCAACCTTACATCCTGTCTTTTCCTCCTAGGGTTTGTTTGTTGCCGAGCATTTAGTTTTAACAAACAGAAGTTACCTTATCTGTTCCAAGTGAGTTCGCGACTACATGGGTGACCTGTTCATCTATAGAGTTGGTGCAAACAGCACCAAACTGTTCGGCCGTCTGCCACAAGGGATGCAAATGTGGATTGGCTTCACCAACAGGAAATACCCTACTAAACATAATGCGACAACCACCCAAGATTTTCCTCTGTTCCAATGCTAAGATGTTTCTAACATCAGCTTCATCTAAGGACTGATGTGCAAAAAATATTTGATGTATTCTCTCAATAACCTAGATATATAGGATATCAAAAGGCTATTAGAACGTTGAGAGTTGATGATACACAAACACTAATGAGTGTAAAATCACATCTTACCGCCAAAGAAGATGCCAGAGTCCCATCCTCTGGTCTCTCGTCATGATCAATCTCAAGGAGAGAAGGACCAGGAAGCCCAAACTGGCGTCGACTACACGGAAAGTAAATATATCTGCAACATCAACCAGGATATTAAAAGGACACCTAGAAGGCAGAGATATGTTTCGACAAAATATCAAACAATGTTTACCTTTCCACAACTATCAGGTTTAGTTTATTATGAGGCCAGACTCTCATAGAATCATCAACAATTACAACAGCTGACTCCATACCCATAACCCCCTCCAAGTCCTTGCTCTTCGGAATCCTTTCATCACCATCAAAAAGATCCCCATCATCCCCCCTGGAAATGACTCTGCCAGCAAACAATTCACCTTTCGGATCAAGCAATTTTGCCATCTCTGTGGCATACAGCTTGTTTCCCATTGTGTAGAGATGCAGCTCATACAGCTTACTAGCCTAAGAGACAAAAGCAAAAAGAGAGATTCACAACATGCTGCAAAAAGAAATCACAACGTAGGCAAGAAATATTGCAGCATCTGTTACCTTTTCCAAGAAATTCCAGATCCCGGGTCTCAATTTAGTCCACATTCCCATGTGAGGAAAACGGAATAGATGCCGCTGTGATTTTTCGCGGTCCTGTTCCTCCTTTTTTCTCAGCATCTCATCATGCACTGAATCCACTTCAGCAAACTGAAAACAAAAAAATATATATATATATTTATATCATAAGAACCACTCTCTGTAGTGCGCTTCCATGGCAAGCATCAAACATTTATCTTAAGAACCAAAAGTTTTCATGCCTTTGCTGAATTTAGAAGAGTATGATCCAGGTCCAAGACCAGACAGAGCTTCCTTCCAGCAAACATTTTTCTCTGTTCTTCCATCCTTCTAGCTCTCTCTCTGTGGATGGCAGCTTTTTGATGGTCATCAAATCCCTCAAATAGATGCTGAACATCATCCCAATTGTTCTGTGGTTGAGAGGAGCTTGAGGAAACTTTACAATCTAAATCAGGCACGGTTTGAGAGTTGCTTGACTCCAATATTGCTGCTGCATCTGTCCTAACTTGATGAGCTTGAACTGGTAGGGACGAAGAAAGCTTAGGAACTATTGGTTGAGATGAGGTTGGTTGAGAAACAGAAACGATGTCGGCAATATTTTTCAAATTTTTAGTGAACTGTCGAGCAATATCTGGTGGAGCAACGGAATGGGAAGGCGTGCCTTTTTTATCAAACTGATCATCTTGCCTCTGGAAATTAACATTCCCCACTATCCCTAAAGTGCTTGATGTACTGCTTTTGGTTAAAGATTGACCCAATTCCACGCTCTCGCCTTTTAGTGCTGTGTTACTTTGAAGAACACGACGAGGATCACGCAGTTTCATCCGGACTTTTCCCAATTCTTCCTGCACGTTTTATGGATTATTAACTATTCTGAAATGATAACAAGGCAATGTAAAAAAGATATCTAGTATGGAAATTATAACTTACAAGTCTTAATAAGGAATCTTTTAAAACAAAATCTACCATTTTCTAGCATAAAATAGATTTAGAAGTTGTTTAGATATCAAATAATGAACTGTTAAAATACAGTTCAGAAAGGCAACCAAAACTGACCAGTCTTTTCAAATCAAATCTACAATAACCAACATAATGCACTAAATACATATACAACTATATAATGGAAATTCAGCTAGCACACAACAGTACCATTATTTTGCCAGTGCTAACTACTAAAATAAGAGAGAGAGAGAGAGATGCATCAAGTAAGAAATATACATCGAACATTCCAAACGGCAGATTTGCACCAAGAATATCAATTTAATATGGGGAACACAAAATATTAAATTCCTGCAACAAACTCAAGCTCACCAGTGAAGATGTTTGTGGAGCCATCTGGAACATCCCTGCTGCTTTTTCACCGAGGACAGGGGACTTAGAAGCAACCACATTTGTTGATGGTATTGCCCCGTTAATTGAATTTGAGCCCGTAGCCAAACTTGTTGTTTGTGTAGGATTAGCAGACTTTTGTTGTTCCATCTTAATTATATTCATCCATATAGATGGATTAACAACAATATCTTTCAATATAGAATGGAGAGAAGCCGTGGCACTCGGAGTTGTTGCTGGTAAGTTCTCATTTGACTTGATTATATTGCTGCTAGAACTGACTCCAGCCACAGCAAGTTCAGGCATTCTCCGAGGATCATTCCCATTGCTCTTTAGTTCATGGTTTTTGTTTGTGGCCCCAAGCCCTACTGTGCCTTCTCTATCCTCCAACCAACCAACAGCTCCAGTCACAGCTTGCACATCGTTCAAAATCTCAGCCTGCTCACTTCTTTGTCTTTTTAATATAGGACCATCAACCAGATCTTCTGCTGTCTTTTGCTTTCTTGAATTTATCATGCCCCCAACAGGCTCCACTTTATGTTCATGATTGACCACAGGCAAAAGGCGATTCGAAGAAGCTGCATCAGAATTGGCCAATCGAAGCCTAGGATCTCTACTTTTAGCAACAGAGGATTTTACTGAAGGATTTGGCCCATAGGTTGAGGTGGGAGCATTCCAAACATTTTTAAGTCCTTGTCCACTTGGAATGTCCATCTTGGGAGCAGAAGAAACAGTGGACTGTCCTACCATTAATGCGCTGACAGGATTCACATTCATGTTTAAAGAAAAGCTGGAGACCTCCCCACTCAAATCACCATCCCCAGTATCACCATCTTCTGAAGGGGTCGGACTCGGAAGTCTCTCGTTCATAAGAAAGGAACTTCTGCCAAACTTCTGTTGGTAAGAAGAAACAGCCTTAACAGCATCAGTTTCATAAGGATGCATTGGGACACTTTCCCTATCAAGAACTACTCTAGGAACAGGCCACTCTGGTTTCAACAACCCGTGTCCCACTAGAAATCCTTTTTCACCGGGCAAACAAGATGGTCCTCCTCGGGTTGGTGAAGGAAGACTATCAGCATCATGATCCTTGTGCAGGTCTAGCAGAGGTATGGACAAGCCTCTATACTTAGAATTAGCTAATTTTGTGTTTTTTTGTGATATCTGGATCTCAGGCTGATCAGATGATTCAACCGGAATGGTGTTCATATCAAGAATGTTTGTTGAAACTTTTTTCACAATTCTAGAAGATAAATCAAAATCACTCTTAGGTAAAACCTTTAGTTCTTTTATCTCTTCTTTCCTATGAGCATCTTTAGAATGCAAAGATATCGGTGAAGATTCCAGAGCAGAAATCATATTGTCTATCTGCAACACCAGTCATCATTGTAAGTTAGCAATAACTACCACACAGTAACTGTCAAAACATTATATAACTCTAGAACCACCTCTTTCAAGTGCTCTGCAGAGAATAATGGACGTAGTTGGTTTGATGCATGAGTTAATAACCTGTCAACACATGCAGTAAAATACTCAGTATAAGTGATTCCCTCCCTGTACTTTCAAGGCAACAAGTGGAAAGAAAGGAAAATGGCCTAAAACGAATATAAGTAGATACAGGTAAAACCTCGACATAATCTCCTGGCAGTATTCCTTGTGATCTCGGTCCAAGGAGCAGAAAACCTAATATCATCCATCAAAAAGGTTCAGCCACTAGAACAACTAAGGAACAAAAAAAAGTTTGGTTGTAGCTAATAGATGGGCCCCAAGTAAGCTAAATAGAAAATGTACTACGAAAGTTTTGGTGAACTAAAACAGGTCATCATCTTAGAAGTCTTACAGTGTTCAGAGTCTTGATAGCAGTAAATGAAAGTCGAACAATAACATCTTTTGCAGTCAGTAAATTCCTCTCGTCCATTTGACGCATACTGTCCAAAAGATTTTGGATTCTAGAAGAGACTTCATCGAATGATCTACAAAAAAATAAAAAAGGAAAAACAAACCATTTTCATCATCAGTATCACCCAAACTGAAGCACAAGGCCAGAAGCTTATTCATTCTAGGTCCAAATCGCGAACAAAAACTTACTTATCAGCCTCCTCCGCAGTAACACTCTCAAGCCCTTTCCTAAGCAGATCAACGGACTGATCCAAGTGAGCTTCTTTATCCTTCTCTTTGCTCACATCCCCATTGATTTCAACCACCATATCAGAGTCCAAATCAATTTCACCTTCTTCCAACTCCCCCTCTTCCTTCTCCTCATCACCCAGCCCTTCGCCAGCAGCTTCAATTTCGTCCTTCTTGCCCTCATCGTCACCAATAACAGCTTCTGTTCCAGCTCCAGCTCCAGCTTCTTTATTAGTATCATTAGTAGTGAGCTGACCTTCAGAGCCAGCCCGCTTCAAACTAGAATTGCCGCCATTGTTATCAGCGGTAGGTTTGGGGAACTCCATCTCTAGAACCTCATCCAAAGGCTTATTCTGCACAGCGGAAGCCCAAGCCAGGTTGTGCAAGTGCAAACCGGCTGAATAATTCCTGGATAACTGATACTTATACAGATCCCTCATCGTCCACACCCTAGGCTTGTGCTGCTGATTATTGTTGTTGTTAATGTTATTAATTAGAAAATTATCAGTGCCGGGTGTGGGCGCGGGTGCGGCGGAGGCAGAAGGTGGGGGTGGGTCTTTTTTGTTAAAGGCCTCCTCGCTGATCTCCTCGACTGAGGAAGCGGAATCGGAAATCTCACCTTCCTCAACGTCGTGAACTACCGGAGTTGATTTACATTCTTCCATCCGATCCCGACCTAGGGTTTCTTCCTTCTTCTTCTTTCTCTCTCTCTTTTGTTGTTGTCGTCTTAATTTAATAAACTGAGTACAGACTACAGAGATTTGACTTTGACTCAATTCAGCTGTACTAACAAACCAACCATATGATAAATGCAAATCAAAAATCTCTTCCTACTTCCCAAGTTCCACCCAACTCAAATAATGAATGAACGAACGAATTTACAAACTAAATCACAAGCTACACAAACAAACAGATCAGATCAGATCAGATCAGACGGGTAAACTAATTAATTAAAGACGGAGAAAGAAATTTAAAAAAAAAAAATTGACCCCTCCGTTTAATCTAAGTTCTTAGGGTTTTCGAGATTGATGATTAATTCAAATCCACTCTTGAAGAATTTCTGAAAATTCGAATTTGATTTTAACAATTGGTGAAGTTTTGGAATGAATATAGATAATATACCCTTCTTCTTCTTCTTCTTCTTCTTCTTCTGGTTTTGGTAATCTGGAAAATTTTGAGATTCAAAGTTGGAATTTCTATTTTAATCTTCTTCTCTAATAATTTCCAATTCAGATTCAGAAAGAGAGGAAATTGGTAAGGAGAGATCCACCCTACAAATTTTTTAAAAATAATAATAAAACCAAACCAGTTTTAAAATTCACCGTATCCTATATATATATTATATATATACTTGAAAAAAACGAGTGCGTGCGTGGTAAGTTGCAAATCTAATAGTAGTAATGAAAATTGAGGTGGATCTCATCCGTACACGTCAACGATCCTCCAACGATGAGAAATTGCATACGTGTACAAGCGAGCAAGCGAGGATCCAATTGTGATTCGTAAATCGTAATGGGCTCATGAATGGATGACCAAACTCTTTTGTGGATGGATCCGCTTTAAACTAAAACCTTTCTCCATTCGGAACTCTAGGCTCTAATATACCACACATAATATCTTATGTTCAACATTTTTACTATCTTATTATGTATTTACATCATACGGTTTACTAATTTTTTTGGTTAGGGTATAATTATAAAATAATTTTAGTGATATTTATGCATTTAGTCCATAGTTTTAGTAAAACTACGTCATTTTGAACGTTAAACAAAAATAAGACAGAATACATATTTAACAGAGAATTTGGTCTCTTAATACAGGATCCTATTTAAAACCTCTCCATCCAAATTCCAAAGACAATGTAAAGACACAATGATTTTTGTTTTTCATTAAAAACAAAAGTTGTTGGGTAAATATTTCAATAATGAATTTATTTTGGTGTATAGAGAATATTACAAAAGTAATTAATGTAGAGAGGGGGGTGAGAAGTAGTCATATAGTTTTGTGGGCTAAGGCTGGGTATGAATGAGTAAGGTTTCCTAGCAAGTAGAAACTAATAGCGAGGTTGGTCCAAGTCCAATTAAAAGATGGAGGATGCATCATAGATTCATACCTCATGGACAACTTCTTCTTATATCTACATTTATGAAGTTATAATAATCAAATTCTCTATTCAATATTTATATTATTTTATTTTGCTTATCATTTAAAACTATATAGTTTACTAAGAATAAGGACCGAATATATAAATATAATTAAAATTACTTTTAAATTATTAAATCCTAACTAATAAATTAAAGAATTCTATGACATCGTTTTAATTAAAACAGAATAAGATAGACAAAATATTGTACGGAAGAACACGTGTTCGATCAGTGCACCCTTCCCCACCCAAATCAATTCCTTTAAACGCTATTTCGCCTCCATATGTATGCCTACACACAAGGAAAATTCCAATCCCTCCAAGAGAAGAGATTCGCACTTACATCCCATTCATATATTACTCAGGCCATTATTAATAACACAATGGGGTCCAACCAAGTATTAATTCAATGGGTACGTATATATGATATATCCATCCGTTAAATATTCCAAGATTTGGAGCATGGATGGATGGATGCAATGTCTGGAGAGTCTGACGAATTAGGGTGGCGCCAATGATCTGGACATACATCAAAACAGCTATATGCAAAATGATTTGACCTCTCTCTCCCACCTGGAATTTCCAAAGGTTTTCATAGTCCATGCTGACTAGCTACTATGGCGCTTTCAGATCACTTCGATCTTGTCTTGGTACGTACATATATACGACGAGAGAGACATTAATGTTATATTCCTACTTACTATATATTAATTAATTCATTGCTCTTCTGTCTGTCCTCAAGGGTTTTAAGTTTTAACACGGGATCAGGATCAGTCTTGAAAGCTTGCTGCCGGCTGGATTGGAGGCAAATTAATACAACTATAACGGCAGTAGTAGCTGCATGCGGGGGACGCTACATACATTGACATTAATTAATTGGGATGCCCTCCAGGCTCCATCTCACACAACAAGCTTATATATATACGATGATCGTCATCAATAAAAAAGCTGCATTATAAATTAAATTTCATCATTAGCATATCTATATATCTTAATGTCGATTGTTAATCTACGAATTCATTGATGGCAGTTTTTCAGATAAATATATATATATATATATATATGGATCATCAATTTAATTTTCTATATTAGGAGATATGCCATTTTCTTTTTGTTTTTTTCCAGGCACAAAGTCGTCGATGGTGGCCGTTTTTGTGCCATTTTCTGCACTCATATTAAATGACGATGTTCGATGTAATAAATGGTATAAAGAAAATGAAAAGTTAGAAAATTTTTAAAATGACCATTTCTCGTGAGTTATAGCACACGTGTTTTCGCTCGAAACTGAATAATTCAAAAGCTTGTCGACGGTGGCATATGTCGTGCCATTTTTTGCACTCCTAGTAATTTGCAATGTACTATCTAATGAATGCAGTGCAAAAATGATAAATTTATAAATTTTTAAAAATGACCATTTTTTGAGGGTTATAGCGTACGTATTTTTGGTTAAATCGGCAAATTTAAAATAGTCGTCGCTGGTGGAGGTTTTAGTGCCATTTTCTGCACTCATATTAAATGACGATGTTCGATATATTAAATGGTGTAAAGAAAATGAAATGTTAAAAATTTTTAAAAATGACAATTTCTCGTGGGTTATAGCACATGTGTTTTCGCCCGAAACTGAAAATTTCAAAAACTTGTCGACGGTGGTAGTTGTCGTGCCATTTTTTGCACTCCTATTTATTTGCAATGAACTATCTAATGAATGCAGTGCAAAAATGAGAAATTTATGAATTTTTAAAAATGACCATTTTTGTGGGTTATAGCGCGCACGTATTTTTTGTTAAATCGGCAAATTTAAAATAGCCGTCGCTGGTGGCCGTTTTCGTGCCATTTTTTGCACTCATATTAAATGACGATGTTCGATATATTAAATGGTGTAAAGAAAATGAAATGTTAAAAATTTTTAAAAATGACCATTTCTCGTGGGTTAGAGCACACGAGTTTTCGCCCGAAACTGAATATTTCAAAAGCTTGTCGACGGTGGTAGTTGTCGTGCCATTTTTTACACTCCTAGTAATTTGCAATGTGCTATCTAATGAATGGAGTGCAAAAATGAGAAATTTAGAAATTTTAAAAAATGACCATTTTTTATGGGTTATAGCGCGCACGTATTTCTGGTTAAATCGGCAATTTCAAATAGCCGTCGCTGGTGGCCGTTTTTGTGCCATTTTCTGCACTTATATTAAATGACGATGTTCGATATATTAAATGGTGTAAAGAAAATGAAATGTTAGAAATTTTTAAAATGACCATTTCTCGTGGGTTAGAGCACACGTGTTTTCGCCCGAAACTGAATATTTCAAAAGCTTGTCGACGGTGGCATATGTCGTGCCATTTTTTGCACTCCTAATAATTTGCAATGTACTATCTAATGAATGCAGTGCAAAAATGAGAAATTTAGAAATTTTTAAAAATTACCATTTTTTGAAGGTTATAGCGCACGTATTTTTGGTTAAATCGGCAAATTTAAAATAGTTGTCGCTGGTGGAGGTTTTTGTGCCATTTTCTGCACTCATATTAAATGACGACGTTCGATGTAATAAATGGTATAAAGAAAATGAAAAGTTAGAAAATTTTATAAATGACCATTTCTCGTGGGGTTATAGCACACGTGTTTTCGCCCGAAACTGAAATTTTCAAAATCTTGTCGACAGTGGCATATGTCGTGCCATTTTTCGCCCTCCTATTAATTTGCAATGTACTATCTAATGAATGGAGTGCAAAAATTAGAAATTTAGAATATTTAAAAAATGACCATTTTTAAGGGTTATAGTACATGTATTTTTGGTTAAATCGGAAATTTCAAAAAGTCGTCGCTGGTGGCCGTTTTTGTGCCATTTTCTGCACTCATATTAAATGACGATGTTTGATATAATAAATGGTGTAAAGAAAATGAAATGTTAGAAATTTTTAAAAATGATCATTTCTCGTGTTAGAAAATGAAATGCTATAGCACACGTGTTTTCGCCCGAAACTGAAAATTTCAAAAACTTGTCGACGGTGGTAGCTTTCGTGCCATTTTTCGCACTCCTATCAATTTGCAATATACTATCTAATGAATGGATTTCAAAAATATGAAATTTAGAAAGTTTTAAAAATGACCATATTTTGTGGGTTATAGCGCGCGCACGTATTTTTGTTTAAATCGGCAAATTTCAAATAGTCGTCGCTGGAGGCCGTTTTTGTGCCATTTTCTGCACTCATATCAAATGACGATGTTCGATATAATAAATGGTGTGAAGAAAATGAAAAGTTAGAAATTTTTAAAAATGACCATTTCTCGTGGGTTATAGCACAAGTGTTTTCGCCCGAAACTGAAAATTTCAAAAACTTGTCGACGGTGGTAGTTTTCGTGCCATTTTTCGCACTCCTATCAATTTGAAATGTACTATCTAATGAATGGATTGCAAAAATGAGAAATTTAGAAATTTTTAAAAATGACCATTTTTTGAGGGTTATTGCGCACGTATTTTTGGTTAAATCGCCAAATTTCAAATAGTCGTCGCTGGTGGAGGTTTTTGTGCCATTTTCTGCACTCATATTAAATGACAATGTTCGATATAATAAATGGTGTAAAGAAAATGAAAAGTTAAAAATTTCTAAAAATGACAATTTCTCGTGGGTTATAGCACACATGTTTTCGCCCGAAACTGAAAATTTCAAAAACTTGTCGACGGAAGTAGTTTTCGTGCCATTTTTCGCCCTCCTATTAATTTGCAATGTACTATCTAATGAATGGAGTGCAGATATTAGAAATTTAGAATATTTAAAAAATGACAATTTTTTTACGCTTTTAGTACACATATTTTTGGTTAAATCAGCAAATTTTAAATAGTCGTCGCTGGTGGCCTTTGTTGTGCCATTTTTTGCACTCATATTAAATGACGACGTTCGATGTAATAAATGGTATAAAGAAAATGAAAAGTTAGAAAATTTTAAAAATGACCATTTCTCGTGGGTTATAGCACACGTGCTTTCGCCCGAAACTGAAAAATTCAAAATCTTGTCGACAGTGGCATATGTCATGCCATTTTTCGCCCTCCTATTAATTTGCAATGTACTATCTAATGAATGGAGTGCAAAAATTAGAAATTTAGAATATTTAAAAAATGACCATTTTTTGAGGGTTATAGTACACGTATTTTTGGTTAAATCGGCAAATTTCAAAAAGTCGTCGCTGGTGGCCGTTTTTGTGCCATTTTCTGCACTCATATTAAATGACGATGTTCGATATAATAAATGGTATAAAAAAAATTAAAAGTTAGAAAATTTTTAAAATGACCATTTCTCGTGGGTTATAGCACACGTATTTTCGCCCGAAACTGAATATTTCAAAAGCTTGTCGACGGTGGCATATGTCGTGCCATTTTTTGCACGCCTAGTAATTTACAATGTACTATCTAATGAATGGAGTGCAAAAATGAGAAATTTAGAAATTTTTAAAAATGACCATTTTTTGAGGGTTATAGCGTACGTATTTTTGGTTAAATCGGCAAATTTAAAATAGTCGTCGTTGGTGGAGGTTTTTGTGCCATTTTCTACACCCATTTTAAATGACGATGTTCGATATATTAAATGGTGTAAAGAAAATGAAATGTTAGAAATTTTTAAAAATGACAATTTCCAGTGGGTTAGCACACGTGTTTTCGCCCGAAACTGAAAATTTCAAAAACTTGTCGACGGTGGTAGTTGTCGTGCCATTTTCGCACTCCTATGAATTTGCAATGTACTATCTAATGAATGGAGTGCAAAAATGAGAAATTTAGAAATTTTTAAAAATGACCATTTTTTGTGGGTTATAGCGCGCGCACGTATTTTTTATTAAATCGGCAAATTTCAAATAGCCGTCGCTGGTGGCCGTTTTTGTGCCATTTTCTGCACTCATATTAAATGACGATGTTCTATATAATAAATGGTGTAAAGAAAATGAAAAGTTAGAAATTTTTAAAAATGACCATTTCTTGTGGGTTATAGCACACGCCAGGGGTGATAAACGATCGAGTAGCTCGGTCAACTACTCGACTCGAGCTCGGTTTGACCGAGCTCGAGTCGAGTTCGAATAGCTCGACTTCGAATTCGAGTCGAGCTCGAGCTCATATTATATGGGCTCGAGCTCGAGTCGAGCTACTCGAGTAGTTTTATTGTTTTTATTTTTTATTGTTATTTTTATATTTTAGTCCCTAATGTTTAATAAATTCTAATTTAAGCTACTTATATTTATATTTTGGTCCTTAATTTTATAGTAAATTATTATTTTACCAAACTAATTTTGAAAAATTAAAAATACATCCTATAATTTTTTATAAAAAATTAAAAAAAATTAAAAAAATTAAAAAAAATTAAAAAAATCGAGCTCGATACTCGGTACTCGAAGTCGAGCTCGAGCTCGAGCTCACAAAGGGGTGCTCGATCGAGCTCGAGCTCGAGTTCGAGTACCACCCCTAACAAACTCGAGTAGCACGATTAGGGGTGTACTCGAGCTCGACTCGGCTCGATTACACCCCTAGCACACGTGTTTTCGTCCGAAACTGAAAATTTCAAAAACTTGTCGACGGTTGAAGTTTTCGTGCCATTTTTCGCACTCCTATCAATTTTCAATGTACTATCTAATGAATGGATTGCAAAAATGATAAATATAAAAATTTTTAAAAATGACCATTTTTTGTGGGTTATAGCACACGTATTTTTGGTTAAATCACCAAATTTCAAATAGCCGTCGCTGGTGGCCGTTTTTGTGTCATTTTCTGCACTCATATTAAATGACGATGTTCGATAGAATAAATGGTGTAAAGAAAATGAAATGTTAGAAATTCTTAAAAATGACCATTTCTCGTGCGTTATAGCACACGTATTTTAGCCCGAAACTGAATATTTCAAAAACTTGTCGACGGTAGAAGTTGTCGTGCCATTTTTCACACTCCTAGTAATTTGCAATGCACTATCTAATGAATGGAGTGCAAAAATTAGAAATTTAGAAATTTTTAAAAATGACTATTTTTTTAGGGTAATAGCGCACGTATTTTTGGTTAAATCGGCAAATTTAAAATAGTCGTCGCTGGTGGAGGTTTTTGTGCCATTTTCTGCACTCATATTAAATGATGATGTTCGATATAATAAATGGTGTAAAGAAAATGAAAAGTTATAAATTTCTAAAAATGACCATTTCTCGTGGGTTATAGCATACGTGTTTTCGCCCGAAACTGAAAATTTGAAAAACTTGTCGACGGTGGTAGTTGTTATGCCATTTTTTGCACTCCTATTAATTTGCAATGTGCTATCTAATGAATGGAGTGCAAAAATGTGAAATTTAGAAATTTTTAAAAATGACCATTTTTTGTACGTTATAACGCACGTATTTTTGGTTAAATCGTCAAATTTCAAATATTTGTCGCTGGTGGCCGTTTTTGTGCCATTTTCTGCACTCATATTAAATGACGATGTTCGATATAATAAATGGTGTAAAGAAAATGAAAAGTTAGAAATTTTAAAAAATGACCATTTCTCGTGGGTTATAGCACACGTGTTTTCGTCCGAAACTGAAAATTTCAAAAACTTGTCGACGGTGGTAGTTTTTGTGCTATTTTTCGCAGTTCTATCAATTTGCAATGTAGTAGGTAATGAATGGATTGCAAAAATGATAAATTTAGAAATTTTTAAAAATGACCATTTTTTGTTGGTTATAGCGCACGTATTTTTGGTTAAATCGCCAAATTTCAAATAGTCGTCACTGGTGGCTGTTTTTGTGCCATTTTCTGCACTCATATTAAATGACGATGTTCGATATAATAAATGGTGTAAAGAAAATGAATTGTTAGAAATTTTTAAAAATAACAATTTCTCGTTGGTTATAGCACACGTGTTTTCGTCCGAAACTGAATATTTCAAAAACTTGTCGACGGTGGAAGTTGTCGTGCCATTTTTCACACACCTTGTAATTTGAAATGTACTATCTAATGAATGGAGTACAAAAATTAGAAATTTAGAAAATTTTAAAAATCACCATTTTGTGTTGGTTATAGCGCACATATTTTTGGTTAAATCGGCAAAATTTCAAATAGTCGTCGCTGGTGGCCGTTTTTGTGCCATTTTCTGCACTCATATTAAATGACGATGTTCGATATAATAAATGGTGTAAAGAAAATGAAAAGTTAGAAATTTTTAAAAATGACCATTTCTCGTGGGTTATAGCACACGTGTTTTCGCCCTAAACTGAAAATTTCAAAAATTTGTCTACGGTGGTAGTTGTCGTGCCATTTTTCGCCCTCCTATTAATTTGCAATGTACTATCTAACGAATGGAGTGCAAAAATTAGAAATTTAGAATATTTAAAAAATGACCATTTTTTGAGGGTTATAGTACACGTATTTTTGGTTAAATCGGCAAATTTCAAATAGTCGTCGCTGGTGGAGGTTTTTGTGCCATTTTCTGTACTCATATTAAATGACGATGTTCGATATAATAAATGGTGTAAAGAAAATGAAAAGTTAAAAATTTCTAAAAATGACCATTTCTCGTGGGTTATAGCACACGTGTTTTCGCCCAAAACTGAAAATTTGAAAAACTTGTCGACGGTGGTAGTTGTCGTGCCAATTTTTGCACTCCTATTAATTTGCAATGTGCTATCTAATGAATGGAGTGCAAAAATGAGAAATTTAGAAACTTTTAAAAACGACCATTTTTTGTGGGTTATAACGCACATATTTTTGGTTAAATCGACAAATTTCAAATATTCGTCGCTGGTGGCCGTTTTTGTGCCATTTTCTTCACTCATATTAAATGACGATGTTCAATATAATAAATGGTGTAAAGAAAATGAAATGTTAGAAATTTTTAAAAATGACCATTTCTCGTGGGTTGTAGCACACGTGTTTTCGCCCGAAACTGAAAATTTGAAAAACTTGTCGACGGTGGTAGTTGTCGTGCCATTTTTTGCACTCCTATTAAATTGCAATGTGCTATCTAATGAATGGAGTGCAAAAATGAGAAATTTAGAAATTTTTAAAAATGACCATTTTTTGTGGGTTATAACGCACGTATTTTTGGTTAAATCGACAAATTTCAAATATTCGTCGTTGGTGGCCGTTTTTGTGCCATTTTCTTCACTCATATTAAATGACGATGTTCAATATAATAAATGGTGTAAAGAAGATGAAATGTTAGAAATTTTTAAAAATGACCATTTCTCGTGGGTTGTAGCACACGTGTTTTCGCCTGAAACTGAAATTTTCAAAAACTTGTTGACGGTGGTAGTTGTCGTGCCATTTTTTGCACTCCTAGTAATTTGCAATGTACTATCTAATGAATAGAGTGAAAAAATGAGAAATTTAGAAATTTTAAAAAATTACAATTTTTTAGGGTTATAGCGCACGTATTTTTGGTTAAATCGGCAAATTTAAAATAGTCTTCGCTGGTTGAGGTTTTTGTGCCATTTTCTGCACCCATATTAAATGACGATGTTCGATATAATAAACGGTGTAAAGAAAATGAAATGTTAGAAATTTTTAAAAATGACCATTTCTCGTGGGTTATAGAACACGTGTTTTCGCCCGAAACTGAAATTTTCAAAAGCTTGTCGACGGTGGTAGTTGTCTTGCCATTTTTTGCACTCCTATTAATTTGCAATGTACTATCTAATGAATGGAGTGCAAAATAGAGAAATTTAGAAATTTTTAAAAATGACAATTTTTTTAGGGTTATAGCGCGCACTTATTTTTGGTTAAATCGGCAAATTTCAAATAGTCGTCGCTGGTGGAGGTTTTTGTGCCATTTTCTGCACTCATATTAAATGACGATGTTCGATAAAATAAATGGTGTAAAGAAAATGAAAAGTTAGAAATTTTTAAAAATGACTATTTCTCGTGGGTTATAGCACACGTGTTTTCGCCCGAAACTGAAATTTTTAAAAACTTGTCGACGGTGATAGTTGTCGTGCCATTTTTTGCACTCCTATTAATTTGCAATGTACTATCTAATGAATGAAGTGCAAAAATGAGAAATTTAGAAATTTTTAAAAATGACCATTTTTTGTGCGTTATAGCGCACATATTTTTGGTTAAATCGCCAAATTTCAAATAGCCGTCGTTGGTGGCAGTTTTTGTGCCATTTTCTGCACTCATATTAAATGACGATGTTTGATATCATAAATGGTGTAAAGAAATTAAAAAGTTAGAAATTTTTAAAAATGACCATTTCTCGTGGGATATAGCACACGTGTTTTCGCCCGAAACTGAAAATTTCAAAAGCTTGTCGACGGTAGTAGTTGTCGTGCCATTTTTTACACTCCTAGTAATTTTCAATGTACTATCTAATGAATGAAGTGCAAAAATGAGAAATTTAGAAATTTTTAAAAATGACCATTTTTTGTAGGTTACAGCGCACGTATTTTCGGTTAAATCTGCAAATTTCAAATAGTCGTCGCTGGTGGCCGTTTTTGTGCCATTTTCTGCACTCATAGTAAATGACGATGTTTGATAAAATAAAGGGCGAAGTCCATTTTACCCCCCTGTGGTTAGGCATAATCACCCTATCGCTACCTTGTGGTTTCAAAATACCCACATAACCCCCTCGTGTTTCGAACTAATGTAGAAACCCGACGGAATCCGTCTAAACTAACGGATGTGTGCTACACGCGCCATAATATGCGTGTGGAAAAATAAAGCGCGATTAAAATACAATTTTTATTACAAAATTACCCTTATTCACGTTTTCTCTTTTTTTTTTTCTTTTTTTTTTGTTTCTTTTTCCCTTCTTTCCCTTCGTCTTCCCCGTCTAAATTTCTTTAATCAACACACCACTTCATCGGGAAAAAACTCATCACTTCACCGCATCCATGAGCAAGAAAAACAGTACTTTCTCCACCAACAACTCCACAACATTGATGAAACCCCCTCGTCGACAAATCCTAATCCAAATCCACAACATTAATTTACTAAAAATTCATTGTGGGCTTCAAGAGTGAATCTTTTTGTGGAACGCAGCATCGATCTCTGATGTTCCATTTTGCGTCATTCAACAATCCGTCTTTCAATTCCCATCAACAAACCCAGCAAATACCGAAACCCCGACAGTCTAGATTCAAACATAAAAGAAGAATCTTGATGAGGGACAAAGAGAAAAAGAGATTGATTCTACATAAATGGGATTGAGGCTTCGTTGATGAATCAAGAATCGGATGAACGGGGATGGAAAAGAAAAGATAGATGCAGCAATAATGTTTTCGTTTTTTTTTGTGGGTTTTGAGAGTTGGGATTTGAAATTGCAGAAGAGCACGCTGATACAGTGAGTGTTTATTTGTGTTGGAAAAAGGTTAAATCTTGAAATGGGTTTATATAGTAATGGAGGATTATTGCAGAAACATGGCAAAAACTTTTTCCTTCTTATTATGATGAATACTATAATATAGTACAGTAAACAGTAATGTAATAAGGAAGAAGGGGAAGAGGAGAGCATAGGTTGTGCGTGTATAGACTGTAGTGGTGCTGTCATTTGTGTGGTTTGGGATAAATTTTGGACAACTCCAGGTGACGGGCGGCGTTGATGGTGTGGGATTTGGGATAAATTTTGGACAACTCCAGTTGACGGCGATGGCAGTGGCGGTGGTTTCAGGTGAGGCAGTAGTGAATCTGGGTTCTTGGATAATTGAATAATTGATTGAATAATTGTATTGAATAATTGATTCAGTGAGATTGAATCTGGGTTCTTGGTATGGCGGCGATAGCAGTGGCAGTGGTTTCAGGTGATGCGGTAGTGAATCTGGGTTCTTGGATAATTGAATAATTGATTGAATAATTGTATTGAATAATTGATTCAGTGAGATTGAATCTGGGTTCTTGGTAGGGCGGCGATGGCAGTGGCGGTGGTTTCAGGTGAGGCGGTAGTGAATTTGGGTTCTTGGATAATTGAATAATTGTATTGAATAATTGATTCAGCGAGATTGAATCTGGGTTCTTGGTATGGTTTCTCTAAATAAATTATTACGACTGTTGATTCCTGGGAGATTGAATCTGGGTTCTTGGTATGGTTTCTCTGAATAAATTATTACGACTGTTGATCACCCAGTTGTGTGATCAAACAAGGGAATAAATGATGATGTCTGAAATCATGGTTTGACTATATATTTAAGTAAGGGTGCTATTGTAATTTCACACACATCCGTCAATTTAGACGGATTCCGTCGCTTTTCCACATTAGTTCGAAACACGAGGGGGTTATGTGGGTATTTTGAAATCACGAGGTAGCGATAGGGTGATTATGCCTAACCACAAGGGGGTAAAATGGACTTCGCCCTAAAATAAATGGTGTAAAGAAAATAAAATGTTAGAAATTTTTAAAAATGACCATTTCTCGTGGGTTATAGCACACTTATTTTCGCCCGAAACTGAAATTTTCAAAAACTTGTCGACGGTGGTAGTTGTCGTGCCATTTTTTGCACTCCTATTAATTTGCAATGTGCTATCTAATGAATGGAGTGCAAAACTGAGAAATTTAGAAATTTTTAAAAATGAACATTTTTTGTGGGTTATAGCGCGCACGTATTTTTGGTTAAATCGGTAAATTTCAAATATTCGTCGCTGGTGGCCGTTTTTGTGCCATTTTCTGCACTCATATTAAATGGCGATGTTCGATATAATAAATGGTGTAAAGAAAATGAAATGTTAGAAATTTTTAAAAATGACCATTTCTCACGTGTTCTCGCCCGAAACTGAAAATTTTATATATATATATATATATATATTAAAGACCAATTTGACCCTCACCTAGATGATTAAAAAAAAAACTTGACACATTTATATGTAACTATGTTTGTATCTTTTTTTTTTCTTCTAAATTTTAATAAGGTAATGCCTCAAATATTCATGCAGCCAACATTTCCATTTTCCCATGTCAATAAATTGTGTGCATCATAATAAAGGTATAATTGATGATGTTTCGACTTTGAAGATTTAGGAGTATAATTAAGCTCTAGTACTAGTTGAAATTAATTTAGCAACAAAACAGTATATATTCTTCAACTGAAATTAATATATAGTTCCCTAAAACTTAAAATTAATTTAACATAAGATTTATGATACTAGTACATCTGAAATCAAGTCCCTAGCTAGCTTACAGATAGATGCAAAAGACTGAAGATGAAGAAGAAGAAAAAGAAAAGCGACAAATTAAATCATAACAAGTTTTTGTTGGCATGCATGCAGAAAGCTGTAATTAATTAAAAGACATACGGCAACGTTAACACAGCACATGATGAAGAACTGAATTGTTGATGATCGATTTGCAGAGAAAGTTTAGTATTCAGGTAAGTCTGAGATATCCAGATTGAGTAGGTGAAAGGGGAAACCATGTAAGCCGCCATCGCCACAGCCACCGCCACCGCCATGGATGTGGTTGGAGCTGCATCCACTTTCTGTTGATGTTTCTGTTTCTGTTTCAATGTTCCCAGTTGAAGAGGGCGTGAGATGATGATCAGCAGCCGCCGCCTTTGGGTTTGGCATTAAGTGTTCCCAATCTTTACCACCGGATTTCCTAACTCCAATACCCTACAAGTTCATATATAAAATATTCATTATTTTTTTTTTTTTTTTTTGTTTTCAAGAATCAATGATCCAAAATCAGGGGATTCAGGGAAATAAACAAATAATGATCATATATATATATGCATGTTCTCCTCCTATATATATACTTACGTATCTTTGGGTCTCCTTATTTTTATAAATCATTATGAAGTCTCCAGCCTGCAACCCATAGGCTCTTGTGAGCTCACCTGAAATTAATTATTTTTCAATTTAATATGAAAACGACTGATGATCGATCGATGGAGTACATGAAATTAACAGAGAGTAGATGCACTATAGAATGAATGGAATGGCTGACCTGTGTTCTCAAGGACATACACTCTGCTTGAATTGTTTTGCCAAAATCTGTATTAATTATATATTTTAAGGATATTAAATTCTATTATATATAACTGGCAAAGCAATATATATATATATATAGAGATGATATTATTTGTTGATCAAACTAAATTAAGTAACCTGTATCTAAACATCCAGATTTTGACTGCACTCATGTCATCCATGAACACATAACCCCCAAGGTTTGCTTCTAAGCTGGGCATGTACTTCTCCGCAAACGCCTGTACCAAAATTAATTAAACTTGTATACAATTCCAAAAATATATAACATGCATATATATATGCCATCTCTGATTTCATTTACTCATATGATCGAGGAACAAAGTCAATAATTAGGAAAATAATCATTATATATACCTTAGGAACAACAATGCGACCTTCCTTTTTCACATCACTGTATTTTAGTTTTTTCTCAAAAAGAAATTGCATTGCTGTTGCATTTACTTCCTGCATCACATAAACAACAATCTTATGTAAATACTTCATTTCTCAATGGGATCTAAACTCGACTGAAATGGAACTTAGTTATTTGGATGCATTTTTTATATGGGTTAATTATATTTACCTCCTCTCCTCTGCAAGACTACTTAGGAGGTTTTGCTATATTACAATTTCCCTCCTTAATTTAAATCTGCTAATGGGAGTGTCAAAATGATAAATAAATAAAAACTTGTCTTGAAATTTTGAAAAATTACAAAAAAAACACACTTGTCTTCAACTCTAAATTATGAGTTCGGGATTCTAACTCCCTAAACACTAAACCTACAAATTTAGTTAATCAATCGTTGATCAACTAGTAATAAGAGGTAGTTGTGATACAGTATGTTAAAAAAAACTTATCACTTCTTATAACACTCCATAAGATTTTGACGCATATATAATCCTTAAGGTTACTAATGACTTGATAGGATTATAGTTTAATATTCAAAATCTAGATAACTAACTAAAAAACACGTGTTACACTTATGAACAATGTTATACGTACATAGTGATAATTCAAGTGGTACAATGGATCCAAAGTCCTTTCTGACCCACCACTCCTTACCGCAAGTGAAAAGAAACACTATTTCAATAATCACGGGTTTTACACAAGGATTTCTGTATCATTTTCTATAAGGCTCTATAAGATTTTAACAAGTGTACAATCACTTACCCCCTTAGGGTTCACTAATCACTTATAGAATTTTAGTTTTGTCTAAAAGTACACGTGTCTCATTAATCTATAGAGAGTAATACAAAGTGATACACCAAATAGTACAAAAGATTCAAAGCCTATAAAAAAGTTATAATATTACCTAA
Organism: Ophiorrhiza pumila; assembly: GCA_016586305.1. Classification (NCBI taxonomy): domain Eukaryota; kingdom Viridiplantae; phylum Streptophyta; class Magnoliopsida; order Gentianales; family Rubiaceae; genus Ophiorrhiza; species Ophiorrhiza pumila. The sequence continues at coordinate 40,207,941 of BLIW01000011.1, read as the reverse complement.
AAGTGCAAATATCACATTTATAGACACTGATAAATAATGATATACTAAATGATACAGAATATCTAAAATCTATAAAATACCTTAGAGTCCCCATAGGGAGCACAATTTGTCATTTGAAGGAAAATCACTATGTTAGAAAATGTTCTTATGTATTTCCCTCTCCACATCCTTATCCTTGTTGCTTATAAACCCACCCAACAATATTTTGCACTATTTGGAAATTATATTCTCCAATTTCTTGTGGAGTAAAGATTCTAACCATAGAAGATGGTCTTAATTTTTAGCCACCGGTTTAATATATATAGAAGTTTTTTTCGGAAAATTTTCTATTTTTGACCTTCACCCATTTTTAGTGAACTCATAATCACATGCTATTTATGTTTTTCTTTCTTTCTTTTTTTTTAAGTAGCATCACATGCTATTTATGTTTTTCTTAAATATGAATTAGTACATAACTTTGTACCTCAATTTCGTTCTTTAATCATTCTATAAGTGACTCTCCTATACTCTTAATTGATGCTACACTTGAAGTATGGCATCATTTACATGTTTATATAAGGAGTAATTAAATATTGTTTTTCAAAATGTTTAAGCAATAAAAGATTGCAAATCAATCATTAAATTATTTAGGATTTTCACTTTTTTTTGTTCTCTATTTCAATAGATGAATTAAATTTTAAATTTGTTGCCAAAAATTGGGAAAAAAAGCACAAAAACTTTTTTTAACGCCAAAAAAACAACAAAAACTTTTTGCTTTTACGTCGGAAAAAACAACAAAAACATTTCGCTTTGCTTTTACGCCGAAAAAAACAACAAAAACTTTTTGCTTTTACGCCGAAAAAGACAACAAAAACTTTTCGCTTTTACACCGAAAAAACAACAAAAACTTTTCGCTTTTACGCCGAAAAAGACAACAAAACCTTTTTTTTTGGGTTGTCCTTTATATGTCGGCCCATCGAAAAAATCTTAATTCCTCTTAATTGTTCCCCAAAAGATTTGGAAATTTTATTAATTAGATGCCTCACTTTTATGGACATAAGATTTAATTGTTTTCTTCTTGAGAAATTAAGCAATAAAATGACATTTGGGGATGTTAGAATTGAGATATTTTATATGTTAAAAATAATTTGTGGGATAGAGAGTCCTCAATCAAATGATCTTAGCTCGGATGTCTTAGAAAGATTCTGGAAATTAGAATTAGTTTGAGAAGTTTGAGAGTTGATTGGTAGACTTGAAGTCCCTAAAATTATAGGGCAAACCTAGAATAGGGAAATTTGGAATGACCCTAGTTGAGAAATGATATATGGATCTAAGTAAGAATATTGAGGAAGCAGTAGTATAATTAAACAGTACTGACATATATACATAGATCTCACTAGCATTTGTGAAATTGCGCACGATGCTTGGATATCATTAATTAATTAATTAATTAAATTTAGGTTGAATAAAAGCAAAGCAAAAAATTGAAAAAGAAACTTACAAGAGCAGGAGGCGGAGTTGGAGGAATGGAAATTTTACGTGACTTTGATGTTGGAGGACTATTAGTAGTCATGCCATTGCCATCCTGATCAGTTTCTGCTTTCCTTTTCATCCTTAGCTTTCGAAGCTTTCTCAAAGCATTTGCCCTTGGATCATCATCATCATTATGCATTCCAGAATAATTAGATTGCAGATGATGATCACGATCACGATCACGATCACTTCTCCTCACCATCATCATCATCAACTCTGTGTTTGCTTGCTGCATGCCAATGTTACTCATTCAATTCAATTATTATGTAATTAAAAAATTGTTATCAAACACAATTGTGTTCCTTTTTTTTCCTCAGTGAAATAGGAAAGTTCAGTGTTCAATCAGTCCACTCCAGACGACATTGATTGTCAAAATTTGACACTCGGCAAGGCAACCATTTTTGTTTTTGAGCGACACTAAGCATTACGCAAGCCAGTTGTGGATGCCAATTCCAAGATTTTTTTTTTTTTATGCAATCGGTGCCATTTCATTATGTAAGATGTCACTTTGTGGAATTAATTCATCCTCAATTACAATTAACTTTTAATTTTGAGAAAAATATTTGTCAAATTGGAGCTAGCATGCATAACTTGAACAAGAGAAGAGCTAGGATTTACTCATCTATATGCTCTGGATTCAGACCAATTTAATCCTATAAATTCTACTAAATAAACATCAATTGCGAGTCATACATTGATTTAATTTGGTTTATTATCAAATTTTCTTATATGCTCCAAATCCGAAGCATATATATGATCCGTAGTTGGTTTTTAGCAAAATTTATAATACTGAATTGGATTATGGTTCAAATATTAGGGACCAAATTCGTAATTATATATATATAAAGTATTGAGCAATGAAAGGGGAGTGAAAAATTAAAGTGAAAACCAAAAGTGACTGACGTAAGACAAAGTAATACCCTAATCAAATGATGAGTGAACCCTAATGGGTAATGAATTAGTTTGTATTTTTATACATGCCACGTCAGTCACTTTGCGTTTTTATACTAATTTTTCACTCCCCCAATCATTACTCATAAAGTATTATAGTTGGTTGGTTGGTTGGTTAATGCTAATAAATATCACATCCTTGTCTAATTTAATTCTGTGTTGTTTGTGTTAGTAGATTAGTAGAGGAGTTTTACCAGTTTGGAGTATTGTAATTAATTGTCTTTCAAGCTTATCCACTATTCTCTCCTTATTTATATCTATATATATATTTATTTATTTGTGAGGAAAAAGTTTTCAATTGTTCTTAAATGAACTATTAAAGTAAGAATGATGCGTAATTACATGGAAGGCGTAGCGTGGAGGAGAAGGCAAGGAGGCAAAGGTGCTAAATTTCTAATTAATGCTAATTTATATAGAAGGTATTCTCATATGGAAATGGTTCATAGGTGCGACATATATGCACGTGTTTTTTTTTTCGTATTATTTTTTATTTCAAAAATTGATACTTGATACGTCAAAAATTGATACTTTATACGCGAAAAAATGATACTTTATATATGACACATGAAAATTTGATACTTTATACATGATATGAGAAAAATTGATACTTTATACACGAAAAAATAATACTTTATACATGATACGCAAAAAATTGATATTTTATACGCGAATTATAATACACGTTTGATTGGGTGCGCGTAATTAATCTTGTCGCATATATAATGTTATTTGATACGCAAATTATAATACACTTGACTTGTGATTAGGTATGCGTCATTAATCCGAACGTATATATAATATTACTTGATAATCAAAAAATTAATACTTTATATGCGCAAAACTAATTTCAATGGAGTTGGATTTATGTTAGAATTTCAGCAACTACGTTCTATTTCCATTGTAAATTTGTAATCAATAGTCAACATCTTTGTCCAATGCTATTTTGGTAATACATTACAAGCAGAAAAGCCCACTAAATAACTCTGGAATCAAGCCAATCTAACTAGTTATTCTGCTATAAGTGCTCAGCCCAATTTTACGGGCCTTGCTCACTGCAAGAGCTTGAGGGTTACTAAACTTACTATCACTAATTTTGGGCGGAAAGCCTTCTGCAAACTACAAAATCTCTTCTAAATCTCTATGAGAAAAAGACCGGAAATGGAAAATTAGCAGGATTAAACTGTCCTTAACCGGAATATAGTTTTTCTTGTTACAGTTTTGAGTTTTTGAGTCCGTGTTTCCTTTCTTTCCATCACTTCATCCACTCCTTTATGTGTCTTCGGTAACTCGCGGTGGCGCTCGACCAATGCAAAATTCTTCCAGCGATAAAAGACGATGATGACGATTCATATTGCTTTACTTTATTTTTGTTACTCTTGTTGTAAAACTACGTCAAACTCTAAAGTAAAATTACGTAGTTTTACTTTAAAAGTAAAAAAAAATTATTCTAAACATGAATTTTTTAACTTTTATTACTAAAATTTCATCTTCACCCCAATTCTTAAATTCTAAACATGAATTTTTCTCCTACTCTAACATCTGCATCCTAGCTCTCTTCGCGACCTTGCCTCTCTTCACTCGTCCCTTGACTCGTTCATTTATTGCTATTTAGATGAATTAATCTAGTTCGCTAGAGATTATTTCAGAGCCAATCAAGGAGTTAGCAACTGCCAATGAACATGAATGCCAGCCCAAACACTTTTTATGAATTTTGTTTTAATGTTTTTTAATATTATTAAGCGTTTAATTTTTTTTTTGTATTTTTTAATATTATCAATTTGATATTTTAATAAGAGAAATGATAGGGGGAGTGAAATTCTGGACTGACTTACGTGGTACTGACAAACTTATCCCTTACCCATTAGGATTCACTCATCATTTGGTTAAGGTATTAGTTTGTATTTTTATCACTGCCACGTCAGTCACACCAGAATTTCACTCCCCCTATCATTGATATTTTAATAATTACATATATTTGTTTTATAAGGAAAAAAATAATGTACAATTGAGCCCTTCAGAAAATATGACCGAGACTCTCTATTTCTACAAAAGTATATTAGTTCATTAACAAGAAAAAAAAAATACAAATGAAATTTTAGGGAATAATTCTGTTTTGGTAATGTATAATAAAATTGAAATTGAAATCTGAATAAGAAATGTACGTACGTACTGGCCTCCTCCTGGCAACAATAAGACCAACCCTTATTGTGTGTGTGTGTGTGTTTGTGTCGAAGTTTATAAGGACAAAATCCGACCGCCGCAAGTAGGAGTAGTTTGGAAAAGCCGACAAACCAACCTCTGCTATATTGTCTCTTTCTCTCCCGCAAAACAATCCTTTTATCTCGCGCTCACTTCAGTAATTACTTTAATTTACTACTGCTAATAATTACGACTTCAGTCCACTTTACTCTTCTTCTTGCCAATGGCTGAGCTACAGCCTCCGGACATCCCTCTTTCAGCTGACCCACCACCCATCTCCTCCACTGCCACCTCTTCCGCACCTCCTCCGCCTCCTCCTCCTCCGCTACTGCCTCCTCCTGCCGATAACCTCACCTCCACCACCATCGCCCCCACCACCACTGTTACTAGCACGAGCAATCTTGGTTTAGCCCCCAAACGCCAACGCCGCCCCAGTGTTCGATTAGGTGAGATCGGCGACCAATCCTATGATCAGTCCCACACCCACCACCCTCGCCGCCCCAAAACTTGGCGATTCCACAAAGACCCTTCTCTTGCAGCCAAGACCTCCAAGACTCGACCTTTAACCAACCTCGTCAACGGCGGCCACTCCTACCATCACCCGCCTCCCCTCAACCACAACGACGATACCAACAACTACAGCTATGATTTTGGTACTAAAAAGCCTAAACCCAAGAAGCCCACCAAGAGGGTGAGGTCTAATTGGCCTTCTGCTACCGCTGCCAAGCTTGACTCCTCCGCTAACGGAGCTGGTGGAATCGCCGAAAACGACAGCGTCTTCAGAGACGATAATCTTGACAATAATGTTAACAACGATGACTTCCGAGACTTCGATGCTGAGGAGGAGGAGGAGGAGGAGGGGTCGGAGAGTCCATTAAAAGAGCAGCTGAGCCCTGTTCATTCCATGGATAATCACAATATGGGGCTTCAATTTTGGGATCGGAGGTCGTTGAGAGCTCGGCTTTCCAATTCTGAAAGCCTGGACCACCGCCATGACAACAACACAAAAAACATCAACTTTAACAACACAATGAATGGAATTCAAAATGAAATGAATTCCGGGGATGAGAATAGGAGCAGTAGTGGAGTGAGGGATTGGTTGATTGGGTTGGGGCTGGGGAGATACGCACCTGTTTTCGAGATACATGAGGTGGATGATGAGGTTCTGCCCATGTTAACTCTGGAAGATCTCAAGGACATGGGCATAAATGCTGTGGGTTCCAGGAGGAAAATGTACTCTGCTATTCTTAAGCTGCGAAAAGGGTTTTCTTGAGCCTTATTTAGTTGAGCCAAAAGATAAAACTCAGACCCCCTCAGTCACTGCAGCTGTATGGAGATGTGAAAAAAATGCATGTTTGAGATGGTTTGAGTTCTTTTTGATGTTGTTAGTTTTACTTTTTTTGGTTTCAGGTTTTTGCCTCTTCTTAGTTGAATAACGATGATCATATGTTTTGAATATGCAGTGCTTAGTTTTGGAGTAAGATTTGTTTCCTTTATCTTGTCTTGTTACTTGGTTGTAGTTGTGTAATGTAATTGGTAATATAGTGAAGGAGATACAAAGAAGGGAAAGCTGATGACTTGGTTGGACTGGCGTTTTTTGCAGTGCCTTGAAACTTCTTAGTCAAACGAAATCTAATATAATAAGCAAACGAAATAATCAAAGAGATTCTGGCTTGGTTAGTGTTCTGTTTTTTTTATGTTATTGTTTGCTTTTGGTTCCTGTTGTTGTACTCCTACTTTGCCGTGTTTTCTGATTATTGCTTTGTTTCTGCTTGTAATCAGTTTGGTGCATATAGCATCAGCCATGGTTTCATTTAATTTGGATGAATGCATGATATATATGGTCTTAATTTCTTATCTTGGCTACATACTTCCGGTAGTCGAATGCTTACTGTTCATGGTAAGTCTATGTCTGGGCATACCGTTAAAAGTGAACTAAGAATCAGGTAGAGTGCAGTTGACTAACGAACTCTTATGCAAACATGAACAAAGTTTTAGTGGAGATTTCTAGTGTTCTGGATTACCAAATATCATTTCCGTAGTTGATTGCATTTTATATAATGACTTGTTTTTTAGTGGAAATTGTCCCTTTTGTAGACAAAGGGGTAAAGAGCTATTGGTTTCACCTTGAGGATGACATGAGGTCTGCCACTTATCCTCTTTGAGTTAAAATTTATTGTTCAATGCTTCTATCAAAGTGAACTTGGGTATGGGTTTCTTATATTTTCCAATTAGAGAATTGGAAATTATACTGAAATATACAGCATTCATACTGTTTGGAGGAACATTATTGTGTAATTAATGTTTAGAAGTGGTTGACTCTGCAAGAGAAAGACTTAGAAATGCTGACATAGGAAAGAAAACAAAATTTTATCATGCTTATGCGTCATGCACAAATCTCTGTGATGAAAGGAAGTTCTTTTGGAACTGCAACTGGATTGGCTATACTTTAAGGAAGACGCGTTGCAAAATTATGTTTGCTGTACATCATTGTCCAAAATAGAATTGTGGCTAGCTCATCAATGGTAAAACTGGAATTGGACTCTTCTGTTAAATGTTTGAGTAGTCCTGGATACATTAAGAGAACAAATTCTAGGAAAACTGTCGAGGATGGTTTGCATGTGTTTGTTTTAAAAGTTTATGTTGTTCGTCTGGAAGGAGTTAGCTTGTGGGAGTGGGTGGTCAAAGATCCCATTTACTCTCTCCCTCTTATTCGATGGAAGTTAATTATTCACAAAAGCAGTAGTTTCTTTGGAAGCTAAGATGAAATAATTACTGCCAGAAACTTGCTTGAAGTATCTGAGAAAAGATTTCCTACATAATGACCTCCAGAGATGGAAAGTAAATTGTTGCTTTGGAGTAGGATTTTGGGATTAAATTGGTTTTAAATGATTGACTCAGATTCTGGAGCACTTTTGCCATGGAGGATCCTTAGGTTCATTCTCCCTTTTACTTGGGTTGGAAGAAGAGAGGGAAGGGGTAGAGTTAGTTTGAGTGCGCGGGGGGTGTTTTGGGGGGGGGGGGGGGGGGGGGGGGGGGGTTGTTGGAAACTAAATAGAAGTGGTGTTGAGAAATTGTGTTTGTTTCATTTGGCAGTGCAGCGGAGTGTGTTAATTGTGGTGAGCATGGCACTGAATCTTTGAAAGGAAGACAGGAAGAAGAAGTTCATTTTGTATTAGCCATTCTTGTATAGCATTGTGGCGGTAGTGGTTTCCTCAGTTGGTGCGATTTGTGAGTAATTGGCAACTTTTTCCTACAGAAGCAATGTAACTGTGGGGGGCAAAGCGTTGCAGCTGGTAATAAGCTACTGCTCTAGCAGAGCTTATGTAAATGTAGTAGTAGTAGTAGTATTTGTTAAGGTTCTCTCGGCAGTTTTTAGTGCCCCTATCCTATGCTGAGGATTATTTTTCTATAAAAAGATACCATTCCCAGGCGATGAAGGAATTAGTTTTACTTCAAACATGGAAGTAAGCAAAGCAGCAAAGTACATATTTCCTCTCAGGGTATACTTGATGGACACTGCCCGTGCCCATTATATATGAGATCAGATCTTTCGTATAAAATTATCCTGATTTATCATGTATCAAAACTACTTGGAAGGATGATTTTTTTTTTGTTATGGTTTAATAATTGTAAAGTGATTTTAGTAATATTTATGATTTTAATCTTTAATTTTATTGAAATTACGTCATTTTAAAGATTTGATAGAATAAAACATGATAATTTTGGATAGAACGTGCGAGAGATCTCATTAATGGGTGTGAAAGAGTTGGTGTTATTGTGGGACTTGCTTGGAATCCTTGTAAATAAAAATGCTTTTCCACTTAAATAAAAAAGAATTGGTTGGACGGCATTGAAAAGGAGGAGTATAAGTTTTAGCAAATGAAGAAGGCCTGCACTGCAGAAGGGCCTAGTGATAATGTTTGAGTTTGAATTTTGAAGGCCTCGCTACTTGCTGTGTATGCATTGGGTATTATAACTAGGCTAATGCTAATCCATTTAGAAATAGAGAGCCAGTCCTGTTGTTTAAATTGGGCTGGCTCAACAAATACGCTTTTTCATACTGCTTTTGATCTAATTATATTTATATATGATAATTCCAGAATTATTAGTGGACTTTGAAGAAAAGCTTTTCTTTTATATTTCTTTTATAATCACAGAAAATATAATAATAATAATCTAGCAACAAGTAAGCACTAATCATATATATGTATTCCAATGAGTAGTGAATGTACTTAAAAGTTAATTAATAATTCAAAAGCAATTAAACCCCGGCCTACCCTCCCCTCCCCTGTTTAGCAATTAATACTACAATTAAGATCAAACCACCGTACAGCAACAACAATAATTTTGGGGGGATTTCCTCACTACTATTAATTCTCTTTCATCAACTCAACTGGATAATTATACAAGTAATTAATTAATCGGGAGGGAGGGAAAAAAACGGTATTATAATTAAGGTGATGGATGCATATTTGGCCTAAAACCCATTAATTGCCCCCCACCCCACCAAAAAAAAAAAAAAAAGAAAAAGAAATCCTAAAAATTAATTAAGATCAATCCGTACTCTTATCATCATTTTTTTTTTTTTTGGGTTAAAAATCGGGAAATTAAATAATAATTTAGGAAGCATAATGAATGAATCAAGGGCTTCTGCCGTAATGTAGAACCATAAGATGATCAGTAGTTGAGGTGGATGAGTCAGGTCCGGAAGCAAAGTAGTTAGGACGTCATGACTTGTTGTCCTCCACATGCTGTCTCTAACATGCTGCAACGTTAAGATTGGCACTACTTGTTGCCCTCTGCATTTTATTTCCACCTGAAAATTTTCATTTACAATTAGTAAATACAACCATTAATATATTAAAACCTCTCATCACTACTCATCACCCAATATTAATTATTATCATTATTCATTTTATTAGTTGAATATGCCATTTAATAATAATGATAGTTTATCTATCTTTAGTTTTGGAATGCATGGATTATGATGCATATATATATATATATATCAGCATATGCCGACGGGAGCTTAGCTATATCTAATATACCAGCAGAGCAGCCAAAGCATGATTATGTATATAGCCTGCCCTTAACACTCTTACTGGGTTCCCCCCAATATCAAAAAAATGAAAATCGCCCGCCCCTCCCTACTTTAATCATTTTAATTAAGGACCCACACAACACAGACTTTACTCCCAAGCCAAAATCATTATACCTTGGACTCTATTAATTCTTATTATTTTAATAACCCCACCCTAAAACACTGCTAATCTATACACTTTTTAATTTTGGATCAAATTAAGCAATTATGATACACGAGACTATATATTAATATTAATAATAATAAGATGATGAAAAAGGTAATCTAAGGGATCCAAAAAGTAGGGCACTAATCTAATTTCTTGCATTTTAGTCTTCAGTTACCTAACTGTACGTCTATACCTACAATAACATCTTCGTATAAACCAAAATCATTCACGTCTTCTCTTCTTTCCCATTATCAAAAACCCTAGCTATCATTCATGCATTAAAACCAATTTGTCAATTAATATATACATAATATATATATATATATTGAGATCACTAGCTGCATGCCCCTAATTGTGGATTAATTAATCTTTACTTAATAATCAATGAAGTATTTGATTCTGTTTTAAGGGTTTTACTCTTACAACAGAATTTCATGATATAATTAATTAGTAGCCGCCAAATAAAACCTAATTACTAACGAGGGTTGTCATTTCCCCCCTACCACTAACCAAAGAATGCTGCATCCATTCCTTTCACACGCAGCATAATAATAATAATAATAATCATAATCTTCTTCAATTCATCGATCAAGAATGATAGATCGATGAAGCTGCATGCTTTTCTCTTTCTTCTTTCTTTATAATAAATAAAGAATATGAGAAAGAGAAACACGAAATGATTATGATGATGACAAAATGTAATGTAGTAGTGTGTCTCATGCATGCATGCATATTGCTCTCCAAATTCCACCAACGTAAAAAAAGATATTTAATAATTATTATGGATATTCAACTTTTTAAAAGATGGATGTTATCGTTTTTACGGGATCTGGTTCATGGTTCACGGTTCATGGTTCATGGTTGTGTAATGATGATGATGATTGACGTGTGGTTTTTGTTTAAGATGTGGTGGAAGTGCAGCACTTAAGGTTTGATTTTGACGGGCCTATTATTAACAAACCCACAATTCATGAGTGATGACCACCAAAAAAAAAAAAAGGGAAAAATAATAATAACGAAGTTCAAAGTTACTAGCTCGGTTGTTCCTACCCTACAATGAATATGAATGTTACGTTGAAGCAAGCGAAAGCATGACGATACCATCCGTGATCCAATTCCAGGGAATATTATTAGGGATATATAGTAACGCATACGCATACGCATGCAGATTGGACATAGGAGAAGGGGAATAATTGATTATATATATATATATATATATTTTTTAAATATCTCTCATGTTTGATCTAACGTTCAAAATGATTGTAATTTAATTAAAACTATAGACTAAAAACATAAATATCATTAAAATTACTTTACAATTATTAAATTCTAATTAAAAAATGAGTGAATTTTAAACACAACAACACGTAGAGAATCTTGAATAAAAGATCACAGCTATCATACAATAAGGACAAGGTCCACTTGTGAAATTTTAATTTGTGGCCCTTTGACTTTAATGTATATGATCATATGATGGATGATTATTTTGTTCAATCATAAATGGAGGGGTTAATATCAGCTTCTTTTCTTCTTTTTTTTTTAATTTTTAATTTTTATGGCAAACTTGTTAAACTGCATGGGACTGAAAGAGATGTTAAGATGCTTTACATCTTAAAGTCAATACATACATAATACATTCCACCCAGCAGGATATCTTCATTTTAACTTTCCTGTTCTTTGCTAAATGCTAAGAGGGAACTACTACGTGTTCTCTTTGGCCCTTTATATATATATATATTGAAGAATATTAATTTATAATGTATTTTCTGCCCTAATCATTGCCATCCATATATTATCACTAACAGTGCATATGTGCTGCTGCATGCCTAGCCTACTTCTTCTTCTTTTTTGTCCTGGTAATTGAACAGATAGTGATTTATGAGGCCGAAATTTCAATTCAAATCGTTATCCTAAGATTTTCTCCTGTTAGCAAATATATATGCGTGTATGTTTCCTTTGCGGCTTTATCTGTGCTTTGCTTATCTCATTAACTTGTACTATGGATTTACGTGCATGACCAGGATTAGGAAACTATTTAATTAATACCATATATAGATCTAGGAATTAATTAGTTACTAACCAAATATATATATATATATAAAAACAGATTATCGTATCATTATAAATAGTACGTCAAAATTAAAACAAACAAAAATTAATCAGTAGCATGTATATAATTACTTGACGAAATCAATATAGTGTCTATTTATGTATGAGTTCATGATTGTTTTGACTTGGTTGCGTTGCATGTCAATTGTCAAGGTTGGAGCTTGGTGGCTAGCTACAAATTACTCGATCTGGGCAGCATCAACATACAATCCCCCGACGTGTATACCTATAATTAATGTGTATATTTATGGAGAGACTCATCACTCAAGTCATCAACTAGGCCAACACACATATATGGCCGGACAGAACCTAGACTGTATCCCCGAGCTAGGTTGACCTTGTCATGTTTTTATAATACTTAAATAATTTCCAAATTAATGCATAATTCTGCAAATTAAAGAGAATGTTGATCAGAGTCATATATCCCACGTAATTAAACAGATGGACTAATATTTTTATACATTTGCATGGTCAGCTGTGGATTAGTTTTTTATTACCCTTAAATTATAGATGTTAATTTATATATTATATAGTTTTGTATAATATTGAGTTGTGTTGTTTCATGCATGTAGCTGTATAAGAATATATATATATATTATGATGATGATGATGGCGGGACAAATATTGTTTTGGGTTTTTTTAGCCAGTCTATCATTAATTCCTAGAATCATCTTCATCTTGGTAGTTGCAGAGATTTAATTAATTGGGTAAATAATTTAGGTGTAAAGAATTCTAAAATAAAATACCATCCATATTACTCTATTATATATATTAATAGAGTTGACCCCAATATATAGGTTGCGGATATGAGAATCAATCTGTACGTATTAAGATTAAAGTTAGGGAATGTTTTAGGTCATTCATACATGATAGTATGATACATGGATTTGGACAAAGCTAGCCTGCCACAACACTAAATGCATTTTTTTTTTTTTTTTTTGTTTCTTTGTCAAGTTAATTAATTTGAAGTGGATTAATAATATTAAAGTTTATTCTTGTCTGTTCTAGGTAAGGAGGACAAATTAATTAAGACTAATGTACGTTCACCAAATTAATTAATTAATGATCACTATTCAACTTCACCCCTATTATTCCCTCCCTTGAAGGAATAATAAAAATTTGTTCAACTTCAACCAACAAATATATATTGGTGCAAACATTGACGTCCTTCACCAAACAAATGATCACTATATATGCATTTCATATTAATATCTACAAAGATATGCATATAGTTTCTTCGCCGCTTCATTCTATCACGTCATACATATACACGATATATACAAATGCATGAATGACAGATATTCTTAAATATATTTTATCTACACAGTTGTACTGTACATGCATGCAAGTTCATTCTCTAATTAAGGTCTTCGATTTTATTTGTTAGACAACGTAAAGATTAAGTCGACAAGAAAGAATTCGACTTAATAATTAAAAATCGCAAGAAATAATATCGATTTTAATAACCAACGTCAGTCTGCACCTATATATTTAATTAAAGAAGAAAAGCATGTACCATTTAATTAATTTTCAGTCTAAGATGGAAGTTTTAAAGGTCTCTAGCTATTACTACTTTATAAACTAATTAAAAGGTCAATACAATCAATACCTAGCTAGCTAAGTTGTGATTTGTGAAGCACATTTGTTATTTAGTTCTTTCCTTCTATGGTCAGTAAACCTCTTCCTATTTTTATTCCCTACCCCCAACAATATTCAACATTAATATTAACTTCTCAAAACTTTTAAGGTCGATAATTAATCAAATTAACTTATATAATCCATTGGTATTGGAAATTAATTAATTAATTTTTTTTAAAAAAAGGACACCCATATTAATTCTTCCAAACCGACCCTTAAATATTATTCAACTTTCTTACAAACAATAACAATTTATTCCTTTCCTTTCCTATATTTTAATTTGACGAATAGCTAGATCAAAACTACACTATATATACTTTTCAAAGGTGTATCGATTTTAATACTTTTAATCAGCTCGATCTTAACTAGAAAAAAGATCATTTACAAAAGCATTAATGTCTAAACTTGTTGCACGCCCTCCCATCTGGGATTTATTGCCAAAATATATTCATTGCAAGTAAATGCTTCCATTAGACTATTCGATATACAAAGGAAGAAAGGGAAGAGGATGGTTCTTAATTACTTTTATTGTGTTTTATAATTCATGGTGCAATATATTGCTATATCATCTCTTTGAAAATCATCATATTTCGTTGAGAAATCAATTAAAACTTTTGAAAATATCGGGGTTCTTCATCTTCGCCCATTTATTTGAAGATTGCTTAGAATATTTCTATGCACCAAATTATGTCAGAGAGTCAGGGCATAGCGTATTTTATCTTTAGCACCACTCAAAATCTCACTCTACATTACATAATATTATTATTAACAATTTGTTATCCTACCTAATTATGTGGTTTATTTTACTTGTATTCATAATTAAAAAAAAAAAAAAAAAGTTCCCCTCAAATTCTTAATTACTCTCGTTATAAATTATTTATTGCCCACATATATAATACTTTAAGCACCATGGTTTAGCCAACTCATATTGCATAAAACTATTATTTTAGGAATTGAAAATTTATTCAAACCCTATATATGCCGTGTTGAAGACAAGCAATTAGCATGCCTGACATTATTGGAATGAATTACGACCTTCAAAAAAATATGTTCCAAAGTTTCATAGAAAAATAAACTTCATAAAATTAATGTTTTAACTTAAACAAATGTAAAGTTTTTTGCGTGAAAATTCAAAGAGAGAAATTGATAAACAGTATGCGTGCTAAAGCATGAAAGACGTCATTTAAAAAATAAGCCCCAATTTGGTGGTCTGAAAAGAATGACATTTCAAAAACTTGCAATTGCAAATTAACATTAATTGAGAGCACATTTACTTTTGTAGAATTTCATAGAAAAGAAAAGGAAAAAAGAAAGGCTTTTAAATATAAAATGAAGGCGGATTTTCATTTTTCCATGCATAAATATATAATATATGCAAAGTTATATATAGTTTCGTGTGTGTGTGTGTGTGTGAGTGTGTGTGTGTGTGAAGATTGAAGAGAAAGGCAGGAGAAATGGTAATGAGTATTATGAGATTGAAGGGATGAGTGAAGATTATGGAAATACGTACGGCTGCCCACAACAGCAAGTGGAAGTTGCTTTGATATTACAAATATTACGACTGCGGATGAGTGAAGAAAACAAGCAAAGCAACAATCCGTTTTACCTTTCACGTTTTGGGGTTCATAACTGATCGATAAGGTGATATGTTGTTTTCTATCTTCTCCCACTACCACTACTACTACCACTATATACGTACTATACATTTCTTCACTTCCGCCTCACACTACCACGAGTTTTCAAATTATATAGGCAAAGACTCCCAGCTAGCACCTCAGTTAAACATCCATCCATCAATAACTAAACTCACTACATGATCGAGATTTATCATCCATCATTCTTGTCCATCATAACCTCTTTATATATATGTTTCTGATCGATCACCTCTTTATATATATGTTTATGAAAATATATATATATATATATATATATATATATATATAGGAGATGGTGATAAATATTCAAAGTTGTTGTTGATCGATCATCAGACAAACACATCAATGAATTGTTGCAGGGATATGATAGATAGATATAAGATATATTATTAATTAAGAGCTTAAATTAATTGGAGCTAATAATACAAAAAGAGACCGCCATATATGGCTACCTACAAATAAACTTGTCACCTAATTCCGATGTTATGTATCCCAATTCCCAGGTGGTGGTGGTGGTGGTGGTGGTGGTGGTGGTGGTGGTGGTCATAAATATAACTGATAGGACAAACCCTTTAGTTCTGCTGTTTCTTTCATTCTCTAACACCAACCATATATATCATCATCACTACTATATATACTGCATGCCCCCTTCATCAACATATATCTTACTAATCGATCTGCTTATTTCATTTTGGAGTTGTCATATTTAATCACATGCCAATAAAGATGATAGATATGACTAATTACCAAAAATATATATATGGAAACATTGATAAAAATGCATCTGTATTTAAATAAAAAGGAAAAAAAAAAGAAGAAAGGGATGAAACATTGATTTAGTAACATACCTCTGATTCATTTTCCAGCTTTAGCTTGTGAACCAAATATTTCATTACTATTCGAATCGTCATTCTTCCATCCCTGAATATGCAATTACAATCAGGAAATCAAGAAATCAAATTTCCAAGCACAGAAACACCAAAAGATTGAAAAAAACAAAAAGAAAGCTTGTTCCTTGGTCCAAACTGTACATGAAAATGAGGAAACTGAACAGATAAGATTACTTGATTCTCAAAAAGCTCTTGGATATCTGGGGAAGAAACGGTTCTTTCGCTCTGCGTTTGATTAACACAAAAACCAACTCACCATTAATTATTATCAGTGGTGATGTAAAATAAAAAAGGACAAATCACAGATGCAACCAACACGAACTATATATACTTGAAATCACTATATAAATCCACTTGCGCCCATAAAAAATTGTACTTACTGATCTTGAGCAGCTTGCAGTGTGAACCAAATGCCAGAATGTGGTCTCCGAGGTGGATCAATGACTCTGAAATCAGTACTAGGCCTTGGTATTCCTAGACCTAGTCCGGCATGGAGTAGAAAGGGTCGGGCAAAGTAAGGACCCGCCGGTGGAACTAATCTTGAAGATGAAGTTGAAGCTGTTATTATATTCCTTTGAATAGGCCTAAACTCCCCCCAGTTAATCTCAATCTCTTGATGATGGTGATGATGAGGGAAACTTGAAATACTTGCGGGATGTTGCATAAACAAAGACCTATTACTGTAATAATTAGAAGAAGAAGAAGTGCCGCCACTGGCAATTGTATTGGTGGGCGGCCTAGGAGGAGCTCGAAATTCAGGCACTTGAAACAGGCTTGAAGTTGGGTGTAATGCTAATGACGATCTTAATTCATGTTCTGAAGTAGTACTAGTACTCCCTGGGAGTAGATCAAGCTCAATCATTCCCCCTCTGGCGGCGCTTTGATCAGCCCGCAGCTGATTATCTTGTTGAATATAGTTCTTGATGCTGTGGCCCTTATGGGGTGCTGCGGCCGTGTGGCCGCCAATACTGAGTTGAAGCCATTTGTCATCCTTGTCAATATGATCCTCTTGATCGTGGTCGTGGTCGTGATCGTGATCGTGATCGTGATGATGAGTTGCATCCTTTAATGAAGTGGAGCCAGTTGCTTCATTAACACTCTCAGTAGTTCTTGATTCATCTTCTTGATCAGCCATTTGACCAACCACTAGTAGTAGATGAGCTTGTGAATCAGATCCTCCTCCTCCTAAGCAATTAATTAGATTAGCTTCTGCTTCACTACTACAACCATACCCTTCTAACCGGCTCATAACCCCCACACCACCCTCTGCAAATATACCACCACCACCACCAACATAAAGGTAGCAACAATGCTGTTTGGACAGATTCTGAGGAGCAGAAGGATTAAACATGGTCATATTGAGAACCCCAGTTGAAGTAGTGGGCAGATTTCACGTTGATCAGAGCTGCTTGCGATGATGATGTCCCTGGGGTTATCAACGTAAGCCATGGATTAATCAATCAAAGGGCATATCAAACCTTCTGGGTCAAGACTTTATAAGAGTGGAAAGAGAAATAGTAGTAGTAGTACAAAAAAAATGTTGCAAGTAGAGACATGTTTTGATGTTATGGAATGAACAAAGATATTGCGTACAACAGAACACCCATTGCATTGACCGGATATGTTTTTATGTGGTGGCCTGTGTTGTGTTGTGTTGTGTTTTGTTGTGTTTTTATGAAAGATAGACAAATGGGTTTGGACAGGTAGTAGATAGTAGTATATATAAAAATTGCAAAATCTCACTTTCCTTAATTCTCTTTGTTTGGAAGTTTGTGAGGCATCAAATAGTTGCGGTAGGGATAGATGGTGGTCTGTCATTTACTTGTATATTTTTATATATATTTATTTTGAATAGTAACAATATTTTTTTGACTTTATCAAGACGAAATACATTTGGATTTTCCCCCTTATTTTTATTTCTTCACTAAAATATTAATCGTAGAGGCAGGAATGTGGAATCTTCCATTTAAGATTATCTTGTTTTATTATATATATCTAATATTTCACTTATTATTTCTCGATTAGGGTATAATAAGTAAAGTGATTTAAGTGATATTTATGTTGTTAGTTTCTAGTTTTAGTTAAATTATATCGTTTTAAACATTAGATAGAATAGGACATGATAATTTAAAAAGAGGGTCTGATTTCAACTTCTTCCCTAATTCCCAGTTGTGTACCAAAATTAGGGTAAAAGTTGTCTCTTTTACATATATCACAAAAAGCTCCCTTTTAGGTTTGCTATATTTTTAGGAACACGGACGATATTGGCTTTTATTAGTGTTTCAAAGAGGTAATCAACTAATTATGGATGATGCCAAATAACTTAGTTAATAAATTAAGCATTAATTTATAGTTTGAGTTCCAAAAAAAAAAAGGAAAGAAAAAGGAAAATAATAATAATAGTTACACCTGGCGGAAGCTATTGATCCTAATTAATGGACTTGTTTAGTTTAGTTGACCCTTATTTTTAATTGGAAAGAAGTTGGGATTCATTCAACCATGGAATATATGGAGCGGGGAAAAAAAACAAGCATTTTAATTAGTTTAGTTTTGAGAGATGGAGTATGGAGATGTAGTAGAGACCGAAGACATTTCAAATTAATGTTTATTCAGATGCTTCATCATCATTGAATCTCCTTTCCCTTCCAATTATTGTTCCACAAGGTTTCCAATTTTATATATTTAATGAAGAAGAGATCAATTACATACTTCCTCTAATGTTCATAATTGACTTTTAAATTTTTATTGATTTTCCAAATTAATTAAATGAGGTTAATTTAACATAAAAATACAATTGTACTCTTTTTAAAATATTTATGATCATTAATTACAAAACATTTTAATCACATGCATTAATGAGATGTTTTGAGGATTATGAGTATTAATTAATTAGAGGGATTTTAGCCATTTTACCTATTCTGCAAATGTCTATAATTAACCTGACTTCAAAAGATCAAAGGGAGTATTATTTAGTTTGATCAGCATAGAGGAATGAGATTAATTAAAAAATAATAATAATAAGTATTGTTATTAGGAATGAAATAGAAGATTAATTATTAGGAATGAAATAGAAGAATAATTAGAACATTAGTAATTTGGTAAGAATAGTATATAATAAAGAAATAATAATAATAATAATAATAATAATAAGTGGGTGATTAGGTATGCATGATGATGGATGATTATGTTTCCTCAAAAACCAAGAAGAGGAACAGGGAGACGTGGTATCGCCCAAGCAATGAAGCATGTGCCTCCCACCTTCCCTCCTGCACCCAACACCCCGTAACCCTGTAACCCTGTAACCCTGTAACTCTATCTCAAGTCGCAACGCTTCTTCTCTCAATTGTCAAACATGAAATATCTTCTCTCTCTCTCTCTCTCTCTCTTCTTCATTCCATATTCCATGCTAGTACCAGTATTATTACTTTACTACTTAAAACATTCTCTCAAGTGTGTCTGTGTATATATACTATATATATATATATATATGCATGCAGGGTGCAGGGTGCAGGGTGCAGGGTGCAGGGTGACTGGGTGACTGGGTGACTGGGTGCAGGGTGCAGCATCAAATTATGTGCTTAAATTTCAGAGACGTGATAGTATTTAAAAATTGCTCTCTCTTTTACTGAAAAGCTGATCCAACAACACATTCTCTCCAGTCCACGCATTATTTCTTCTGTCTTTCTCCATCTCTTGTGTCTTTCAATTTGCACCCCATTTTTTTTTTTCTCTTAATTAGTATTTGTATGTGCACAGAATTTATAGAGTAGTGCTGCTGATTTGGCCAAAGAAACAACCACGCCTTTAAATCTTTAACCAAGGAGCATATATACTTAATTTTATCCCATCTCTAATAATTATCGTTTTAAAGTTGGACATGTTAATTAAGAAAATGAATAAATTCTCTTATTTATCTATATTTATAGCCACAACTTTATCTCTCTTCTTTTAAATAATATTACATAAATAAAGGAAATGAATGGTACAATTAGAACCTTTTAGACTTTTTGCATTGATATTTATAAAATGACATTTATTTGACAACAAAAAAATGTGATTTAAAACGACGCTTATTAAACAACTAAATAAATATATATATATGAGAACTGAATAACTTCGCCAAGGACGGAATTGACTAATTAATTAATCTCGTATATGTACTGTACTGGAGTATTTAATTTCCTCCGCACAGCTTGAGTAAAAGGGGAATTAATAAGTTTGAACTATGCATGCTAAGTATTTATTGACATTCGTTTGTGTTTATCATCAACAAATCATTAAATACTATACTATTTGTGGAAGTGACTAGGAGCATGCAGGACAATTGTAACTTTGCTTAATAAATAAAGAGGAAATAGCAAGCCGCTTCTAGTACAACATCCAGGCTCCAGCCATCCAGGTTTCATTAGGTTCTAAGTTAGGGGGAGTGGGGGAGCATGGGGTCGGGGTGGGGAGGCATCAAGCATGAGAAGAGAAGCGTGGGCTTTGGGGACAGTGCGCATTACTGCACAGTCTGCATGGGCACGGAATGACTTAAGCTTTGGGATCATAATAAAAAGCATACTAGTAAAAGATTAGAGCAGGGCCAGCACCCGGCAGCAGGCTTTCAACTTTGAAGTGACGAGGATGTTTTTCTACTTCAAAAAAATTCCCAATTACACCCACTACTCTCACCGGACCAAGTTACCAAACACTCTTTTGGAATTAATAGTATTTTTTGCAATGTAACGGTAAGTAAGTATATATTCATGATAAGCTAGCGGTATGTATATATGGTACGTATATACGTTTTAGAAGTTAATCATAATTAGAAAAAAAAAAAGGTCAATACAAATTGCAACTTAATTAATTTTACATCATATATAATAAGTGGAATTAAGGCTGAAATTGCCGTGTCTTCTAAGTATCCAATAGTGTTAAAGTATAAAGGCCAGCAGAGGATAGGACAATATCCACGCGGGACAAAAATTCCAGGTGTAGTCCATAGAATTGATGTAATAGATTAGAATTTATTCAATAGTTGGTACAAATTAAACCCATAAAAAAAAAAAAGACTAAAGCTAGCTAAGCTAATACTATATACAAGTTGTTTTCTATTTTTTTAAAAATTAATTAATTAGAAGTTGTTACCAAATTAGGATGATCAACAATATAATTAATTGTTTTCAACCTGTATCCATAATTCATCAAAAATAGTTTTTGGGTTTTCCAAAAGTTAAATATCATTTGTATCAAATTGCACAAGTTGGTGATCATTAATTTTTTTTTTTAAGTTGGTGATCATTAATTATTGAGAAAGAAAGAAGTAATTGCATGCTGGTTGGATGTACTATATATCAATTAACTTTATATCTTTCCAAGTCTAATCATAATTCATAAAAAGGGAGCTCGAGAGTGCTTTCAATATAAATTGATCACCACGTCAAGTAAGGCATCAAAATAGATAATGCATTAGACATGCATCCACAATTAAGGTTGAACATATATACAATTATACAAATACAGTCTACAGAGGAGCTAGCTGAGGGGCCACTGCTGCTCGTCCTCTATTGCTATAATTAACCTTCCTTTTCAATTGTGAAGGCATCAAAATTCCATTATAGAAAAGTGATTTTGTTGTTTTTTTTTTTTTGGGAATTGTTTCTCTTTCTGGTTTAGGAGGACGGCCTCGGCCCCCACTCTACAGTTGAAACCACTTGAAGCTCAATTCACATATATATATATATATATATAATATATATACCAGATCTTCAATTAATTCTCGTCATCATGCCATCATCAATTCCATCATCCAAATACGCATTTTTCATCAAAACAAAATTAACTGCCATATTTTAATCATAAGCTAGTCATGCATATAATTATGTATCATTAACTGTGTGTCTGTGTGCACCATCTCTCTAATTAATTAACTCTAATTCTGCTCATCTCTTCTACTTGTATATACAGTATATAGCTAGCATCTATGTATCTTCTGTTGATGCTGCACGCATCATCATCAATTCATCATCGTCGAGAGAGAGAGAGGGGTTTAATTAATGAGGAGTTGAAAAAAATGAATATATATTCTTGTGGTAGTAGTAGTAATTTTGCATGTGCATGTGGTGTAATGAGTAGTAATGTCAGTCCATGCATGTGGGTTGTGACTCACAGACTGCCAGGGGTTCCTGTTCCTGTTTTGTTTGATGACACAACTGTGATTTTCAACCCAATCTACTATGCAGCACACTACTGTAAGACTGTAAAACTGTAACACTGCATGATGATGAAGTAGTAAACTCAATGTTAGACAGATATAGCAAGAGAGAGTGCGTGGCCGGAACCGGAATTTGTTAAGCTTTCAAATCTAGGGTGGAGCTGCAACATTGAAAATTTGATCGACTTGTGCTTAATTGGTCTGGCTATTTCTTCTCAACTGGTTGCTATGGTGTTAATTGGGTCATTAATTGGTGGGTGTTATACATATCGATAACAGTGAGAAAATTTTCGTTAATTAAGCCGGCTAATATATTATATTTATGCCTCTCCATATCTTCATGATCAATTACAATTTGCAATACTAGTACAAAACAGGGATTTTACATCGGTTAAATTTTATTATTTACATAGGTTATTCTAAAAATGAACCGGTGTATATACAGGCGGGGTAAAAGGTACAAATTTATTACACCGATTTTATAAACCGATGTAACAAGGCTTTGTTACACCGGGTTTATAAACCCGGTGTAAAAATGTTTATTTTACACCAGTTATACAAGCCTTAGCATCTTTTTCCATGTTTGGTTCTCTGTTTGGATGAATCTCATATTGGTGTGGGTGTGAGTCCCTTCTTACTCCTCTGCAGTTTCCTTTCATGTGCCCCAGTTTACAGCATCCTAACCAAAAATGAGGTATTTTTCCATACTTGACCATCTGCCAAAATCCACAGTGTGGACCTGCAATCCATATGCGCTTGGGTAACTCTCTGCCCAAATCCAGATCGACATAAATTCTTGCCATGTACGGCCGAGAAAGTGTAGCAGTGGCGTTATCCAGAGCAATTGGATCTCCTATTTGCCTAGCAATGAAGAAAAGGAAATCATTGTCGAAGAAGGTAACAGGGAGATTTGGTAGTTCAATCCACACAGGAGCTACAGTCGAATCTGCTTGAAGGCTTGCTTGTGTGGAGAATTTTTTAATTCTCATTCGATGTCCATCGATAAAGATCGCACATTTAGTTCTCAAACGAATGAAATCCAGCTGTGAAGAACACCTTATCAAGAATACCTTGGACTGCAGCCGTCCAATTTGGATTTCCCCTTTAAATCCTCCTCCTTTGAAGAACTTTTTGATTATTTCAATTGTTGGGACTCCTCTGTAAAATCTTCCAATTAATGATGTACTGAATTTTCTTTCCATTCGTTGTTCCTCGGCATCATTGAAGTATATTGCTGGCTCCCCATGGTGTTTCCCAGCCGTGTATAAATTTCCTTCCTCACCAGGGTTTTTTGCTTGATTCATTGATCCAGCTTGGCAATGTGCATATGGTCCCTTCAACCAAGGCTGAAGGGCCTTCTCGCTTCAATAAAATCTCAGCACTTAGAGTAAGGTAGCTAGATCTATGGAATTTGTTTGTTGATTTATTTTAGAGAGATGGAGGAGCGTTTCTGTGTATTAGAGGGAGAAACATCATTTTTGGGTATAGCACAACTAGTTAAACAAGAATTTAGACTTCTTACACTGGTTATAAGAAAACCGGTGTAATATATAAACTATTTACACCGGTTTTCTTATAACCGGTGTAAGAAGTCTAAATTATTGTTTAATATTACGAAATGCCACCGCGTTTTTATAAATTATACCGAATTATGTTTAACCGCTCTAAAAAGGGCGGTTTAAATCCGCCATTTTGTAGTAGTGAATTAATCTACAAAGATTTAATCTTCCTATATATATATATATATATGTACCATTAATACTCAATGACTATGGCCGTATATTAAATTTTTTATATTCTTAATTAATTTGCAGCCACTGAGTCTGAGAGGGATAGGAGAATCAAAGGACAAGTGCTACAAATGCATGCATTCTTGGATTCCTTGAACAGTTCCTCTTTTCCTTAATTACACATCTCCCCAAAGTGTGGATAGTAAATTAAAGAATTAATTAAAAAGCAATGATACATGTTAATTGTAATCGCCAAACATTTATACAAGTCCCCCAAAAAGAAGGAAAAAAAAATTTACAGCAAAAGACCGAGCTTCGTGTCTCTCTTTTAAAACCTTTTTTTTTTGGGTTACACTCACTTGCATTTCTGGGTAACGAAAAACTAAATTTGAAAGTCGGGATGCGAACCCCTAATCACTGAACTAACCTCCAATGGTTCCCTCTCTTTCAAAAAAACATTGTAAGAATGCAACTTTTACGTATGCAAGACATATAACGTATGTGCTTTCTATAATTTCTTTTAACAATCTTCTGATAGAGACTAATCTGAGAGAGAAAGGTCGAAATCTGTCTGCTCTACATTCTGGATGCTAGTGGTGGGAGTGGGATAATGAAAATACGGAAGAAGATGCCTTTTGTGGTGTTGTTGGATAGTTTAGTGATGGCCAAATGGCTCCATAGTGGGCAGAGGGGTGATCATTAATTCCAAAGTTAAGAAGAAAAGGGGGCCAACTTTCCATGAGTCCCCAGTAGTCCGTTCCCTTGGCTGTTGGATTGCGTCTGCATTGCATGTTCCCTTTGAATTTCCAGGAACAACTTTCACGTAGAATATCCTCCTATTTTTGCCAATCAATTAAAGCGTTTTGGGCGCACCGCACGGCAGCCCTTAGAATTTCACGAATAATAATTGTGGGTGTGGGCCACTTATTGTTCCAGAAAAAAAAATGGCACCAATATACTCCACAATTCCACCAATAATTTACTAGTCTTTCTTGGCGAGGTTACCATGAAATGAAAACCAATCAATTTTAATTATTTGTTAAAGATATCAATATTAATTTGATTATTAATTATGAATTTTTATGGAATTAAATAATTTATAATAAGAAGAACAGTAACACTAGACAAGTTAATTAATTACTTGAGTAGTGCATGCTATATATGTTACTCACCATGCAGGTGATGAATTATATTTATATTGATGGCGTCCCTGTAGCTATGTCTGTAGGATAATGGTCAAAACAATACAAAATAAATAAAAGGTAGGGTTAATTAATTTGTGAATCTTGCTTTTATATATATATATATGTGTGTGTGTGTATGGCATATTGACATTGAGGAGTGAATTTACAGAGGCTCTGCAACCCTACTGTTGAGAAATAAAGGAAGCAGGCCGCCCCCCAGTGCCCCAGTCATATATATCGACTCTCCAGAGAGAAAGATCACACATGCATGGAATGGAAATAAATGGAACGGGCGATTCGCATGTTTAGAAGGAATTAATATATAATACTATAAAACCCGGTGCTGCAATGCTGCATGCGCGCGACGGACATGTTTTGTTTAATATGCATGCTGAATTGCTAATGCTGCATTCGTCTCTCTCGATAAACATTGTTGTTTATTTATTTATTTGCCTATAATTCAGTACTACTGATACTGCCATACTGGTGATGGTGATCCGGCGATCTGGTGTAGTGTAAAAATGAATGTTTTAAACTTAGTAGTAATAGAAACAACGCTGTGTGTGTGTGTGTGTGTGTCTGTAACCTTTTGCATGCCACTAGCCCCCAAATATTCCATTCTTTTCTAAACCCTTTTTTCAATATTGTTCATTTACTGCTACCCCACTCGACATCATTACAGCAACCTCATCATTTCCAAATTCCAACTCCATGTTTGTGCTGCAAATGCAATACTAGTTTATTTTTATTTTTATTTTTATTTATATATAATTTTCCCATCAAAACTTTATATCCTTGGCCGGTTTGATATCTATACATGCACGACCACCATAAAAGATAAAAGTGACTTTCTTGCTTTTTATCATTATTTACGTCCATCTTGGAATTATTAGTCTTCATCAACAAGCACAGAGTACGTGCAATTGAACTCATTTTGACTTTGAGAGGATCACTTTTCTTTTTCTCTATTTCTCTGTGTGTGTGTGTGTGTGATTATGTGCATACACACACACACACACACAAACACAATTATAGACATGCATATATAGTTTAGAAGTGGTTGGTGTAGCATGCAAATGGTCCCAATTTGAAAACAAGGTGTGGTTGTGTGGAGCTATATATATATAGCTAATTGTATGGGAAGCATATTGAGCACTAAAGTGAACAGTGGAAGTGGGGGAGGCCATGGCGCCATGCAGATGCAGATGATGATTAGTGTTGATAACGAGACATATATAAGTCATTCGGCAACAATATATAAGTAGTGGACATATATTTTTGTATGTGAAAGTTAAAAAAGTGTTTCCCCCTCGATTTTTGGTATGATGCCGATGCCATGCAAGTGTGCAAGTGCAACCCAAATGCATGATATATTGTAAGTTTGTAACCAGTACTAGGACAGGACAGATCGCAGTGAAATGGGGTTGAATTAAATTTGAGAATGGATATTGGAGATCATCTGATCATGGAAATGAAATGAATCAAATTAAGTTGATTGAACAATTGATACCAAACAAAAGACACCAACAAAATTAAGGTAATGAATGGAGTGAGTTTGAGAATTGGATTAGGAAACATGAACGAGGTTGATGTCTTGATGAGAATGAGATCACAAAAATAATGATAATAATGGTAATTCCCGCCGACATTCCACTGGAGGTGCGTGTCGTCACCTGACTACGCGTGCAATTGCATTGCCCCGTTGGGACCCTCCTCCGTCCTCTCCTCCTTTTCTTACCGGACTACTGTAATATTTATTTATTAATCATATCATATCATATATTCATATGCACTGTGTTTCTTCTTAAAATTATTATTATTATTTTTTACTGCTACAACACCGTAAAATTAAATTGCAAACATGGGAGCATAATACGGAAAACTTTACACTAATAATTTAAAATTAATTCATTCCTTTAAAATAACAACAACAACAACAATTTAATTTGTTTAATTTGTTTAATTTGTTTCTCTCACCCTACATACTTGCTCCTCTGTATTAAATAATTAATTAATATGGATAAACTTGCATGCTTGTTTTTCAAGACCTCCATTTGCTTAGCTTTTTAGTAATATGACAATAAATAAACCAAAACAGTGTTAATGTATCAACTTGCTTGCCCTCAAAACAATACAATTTCTACCCCCCAAAAACAAAAACCCTCAGTACTGCAAATGTTATGAAGCTAATGTAAGATATAATAACATTTAAACTTTTTATTACACAAAACAACAACACATTCACCATACACTATATAGTACATTAATTCTCAGTTGCCTCATTTATGATGGACAGATCATCAAAATCAGCAGCTTCATCCAACTACAGTACTTCACATCAAAATGTCATTAGCTTATTACCCCCACTAATTACATAACTCCATCACCCTTTTATTCTTATTTCTGTTGCCTTTTCCTCTCTTTCTCTGCTTTTTCACCAATTCAAAGATCTACACTTTGATTCCCTCTCCACTGTTTCAACATCAATACTGTGCTCTACAATATGCCATATTTAGATCAAACACAGATTGTTACCGACCACTTCCATAAACCAGGAGTCATTGCCAGCTGATGCAGACCAACAAATAGAGTATCGGATAATTAAACATCTTTTACAAAGTGTACTTCATCCCCTAGCAACCACCTCCGTCTTCCTGGAATATTCAAGTCTCAACTTTCAACAGCTTAAAAATGTAACATCATCGCACAATCAGCCTTTCCCCTTCATCCTATCCCTCCAGTAGCAACGATACATACTCTTGCACCAGTACCATCAACCAAATCTTGCACAGTTTGGGAGTCAGACAACTGTCATTTTTTTCATAGCTCCACTTTGTATCGTTAAACTATTCTTTACTAGTTGGCTGTGAAACGTAGATGAAATAACACATAGTTCCCGGGGAAAATAAGTGTTCGGATCTAATGAAAAGGTAAGGTTAGTGTTCCGTGTCAAACATTTATCCAAATACTAGAACTCATCATCTTCAATGTCTGTGATCCTGCTAAAGCAGAAATTCCATAAATTTCAAACTAAATTTCAGTAATAACTGATCCAATCAACCATAGCTGCATGGGAGAACAAAACACAATTCTCTAGTTGGTTTGTCAATTCCATTCAGCAGCATGAGAACAACCATACACCATATTCATGTAGCAAGGTGATGGGTTGCTTTCACAAGCTAAAAGATACAATAAGTTAAGGTGATGGATAACCATAGAAGGCATTTAGAAATCAAGCTTCCATGACTACAAAAAAACCGCCTATGCATTGAGCGGAAAATAGTTCACCAACAAGCAAAACAAAGGAAAGTTACATTTTCCAAGTAATGGGAGCAAGATCATTGCCACAAAGATTTGGCCAACTAGTTAATCTTTTCCACAGTCTTAGCAATTGACAGTTTAAGAGCGGTTAAACTGTCAGCATCTGGCATTAGAGATGGTGGACATCAGTCTAGCCACCAAGTTCTGTTCATTAAAGTTCAAGAAATCTTGTAACCTTTCTACATTTCAAGTCATAATTGGCTGATTTTTTTTTGTCTATTGTAAGTGGGTGGTTCACCTTACCTTTGCGCATGCTTCGGATAACATTGCCGAAATAATGATTACAGGCTAAGACCAAGTCTTCAAAGAAGAATAGCGGACACGCTACCAACATAACATATTGATTTGAATGCTGTGGCTTTAAATTATTTTTTATCCAAAATATTAGCAGCACCAAAGATCTTGTCTTGCCCTATATATCCTACGAGCCCAGTTCACGAGATTTAAAATTGACAATCATTTAATATCTCAAACAGCTAATTACCTGCCTTTCAAGTTAATAATACAAAACTATCTTCCAAGCATGTTTTTGAGAGTAAAATGCAAATATTACCATATTAACACTTGTACCAATTTCAAAATCACAACTTCGTCTAGATAAAAGAAATAAAGCAAAGTCAGACATCTTCCTCAAATACCATGATAGCAAGCATATTATGACACTCTGAATATTTTTCAAGTTTATTCGACAAGATAATTCATTCTAGCTCTCCCGAATGATACAAGTAAATAACAAAAGAGAAATTAAGAGGAGGCATAGTTCTGTTCCAGAGGTATGTAAAGAGAAGGAAGCTCAATTACTGAACTATGAACAAGTATCAACAGCAACTCTCTCCACCTTCAAAAATGACAAGGCAGACTAAAAAGATTTATTATGTGGAAGAAAATTTTACAACATAAGTGAATTTAACAGAGGTAGTTAACCATTAGATTGAAACATATGCTGCAGTAAAGAAAAGTGAAGTCATTTTCAAATTAACTCCACAGATTATTGGTAGGTACCCTTCAACTCAACATAGGAAGCAAGTTTTCAGAGCATTTTAGCAATCCTTGGATGTGGATAGAAGCATGATTAAACAATCATCTCATACAGTAGAGTTTTGCATTAGAGAAGTTAAATATCATGCTAAATAATATTAAGAAGATCTGGGTACCTGCGTTAAGTTGAATTAGAGTTGTGCGCCTTGCATTTGAGGCTGGCACCAGAATGCTGACAATATATCACATCCAACATAAATTCAAGCAGAGCTTTCCAATTTATTCAATCCCTATTATTATGCCGTGAGATTCAAAACAAATATCATCACAAGGGTTCAGAGAAAACTGCAAGTGAGGAGACCAAATAAATATAAACAAATAGACCAAACCAACTCTAGTCATGAGTAAAATAGCTAATAAACAATTACCATATGAACTCATCAACCCAATACTGGAAATATATGTTTCAAAAAGGAACGCAACCAAAAAGAAGCACCCTTATAACAAAGTTTCAAAGGAAAGTTCATCAGCAGCATCAGGCCAATTGAAGCCAGGAATTGAAAATTAGAGGGCACATTATATCGCAGATTACAGAACAAGTTCATAAATTAAGAATCTTGCCAAGAATCATTAAACCATTCTAGCAATAACATGTGAAACACTGGCAAGCAGCAGTCTTTTCTGAGTGAAATTTACGAAGCTAGGGATGGAAGCTACAGTAATTATAGTCCCAAAGAAACAATCTTCAAAACATCAAGTCTCAGTTGCAGAAAAGCAGCATTACATAATCAATTAAATTCGAACCACAAGAATAATAATGAACTAAAACATGGACAATCAGATCATAAAGACTCGATTTTTACCAAAAAAAAAAAGGAAATTTCAGCAGCACTAGCAAATGCAATCCATAATCGAACTAAATTTGAGCCAAAGAAAGAAAGAATGATCTAAAGCACTGACAAACAGTTATAATTTCAATTAGAGGAAAACAAAAAAGAGAGAAGAAGAAGAAGAAGAAGAAGAAGTAGTTAATTAACCTCGGAAGTTTCTTCTTCGCTCAAAGAGTTTGTGATTGCGAATGACAGGCTTTAGGCCCTTCGGAGGTATCGGTCTCTTTGTTAGATTTTATTTTACTTTTCAAAATAAAAATCTTACAATTTTATTCTTATATATTTATTACTTTTACTTTTATTCAAACATTTATTTGGTTTTTGATTAGCGCTTCTTTGTAGAGTAATAAGGAACCTAAAATAAAAAGACAACTATTATTACGTGCTAATTAAGAAGAGAGAACATACTTTGTGCACAATGAATAAATGACTAAATCTGTTTATTAGTTGAGTCACGATAATTTGCATCTCCATAATTTTATCAGGGTCAAGGTAGGGGACGCATAAGGTGGGGCGATTCCACCTTCTTTTTCTTTGAACTAGTTGGCGAAAACTGCGCCAGCGCGGTGTATTATATGTAATAACCTTTTGTAATTTTAAGACCGCGCCAGCGCAGTGTATTATATGTAATAATAACCTTTTGTAATTTTAAGACCGCGCCAGCGCAGTGTATTATATGTAATAATAACCTTTTGTAATTTTAATTCAGTGCAATAGATATAAATAATATAATATTTGTTGCCAAAACTTTATATATGTATATATATATGTATAATATTTACGGTTCATATTACCATAAGCTTGTCATTCACTTTACGTGCTATACATGTATGTACATATTTAAAGAGTTTCATAATATATATGATTGACAATTATTGTATACACACATTGATACATATACATATATTTATATACTATATGTAATTTTGTATATTTCCATATATTAGACTTATTTTGATATTATTGCACATAATGTGGACAATACGTATTCACTCATACTATATATATTACCACACATTATAAAAATCAGCAACTTTTTGTTATATTTGCACACATTACAATGTATATGAATTACATATTAACATATTTGGTAATCCTATAGTTATTTTCATATTAGAAAATTTTAACACGTTATTTCTATTTTGCATATTACATATATACAATGACTATATATTTTATTTATCAAATATTTATTAACACACACCAATGTCTGTTAATGCATATTACATGCATTGTCATATAATTTGAATAGTTATATACATTATATTTATTTACACAAATTATATATTATATTTTTGCGTTTTCTAAGCTAATTTGTTTACATATAAAATGGAGTGTTCCATAATCTCCTTGTTGATAGACAGTTAATACCTCAACATTGCACCACGAACACCTATGGGATTCACATGTCCCCAATATGTCTCCTTCTGTGGATGCTCGAGAGGATCTCCATAAACCTCACTTGTACTCGTTAGAAGAAACCTAGCACCAATTCTCTTGGCAAGCCCCAACATATTAAGCGTACCCATCACATTAGTCTTGATAGTTTTGACTGGGAATCATTTTATAAATTCAAAACAATGAGAGGAAAGTAGATATAATACACGCGAATCAGTTTACATATTAAATGCACATATTAATTGCACAAAATTTGCTAAAGCAAGAGTCTTTTTCTGCCAAAAGCTACAATAAGAGTGCTGCAAAATATTTTACAAAATAAGCATACTTATAGATGATTTGTTTAAATAGAATAATACTACAATGCCTCAATGACAATAGTTTCCTATTAAGATTCGTCACTCGAAGAAATATGGACATCCATAGCAAATTTCTTTGGGCTCTCATCAGAAACTTGAAACTCACATATGTGTCCAACTTGGATTCCATTATCAATGACGAACTGTCTCCATCTACCAGCGAAGACAAAGCATTTCTCTTTCACAAGATAATTAATCGTTCATTGTTTGTCATTAGTCATGAGAAAAATTTTCTGCGACTTTTTTGGCATGTACATACGCGCCCATTGGGATTTCAGCCCCCACCAAGCTCACTGTTGCAATCCCAAATTGTCTTACATTTCCATTATGCTTCTCAAGTTGCCGAACTCAGCTGGTATAAGCCCAGTAATATCATTGTTGCCCAAATTCCTATAGAAAAAAATGAAAAGACAAACCTTTAAGAGAAGTAACCACAAAATGATACAACTTACAGTGTCAAAAGATGTTCTAGGTCACCGAGGGGAGAGGGTATGGAACCAGTAAATTGATTATTTGACAGGTCTCTAAAGCCATCCAAAAAATACAAATGAGATAGAGTTAATGACTTGAGTTCAATCTCTTATCACCAACAGCAAACATGAAATATAAACAAATTCATCACTTACAGAGTGTCCAAATTGCCAATGCGAGAGAGTTCAATTGAAATTGGTCCTCTAAGATTGTTGGAGGGCAAGTTACTGCAAAAAGAACAAAAATATATTTTGTTAACTTGCAAGTCCGGAAGTAAAAAATGGCAAGTAACATTAATAAAATGAAATAAAACAGATTTTAGTGCAAATTGATAGAAGAAAGGTTGAGCCCCTTTTGCCATGAACAATGAGTTTGTTGATATTAGACAAAAAAAGCTTACTGATGCAAAGCAATCACTAAAACCCAATGCATTCAGCCATATCAAGAATCATAAACAATTTCCAAAAATTGAGAGGTGATGCATGAAACTCACAGATAAGTCATGCTTTCCAGCTTCTGAAATGCACGGGGTATGGTCCCATTCAAATTGTTTTCATGAACATTGCTGCCACTAAATTAAAGTTCAATCATATTCCTTGAAAGTTGAATTCTTGAAAGGGAAATATTATGACGATTACAATTCTTACAGGCTATTAAGATTTGTACAAGAACTGAGATTTTCAGGTATGGGCCCTTCAAGTTTGTTATTGGCAACATTCCTGCAAAGAATATAGCATAAGCAACTTATGGGTGTTCCTGAACAGTCGCCTCAGCTAAAACTTAAAAAAAATACGAGACATACAGGTCAAACAACTCTGTGAGCTGTCCAAGTTTGGGCGGAATATGCCCCCTCAGTTGATTGTCATTCAACTGAGGGTTTTAGTATCATTTAAAAGTAATTTACTTAGTAATATTCCGCCTCAAGAAGAGATAAGACAATTTTCTTAGTAATTTACAAAACTGACACTTAATATTAAAGGGAGGGAGTAATAAATATTAAATAGTAATATGCAGCTTTTCAATCATGGATGTTGTTGGTATTTACAGAATTACAGGCATGACCAAAATATATTATTATTAGGCAACCAACCAAGCAATTAATATCATGATAATTATCCATCCAACCATAACCTAATTTCTTCAATTCATTCTACTCACTTCATTCCTACAATCTGTTGAATTTCTCTATTAAGGATTACCAAACTAAATTTTTTTTTATTACAATTTATTCAATAATTTTAACTCAACCAATTATCAAATTTACCCACTAACCACATTGTTGCTCATACTTGCTCCACTACATTCTTCGTTTACTCTACTCAACAGTACACTATTCTTCAATCATTTTATTAGGAATTCATTTTCTCTTGTAATTAGGAAATTGAAAAAAAAAAAGTTGTTTTCTCTCAGAAGATCGATGATCTCAACAGAGTAGATTTTGTGACGTTGAAAGCAATATTTATTAATTTTTTTTAAATAAAAAGTGAAAATTATTTAGTGTAATATTTACCTTCTTTTATATGCAAAAAAGGTAACATTTTAATCCCTTCCTTCTATCTATGGTGTAGAAGAAAAGATAATACTATCTCCAAATTAATTACATTTTTTATCTTCAATTGTCAAAACTCGAGCAAGGTAAATGTATGATATTACTAATATAAGTTGTATTTTAATTTTTAGTTGCAAAAAATAATATTTTTCTTAATGATTTAATAAAAATTTTTAACCTTCTTGTTGGTAGAAAAAAGTACAAATTTCAAACACCCATCCCAATCCGCCAGAGGTAAATGCATGTAATGCAGTGTGTATTTTCACAATTTCATGGCATATGTTATAACTATCTATTCTTTAGGCTCATTTTCTAATTTGATTGAATCTTAAGAATTTTGTATTAGTTTGATAAAATTTTGAAGTTGGTAATGAGTTATTTTTATTGCAAATTTGGAGCGGACTATCTGCCAACCCAAATCAATCTTCTAAGAACAATTACCAACAAATGTTTGCAGTAAAATAGGAGGCAAAGGCCCAAGCTTTCAAAACAAGGTAGCCCTAAAGAAAAAAGTCAAAAGCTTTTAACGCACTTGCCCAATGAACAATTACTCCAACCCAAGTTCATTATTTACTAGTATGATTAAGAAGATTTACTAACAAGGGGATTTCATTCGGCAATTGATCTTTTGTGTATCATTTTGTGTATTATTTTATAAGATTTTTGATATGTGTATTTAAAATTTAGCTTCATTAACCACTTGATAGGGTTTTAGTATCATTTAAAAGTACACGTGTCACATTTATATGAGATTTTCTGTATCACTTTATAAGATTTTGACACGTATATTTAAAATTTATCTCTTAAATTTCACTCACCACTCAAGTAGGATTTTATTATTATGTAAAAATACACGTTTATTCTATTCCACATTTCCACCCCATGGGCCTAAGGGCTAAGGCACAAGCAGAGTGGTGATCGTGTTTTAGTTTCAAAGTCGGTTTGGTTTGACGTAAGTAACCCGAAACCCGTCCGAATGGGGATCGTAGTTATGATGATAAATGCGGAGTTGAATGAAGACCAAATCGATCACTTTGACCACTGACCGTCGCATTCCTATTCATTTCATATATTTGTTTTTTTGATCATTATGAGCCAATTAAATTAATCTGAGCCTCCGCGGACTCCATCCTCCTCCTCCTTCCTCGTTATTCAGCCTCCCCCATTTTCTTTTTCCAATTCTCACTTGTTCGTTTTTATCAAATTTTCTTTCATTACTCTAATCTTACGCATTCATTTGTTCAACATTATCGTCTGTTTTTGGGACAAATCCCATTATTATTTTGTTCCAAAAGAAAAAGGCAGGGGGAACAACAACAAACGCCATGAAGACATCGCTGAAGAAATTGCGAGGAGCTCTAAGACATGAAAGAAAAGCGCATCATAGGCTTCATAAAACCCGGGCTCAATTGGATGAGCTCGATCAGGCTTCTCAGGTTTTCTTTTCTTTCTTTCTTTTTTTTTTTTTACAAAACCTTTAATCCCGATTTTGGGTTCGTCGCTCCTTTTTGTTTTTTCTTGTCAATTACCTTCGTCCTTGTTCTCATTCTTCAGAAATTAGAAATCTTTTTTTTTTTAAATAAAAAAAAAATCACTTATTTATTTAGTTTTGTTTGGGCAAAATGTACTTTCTTTTTTAGAATAACTTATATGTAGGATATGGAGATCTCATGGTTAGAACAGAACAGAATCTATGTTTTAGAATTAAGTTTGTTGCTTTCATTGGGGGCGACGTGTGTTTTAATGGCGAATCAATCAACCATTAGGGGCCTACAACTCTCAGTCAGTGGTAATAACAATTCTTCCCGGGGGGGGGGGGGGGGGGGGGTGTAGGCTATGATGCTTGAAATCCTGGTAATACACGCTGCCCAGCTTAGCTGCTTATGGGTTATGCATTCCATTTCCTGCCTTATATGGTGGCGTGAGCATCAATGTTTGGATAAGTTAGACCCCTGAGATTGTGTCTTTCCGCCTTTGTTACGCATGAGTTTGCTATTTTTAGTATCTCAAAATCTCTGCTTTGTGTTTGTCTCTTCTTCAGGACATGAAAGATATGAGAGATTGTTATGACAGATTACTTTCGGCAGCAGCTGCTACTGCCAACAGTGTCTATGGTAACTGCTTGACTCTTCTTCACTATGTATATACTTCATTTGTGTGCGGTTCCACTCTTCTTCACTATGTATGTATCTGATTTTTTTTTTATTTGCCATATTTTGCATTATCTGCTGTGCTCAAACTCTAGCTTATGGAATTTCAAGTGGAAATGTTGTGGCAAAGGGAAAATGTGAAACTCTGCATATATGTTTTTGGAAAGCCTTCCGTTGGTAATTGTCTTAAGATCTTTATAATTCATCTTGAGCTTGGATTCCATCTCCACCAGAAAATAAGTGAAACTTATACCCTCATTGATTGTAGGTGTCCCCGAGACCACATCACTCTATAGTTCAAGTCTCATCTTGCCTCTTTTAGAATTTTGTGTGTTTTCTTCTCTCGACCCTGCTGTTTTAAATTTACGAATTGTATTAATACTCACTAATCTTTTTGTCCACCGGCAAATAAAGAAAATACATACTGTTTTTGTCATGGGGCATTACCTTTTGTATAACTTAGATTATTGAAATCGTATGTTAGCTTCTATGGATCTATGCTGTTGAGTTTCTTCATTCTTCATTTGTTCTTTTTGTTGTTTGTTGTGTACTGCATGATAATGAAATTTTCACTCATGAAGTTCATCTATATTCAGAATTTTCAGAATCACTAGGGGAAATGGGTGATTGTCTTCTTGAGAAAAATGCTTTGACCGATGATGAGGAAAGTGGTGAGCACCTATTCTTTCAAATATTTCTTTTTTTGGAATCACTGAAATGTTGGTAAATATACTTTTCCCCACTTCAATTTTAAGGCTTATGATTGGTTAATGTGTTATTTTGGATTGTAAAGAGATGTTTTTGAACTCCATAATTTCTGGGATCTTCCATAAGCAGCCATCGCCCAGGAATCTAAGTTGAAAGATAATTCCTACATGGCCTTCTCGCTAAATCAGTTGGACTATTCTTTGTGGAAAGGAGTATAAATGCTCTTCTATTTTGAACCCTCTGAAGTTTTAGTGAGAGACATTATGACTGCTTGTGAAGCTTTAGACTTAAATTGATGATTGATTTCCATTCTAATTAAGTTCATACATAGAGTTGCAAAATCATAAGTTTTAGCCTTCTTTCTTTTAAGGAATGTCAGAACCAGGAATAGTCCGTTTTTATCTTTGCGTTTTTAGTTTTTCCTTTGTGCTAGGTGGTTTTAAGAGGAATGAAGATGCGACTAGGCTTCATAAAGGTTTAGTGATTTGCACATCATTGCGCATTGACACTTGTTTCTGAGGGGGTTAGAACATGCAAAATTTGTAGAAATATGATTTAGCCCTTAAATACTTCGAAGGTAGAAAATCGAACTGTATCGTTCAAGTTACATATGTAAAGCTTAACGAAGATTGATAAACTTGCCACCTCATAGTAAATAAATCTTTTTTCGTTCATAGTAGTTCATATTTGTGTTTTTTTGGTACTTTGGTGCCAAACATTGCAACATGCTGATGCCTTTTTCTCTTTTACATTTTTCAAATCAAAATTGCTTATTTGTTATGCAGGTAAGGTTCTGCTGATGCTGGGAAAGGGGCAGTTGGAGCTTCAGAAACTTGTTGATAGCTATGTAAGAAGTAAATTTATGTCAATATTCATTGGGATTCTTACCTTGGATGCATTCTTAGAATTTACTTGTTTATACCAGCGCTCTCATATATCCCAAACAATCACAATCCCATCAGAGTCACTTCTTAATGAACTTCGGATAGTTGAGGTGAGTAGTGCAATCACTACACTGTTTAAAATTCGGTGATGGATTGATGATACCAGTTAATTTGTCATTCCATGCATATTTTTTCTGTTCTCTTGTTGTTGGATCATATAACCAATATATATGGTGTACATCTCCAGTTAGGGATGCAATTCTCATTGTCAGTTATTGTCGCTTTTCAAATTCTCTTACACAAAATTGATATCTTTATTCATTATGGAGAAAATTGAATATTGCTTAATGATTCAAGGACCTTGTTCTTAACATTAGGGCGAGGGTTCTATTCTCACTCCCCCAATTCTCCCGTCTCCTCTGTTTTTCCCATCTAAAATAAAAAATTATCCATTATGGGATTGGCTATCTGCTCCCAAATACAACAACAACTAAGCCTTATGTAGGGTTGGCTACTACTAAGCCTTTATCTGCTCCCAAGTACATGCCACATATTTTGGTGGTTATGTTTCCTTTGTCGGACTGACACATCTGTACACAGGTTTGGGAGAGGGATGCCTAAACAGGAATTTGTTGCTGTAGTTTG
This sequence comes from Ophiorrhiza pumila, assembly GCA_016586305.1. Classification (NCBI taxonomy): domain Eukaryota; kingdom Viridiplantae; phylum Streptophyta; class Magnoliopsida; order Gentianales; family Rubiaceae; genus Ophiorrhiza; species Ophiorrhiza pumila. The sequence goes on along the minus strand of BLIW01000011.1, from coordinate 40,169,272 downwards.
CTATTAAATTCTCTTCAATGTAGATTAGCGTGTGATTCTCCACTCAGTCTCTAAAATCTAAGGGAAGCAGAAGTGGGTAGGTGGGGTTGGTCGGCACTTGTTTCTTTGTTGACTTGTTGTCTATATTTTAGTCTAACTAGCATGATTTAGTATCAAGGCTAACCAAGAGATGAATTGCAGGTAGGGTAATAACTGTAAAGTGATTATGTGGTCACTTGACTCTGCTTATCTTTTTCATGGTAGAGTGCTAGTGAGATGAAAATATTTTGAATTTGGAAGTGGTAGTTACGATTTGAAAACTGATATTATCTTCTTGCCCATTCTAATTATTATTCGTGCATGGTGTGTGATTTTCCTCAATTAACTGCATTGACTGTTCATGATTTTACTTCTCTGCAGGAGATGAAGAGACGATGTGGCGAGAAAAGGTTCAAATTTGTTGCTATATTTTCTGCTTTACCTGTAACCTGCACCTTGATTAAATGTTTCTTATTGTGGTCCTGATGTTTAGAGAAATATACGAGGACCTCATCAAGAGATCGAGAGAGAAAGGGAGGTTAAGAAGTAGCAAGGGTGAGTGTTTTACCACTCACCAGCTGCAAGCAGCTCATGATGAGTATGATGAAGAGGCAAATACTTTCGTATTCCGAATGAAATCTCTAAAGCAAGGACAGTCTCGCAGTCTTCTAACACAAGCAGCTCGACATCATGCTGCTCAGGTTGTGTTCTAGATAGTTGGTCTTTGTTATATTATCTTACATTTAATTTTGGTTGATTGTTGACATGTTCTGGTGCATTCTTTAAACAGTTGTCTTTCTTAAGGAAGGCTCTCAAATCTCTTGAGTCGATTGAGCCTCATGTCAAGCTAGTTGCTGAAGAGCAACATATAGATTACCAATTTTGTGGGCTTGAAGATGATGATGGCGATGATGACTATGATGATGATGATGATGATGATGATGATGATGATGTTGATGATGGCTCTGAATCACAGGATGACAGCGAGTTGAGTTTTGATTATGGACAAAATAACCAGGGGCCAGATGTTTCTGCAACAAGAACCTCAATGGAGGTCAGGATTTAACTGTTCTTATACTAATGCAGCCTCAATCTTCAATACTTGGGTATGAAATTCCTGATAAAGTCAAGTAAAAAATAGGAAAAATACCCAAAGAATTGGCATCATTACGATTATATATTTAAAATTCTCCTGGGATGTATAAATGCGAGAACATAAGCTAATTTGGTATACAGATTAAGCATATAGGATGAGCTAAATTCTTCTGTGAGTTTTTTTTTTTGTGTGTGTTGGACAACTTACATGGAATGGTTTGCCTTGGGAGTTGTGTATTCAGTGTTCTGAAGTAAAAGATTCATAATCATGTTAATCACTAAAATATAAAGTGTTTTCTACAGTTGGATAATGTGGATGTTACCTTCCCCCAAGTTGCTGCAAAGGATGCAACTAAGGTATTTACCATCTCCTTTTGGCTTCATCTGCTTTGCATGTTTACCATCAGAGTGGCAATCATTTAAGGAAGAAAAGAAATTAACGGAAAATCATTATTGATTTCTTTTTCTTATGCCAACTCTCACCATCTCTCTACTACACCCCTCTCTTGGCCGCACTAGATTTCTTTTATTGTCTTTATTCTAGGATGACACAGAAAGTTTATTGATTAGTGTCTCTTCCTTGAATGCAGTACGATCAGATTTACTAATGTGTAATCACCATTGCTCCAGCACACCCCCAACCCCCTTGCTGCACTAGTTTCCTATTATTTTCTTGATTTTAAGATTGGCATATATACATTTGTTGAGCCTTTCTTCCACAAATGTGTTATGACCAAATGTTTATTGTTTTTGTTCACTTTCTACTGAGATTTTTTGCTGTCTTACTTTGCATGTTCCTAGATGCAGAATTAGAGCTCTGCATTCTTTTTAAAATTTTTAAGCTTTTCCATCTGCTCCGTTCTTGAGTTCAAGACACATAGATTTATGCCTTTATCGTGTGTATTTGTAGGAAAATTTAGATAGAACGAGAAGTCCAGGTGCAAATTCTTTTACCTTCCACAAAGAAGTTAAGACTAGCAGCAAATCAGGTCCACTGTTTCCTGACAACAAATTTGATGCTTCTGAGCGACTTGCACGAATCCGGCATTCACCATCACAGAAGTTCAACTCTTATGTGCTACCTACACCACAGGAGGCAAAGGTTCCAATTTCTGGAAAGTCTGATACTGAAGTTTCTCAAGCAAGACGAGATAGCCTGAGTAATATTCCGCTTAATTTGTGGCATTCATCCCCTTTGCAGCAGAATAAATATGAGAAAATTGTAACTCATTTTTCTGGACCTATAAGGTTAAACGCACAGTCAGTTCTGAAAGAGAGCAATGATAATTCAAAATCCAGTCGAGTACCCCCTCGTACAACAGAAGGTCTCTCCCCACCTCGGCTGGATTCACATAGTAGGTCTGACAACAAAAAAGCCAAAAGACAGGCATTCTCTGGTCCACTGGCTGGCAAGCCTTGGACAAACAAGCCCATATTATCTGCCAGTGGTCCTATTACCTCGAATGGGTACACTGAGACATTTTCTGGGCCTCTCTTGCGAAACCCCGTTCCTCCACTGAGTTCCACCTCTAAATTATCTTCACGTGTTTCCCCTACTTTTGTGTCATCACCCAAAATAAGTGAGCTTCATGAGCTTCCAAGACCCCCAGCTCATTTGTCTAGGCCACCAAATCGTATTGCTCATTCAGGGCCGTTGCTGTCCAAAGTTCAGGATTTTTCTACTGCAAACAACCTGGTGCTGCCTACTACGGTATCTACACTTCCAATGCCTCCAAAGGTGATTCCTCGTAGTTATTCGATTCCCTCCAGAGGTCAAATAGAGGCAGCATTGCATGCATCTAAGCCACTTGAAACACCCGACACTTCAAAGATTGCTGAAGTTATTGCTTCTCCTCCACTTACACCAATTTCTATAGCAAAAATCCAGCCAGTATCTCCTGGTTCCTAGGTCAATCCAGCCGGCCTAGAAGAAGGTACATGATAACCTCACTTCTTGTTCCTTAGATTTTGAAGAAATGACAATTGTGCGGATTGAAGCTTGTTATTGTTTTGAAAGGCATTGCACAAGTTATGCAACTTTTATAGTTTTGGGGTGTTAAATTTATGTTCAGTTGCTTGAAAGAACTTTTTGGCAGGTGCTGATACTTGCTTGTGGATCCATTGCGCACTTTTGTTATATGATATGTTAAACATGTCTTTTTGTTGTCTGACAGCTCTGACTTGCTTTTTTTTTCATGTTACACCCGCTTATTTAGACCTTAAGGTGTTCTTTAGAACACTGGCCTTATTGTGTCCAACTTAGTAAAAGAAAATGATCTGAAGCTATAGTATATTCATGTAACATGTGTCCTATAGCTTGTTTGTATTGTTGTGCTCAGTAAATTGCTGGACTATTGTCACTAACTCATGTATTGACAATATTCTGTTGGCATTTTGAGTAGTTTACTTGACGTGGAGAACACAAACTTGATAGTTGGAAATTTTTCTTCTTTCTGCATTGTTCTTTTTCTTCCTGCCATCTTTTTGGCTACCAAATTGAGATTAAACCTTAGCTGGTCTATCAATCTTGGTTTTGGCTCAAATTAGTTATTGGCTACAAAGGTGGTTTTTTTTTTTTTGGGCTACAAACGTGGTTATGGACTCGAGATTCATCATTGTATTGTGTCTGTTTGTTTTGATGTCTGCGTACTACACTTATGTTGAAGGTGTAGAAATCTTTTAATCCTAGATCGGACTTAAACACTTAATATGTGAATGGTTTTTCAGGTAAGATGTATAGTTCGTAGAATATGATGCTGGTTGTTAATCTTTTCTTCAGCTTTGGAAAGAAGAGAAAGCAGACAGCCATGCTTCGTGTTTTCCAGATTACACTATGCGAAGAAATGTATATATTCTTTTTGCCTATTATTTCACCTTAGATTTTTTTTTTTTTGGGCATAATAGTTAGTCATAACCATAGGCTGAATCCCGTGTGCATGAAATTACGATCTCGTTTTTCTTCATGTGGGGAATTTTGTAAGATAATGAATGATTGGAAAGTAAAATTTTATAGTTACTCATTCTTTCGCTGTATTGTAGATGATATTTGTGTACCATTTCTTGCATTAGCTAAGGAATTTGTTAAAAACTTGCCATCAGTGGCCGTTTTTGTGCCATTTTTTGCACTCAAATTTAATGGCAATGTGCTATATATTGAATGGTGTTAAAAAAAAGGAAATTTAGAATTTTAAAAAATAACCATTTTTTAAGGGTTATAGCATACGTTTTTTAACCAAAATGATAAATTTCAAAAACTTGCTGTTGCAGGACGTTGTCGCGCTATTTTTTTAACTCGTATCAAATAACGACGTGTTAACTAATGAATGGTGTAAAAAAGAGGGAAAGTGATATCTAATGGATGGATTAAAAAAAGTGGTAGCTAGAAATTTTTAAAAATGTCCATTTTTGTGGGTTATAGCACACTTTTTTTGGCAAAAATTACAAATCTAAAAAATTTGCCGTTAGTTGCCGTTTTTTGTGAAGTTTATTGCACTCAAATCTAATGGCAATGTGATATATATTGAATGGTGTTAAAAAAAATGAAATTTAGAAATTTTAGAAAATGACCATTTTTTCGGGTGATATAAAACACGTTTTTTTAACTAAAATAATAAATTTCAAAAACTTTTCATTTCAGGCCGTTTTCACGCTTTTTTTTAACTCGTATCAAATAGCGCGACGTGCTAAGTAATGACTGTTGCAAAAAAGAGGGAAAGTTACAAATTTAAAAATATGACAATTTTTTGTAGGTTATAGCACACGTTTTTTTGGCAAAATGACAAATCTAAATAACTTGCCCTGGTGGCCATTTTCGTGCCCTTTTTTGCACACATATCATATGGAAATGTGATATCAAATGAATTTAGTAAAAAAAATTGTAGCTAGAAATTTTGAAAAATGACCATTTTTGTGGGTTATAGCACACGTTTTTTTGGCAAAAATTGCAAATTTAAAAAACTTGCCGTCAGTGGCCGTTTTCGTGCAGTTTTATGCACTCAAATCTAATGGCAATGTGCTATACATTGAATGGTGTTCAAAAAAAGGAAATTTAGAAAATTTAAAAAATAACCATTTTTTGACGGTTATAGCATACGTTTGTTAACCAAAATGATAAATTTCAAAAACTTGCCTTTACATGACGTTTTCGTGCTATTTTTTTAACTCGTATCAAATAGCGATGTGCTAACTAATGAATGGTGTAAAAAAGAGGGAAAATGATATCTAATGGATGGATTAAAAAAAGTGGTAGCTAGAAATTTTGAAAAATGACCATTTTTGTGGATTATAGCACACGTTTTTTGGCAAAAATTGCAAATCCAAAAAATTTGCCGTTAGTGGCCGTTTTTTGTGACGTTTTTTGCACTGAAATATAATGGCAATATGATATATTTTTAATGGTGTTAAAAAAGGAAATTTAGAAATTTTAGAAAATGTCCATTTTTTGTGATTTATATAGAGCAAGTTTTTTAACAAAATAACAAATTTCAAAAACTTTTCGTTGCAAGCCGTTTTCGCGCTGTTTTTTTTAACTCGTATCAAATTGCGGCTTGCTAAGTAATGACTGGGGTAGAAAAAAGGAAAAGTTACAAATTTTTAAATATGACTATTTTTTGTAGGTTATGGCACTCGTTTTTTAGGTCAAAATGACAAATCTGAATAACTTGCCGTAGTTGGCCGTTTCAGTGCCGTTTTTTGCGCCCATATCAAATTGTGAAATGATGTTTAATGAATGGAGTAAAAAAAAAGAGAATGTTAGAAATTTTGAAAAATGACCATTTTTGTGGGTTATAGCACATGTTTTTTTGGCAAAAATGGCAAATCTCAAAAACTTGCCGTCAGTGGCCCTTTTGTGCCATTTTTTGCACTCAAATCTAATGGCTATGTGCTATATATTGAATGATGTTAAAAAAAAGGAAATTTTAAAATTTTAAAAAATAACCATTTTTGAGGGTTATGCACGTTTTTCAACCAAAATGACAAATTCCAAAAATTTGTGATTGCAGGACGTTTTCGCACTATTTTTTTAACTCGTATCAAATAGCGACGTGCTAATTAATGAATGGTGTAAAAAAGAGGGAAAGTGATATCAAATGGATGCATTAAAAAACAAGTGGTAGCTAGAAATTTTGAAAAATGACCATTTTTGTGGGTTATAGCACACGTTTTTTTGGCAAAAATGGCAAATCTCAAAAACTTGCCGTCAGTGGCCGTTTTTTTGCCATTTTTTGCACTCAAATCTAATGGCAATGTGCTATATATTGAATGGTGTTAAAAAAAAGGATATTTCGAAATTTTAAAAAATAACCATTTTTTGAGGGTTATAGCATAAGTTTTTTAACCAAAATGATAAATTTCAAAAACTTGTCGTTGCAGGACGTTTTTGCGCTATTTTTTTAACTCGTATCAAATAGCGACGTGCTAATTAATGAATGGTATAAAAAAGATGGAAAGTGATATATAATGGATGGAATAAAAAAAGTGGTAGCTAGAAATTTTGAAAAATGACCATTTTTGTGGATTATAGCACAAGTGTTTTTGGCAAAAATTGCAAATCTAAAAAATTTGCCGTTAGTAGCCGTTTTTTGTGACGTTTTTTGAACTCAAATCTAATGGCAATGTGATATATATTGAACGGAGTTAAAAAAAGGAAATTTAGAAATTTTAGAAAATGACCATTTTTTTGGGTTATATAAAACACGTTTTTTTAACCAAAATAATAAATTTCAAAAACTTTTCGTTGCAGGCCGTTTTCACGCTGTGTTTTTAACTCGAATCAAATAGCGACGTGCGAAGTAATGAATGGTGTAAAAAAGAGGGAAAGTTACAAATTTTTTAATATGACCATTTTTTGTAGGTTATAGCACACGTTTTTTAGGTCAAAATGACAAATCTGAATAACTTGCCGTAGTTGGCCGTTTCTGTGCCGTTTTTTGCGCCCATATCAAATTGTGAAATGATGTCTAATGAATGGAGTAAAAAAAAGAGAATGTTAGAAATTTGAAAAATGACCATTTTGGTGGGTTATAGCACACGTTTTTTCGGCAAAAATGGCAAATCTCAAAAACTTGCCGTCAGTGACCATTTTGTGCCATTTTTTGCACTCAAATCTAATGGCTATGTGCTATATATTGAATGGTGTTAAAAAAAAGGAAATTTAAAGATTTTGAAAAATAACCATTTTTTAGGGTTATAGCATACGTTTTTTAACCAAAATGACAAATTCCAAAAATTTGACGTTGCAGGACGTTTTCGCTCTATTTTTTTAACTCGTATCAAATAGCGACGTGCTAACTAATGAATGGTGTAAAAAAGAGGGAAAGTTACAAATTTGTAAATATGATCATTTTTTGTAGATTATAGCACAGGTAATTTAGGTCAAAATGGCAAAATTTCAAAATGTTGCGGTTAATGGACATTTTCGTGCCAATTTTTGCACTTATATCAAATGTCGATCTGCTGTCTAATGAATGGTATAAAAGAAAAAGAAAGTTATAAATTTTTAAAAATGACCATTTTTTGTGGGTTATACTACACGTAAATTTTGATAAAAAGGTAAAATTTCAAAAAAGTTTCCGTCAAAGGCCGTTTTTGTGCCGTTCTTTATACTCATATCAAATTACAATTTGCTATCTAATGAATTATGGAAAAAAATAGAAATTTTAAAATTTTAAAAAATGATTATTTTTTTTGTGAGTTATAGAATTTTTTTTGAGTTACAGAATATGTTTCTTTTTCACAAAAAGGGCAAATTTAAAAAACTTGTCGTCGGTGGCCATTTTTTGCACTCGTATCAAATGGAGATCTGCTCTCTAATGAATGGTGTAAAAAATAGAAAGTTGGAAATTTTCAAAAATTACTATTTTTGTGAGTTATAGCACATTTAATTTTGATTAAAACGGCGAAATTTTAAAAAGTTGTCGTCCAAGGCCGTTTTGTGCCTTTTTTGCACTCATATCAAACTGTTATGTGTTATCTAATCAATTATGTAAAAAAATAGAAAGTTAAAAATTTTTAAAAATGACCATTTTTTGTGAGTTATAAATCACTTTTTTTGACAAAAACGGCAAATTTCAAAAAGTTGTTGTTGATGGACGTTTTCGTGCCGTTTTTTGCACTAAGATGAAATGTCAATTTGCTCTCTAATTAATGGTGTAAAAAAATAGAAAGTTAGAAATTTTTAAGTATTACCATTTTTTGTGGGTGATAGCACACGTAATTTTGGTTAAAACTGCGAAATTTTAAAAAATTGTAATTCAAGGCCATATTTCTACTATTTTTTCCGCTCACATCAAATGGGGGGTGATGTTTTATCTAATAAATTATGTCCAAAAAATAGAAAGTTAAAAAAATTTTTAAATGACCATTTTTTATGGGTTATAGATCACTTGTTTTTGACAAAAACGGCAAATTTCAAAAACATATCGTCGGTGGCCGTTTTGGTGCCATTTTTTGCACTCATATCAATTGGAGATCTGCTATCTAATGAATGGTGTAAAAAATAGAAAGTTAAAAAAATTTGAAAATGACCAAATTTTGTGGGTTATGGCACACGCAATTTTTGTTAAAATGGCAAATTTTCAAAAAGTTATTGTCCAAGGCTGTTTTTGTGCCCTTCTTTTCACTCACATCAAATAGCGATGTGCTATCTAATGAATTATGTCAAAAAAAATAGAAAGTTAAAATTTTAAAAAATGACCATTTTTGTGGGTTATAGATCACGTTTCTTTTACACAAACAGCAAATTTCAAAAACTTGTCGTCGGTGGCAGTTTTGGTACCTTTTTTTGCACTCACATCAAATAGAGATCTTCTATCTACTGAATGGTATAAAAAAATAGAAAGTTAGAAATTTTTATAAATAACCAAATTTTGTGGGTTATAGCACACGTAATTTAGGTTAAAAAGGTAAAATTTCAAAATGTTGCGGTTGATGGACGTTTTCATGCCAATTTTTGCACTTATATCAAATGTCGATCTGCTATCTAATGAATGAAGTAAAAAAAAAGAAAGTTAGATATTTTTCAAATGACCATTTTTTGTTGGTTATACTACACGTAAATTTGGTTAAAACGGTAAAATTTCAAAAAGTTTCTGTCAAAGGCCGTTTTTGTGCCATTTTTTGTACTCATATCAAATTGTGATGTGCTATCTAATAAATTATGGAAAAAATAGAAATTTTTAAATTTTTAAAAATGACAATTTTTTATGAGTTATAGAACACGTTTTTTTTATTGAGTTATAGAACACGTTTTTTCACAAAAATAGCAAATTTAAAAAACTTGTCGTCGGTGGCCGTTTTCGTGCCTGTTTTACACTCATATCAAATGGAAATCTGCTCTTTAATGAATGGTGTAAAAAAAATAGAAAGTTAGAAATTTTCAAAAATTACCATTTTTTGTGGGTTATAGCACACGTAATTTTGGTTAAAACGACTGATAAGCTCATAAATGTTCAGTTTATTATCTTTGCTTTTATATGTTTTGTGGGTGAAACATATAATTAATGGTATGAATATGTGCAGATTTGGAAGTTTGTAGAATTGGATCGTGTTGGAAGGAAAGAGACAGATTTGGAGATTTTTAGAGCATTAAAGGAAGTGGAGACGAATCTGAAGAAAGATGGCAGAAGAAGGAGTCTAAACACTTACCAAATTGGTGTTTGAAGCAAATAGGAAGTTTACTTTCTATAGCCGCTTGTGGCTTAATGGATTTGGAAACAAGGAGATTTCTTTCTTTAGTTGAAGTAGGAAGCTTTATTATTTTCACTCCAATATAAGGAGTAGAATTGTTAGGGTTAAGCATCTTGGACAGCTTTAGTTTTACGTTCTAAAGTTTTACACAGCGGCTGGGTTTGCAGAATAGCTGCAGCCCAGATTTCAGAAGTTCATCGTATGGTCGAACGACGGGCGTCTGATTTTATATTTTCAGTTTTTATTTAATTTTCTTTTAATTATTATTCTTGCTTTGTTTTTAATTATGTTTTGTGAGTAGTTCTTTATCTGGCTGTAGGTAATGAAGCACTAATCGATGCATGAATTGTGAGACCTAATTGTTCTTAATTAAACTTTCTCTTATTTAATTCAAGAGTTTTCTAAGCCTAAAGTTTATTATCTAATTTAATTAAAGCTTGATCACCTTTAATCGAATTAGGTAGAGCCAATTAATCTCTTGTTAAGTCACTGGATTTAATAAGTAAGATTAATTATTGGCGAAGCTACTGTCTCGGTAGACGGAAATAATTGGTTAACAAGTTGTTGCATGCTGATCATGATATGATTTGTTAGAGTTAGATTCTTCACTTCTTAATGCTTTTATAACATTAAATCTGGTGTTTGGCTGATTCCGGCCGGATTGTGTTATGAATAGAGAATTAATTGATTAAGCAGATACTTGTCAATTAACGAATAATTAAGGGAGAATTGGATTATGTCAGAGCTGATTCTCGGTAACATATAACTAACTGATTAAATAGAGATTGTTATCTTTGAGTCGATGAACAATTAAGAATTGATTAGTGTGGGTTTATTTATAGCCGGATCTTTTCTTTTGAATTAATTTAATCCTGAATTTTGTTATTTTGTTATTTACTTATTTCGTAATTCATTTCTTTACTTTAATTGTTTTTAATCATTAATTAAATTGTGGTTACTATTGGCAAATTAATTGAATTAGAAAATAGAGTTGTTCCTCGTGGGATCGACCTTACTCGTGTACTATACTTGATTTATTGTTTAAGAGTAAGTAAATTAATTTAGTACAAAACGACACACCAACGACAAAATTTCAAAACGTTGCGGTTGATGGACGTTGTCGTGACGTTTTTTGCACTTATATCAAATGTCGATCTGCTATCTAATGAATGGTGTAAAAAATAGAAAGTTAGACATTTTTAAAAGTGACCATTTTTTTGGGTTATAGTACACATAAATTTGGTTAAAAGGGTCAAATTTCAAAAAGTTTCTGTCAAAGGCCATTTTTGTGCCGTTTTTTGTACTTATATCAAATTGCGATGTGCTATCTAATGATTTATAGAAAAAATAGAAATTTTAAAATTTTAAAAAGTGGCCATTTTTTGTGAGTTATAGAACACGTTTTTTTAATAAAACGGCAAATTTAAAAAACTTGTTGTCGGTAGCCGTTTTCGTGCAGTTTTTTGCACTCATATCAAATGTAGATCTGGTATCTAATGAATGGGATTAAAAAATAGATATTTAGAAATTTTTAAAAATGGTCATTTTTGTGGGTTATAGCACACGTAATTTTTGTTAAAATGACAAAATTTTAAAAAGTTGTGATCAAAGGCCGTTTTTGTGCTATTTTTTGCACTCATATCAATTGGAAGTTTGCTAGCTAATGAATGGTGTAAAAAAATTAAAATTTAGAAATTTTTAAAAATAACTATTTTTTGTGGGTTATAGCTCACATAATTTTGGTTAAAACGGCAAAATTTCAAAAAGTTGTCGTCCAAGGCTGCTCTTGTGTCCTTTTTTGCACTCATATCAAATTGCGATGTGTTATCTACTGAATTATGTAAAAAGAATATTAAGTTAAAATTTTTTAAAAATTACCATTTTTTTGAGTTACAGATCACCTTTTTTTACAAAAACGGCAAATTTCAAAAACTTGTCGTCGGTGGCTGTTTTCGTTCCAATTTTTGCACTCCTATCAATTAGCGATGTACTATCTAATGAATGGAGTAAAAAAGAGAACTTTATAAATTTTTAAAAATGATCATTTTTATGAGTTATAGTACATTTATTTTTAGTTAAAACGGCAAAATTTCAACAAGTTGCCGTTGGTGGCCGTTTTCTGCACTAATATTAAATGGCGATGTGCTATGTAATGAATGGTGTAAAAAAAATTGAAAGTTAGAAATTTTTAAAATGACCATTTGCTGTGGGTTACAGCACACTTAATTTTAGTTAAAACAGCAAAATTTCAAAAAGTTGTCTTCCAATGTCGTTTTTGTGCCTTTTTTTGCACTCAATATCAAATTGCGATATGTTATCTAATGAAATATGAAGAAAAAAAATAGAAAGTTAAAAAATTTAAAAAATGATCATTTTTTGTGGGGTATAGATCACGTTTTTTTACCAAAACGACAAATTTCAAAAGCTTATCGTCAATGGCCATTTTCGTGCCTTTTTTGTATTCACATCAAATGGTGATGTACTATCTAATGATTAGTGAACCTTTTTATAGGTTATAACACAGGTTTTTTTCGTTAAAATGGCAAAATTTAAAAAAGAAGCCCAAGGATTCTTTGATCGATGGATGGATGATGACATGAAGTAGTAATATAGCAGAAAAACCTTAATTCTTATTTTATTAAATAATTAAATTACGTAACACATAGAGAGAAAGCCATTAATTATTTGATGGATCCATCATCCCAGAATGATAATCTTCCCCTTGAGTCTTTGACAATAATCTCTAAGCTTTGGGGTCTTGAATTACTGTGGTAATAGCAAAACCTTTGACATAGAAAGTTTGAGATGGATTACATACAAATACAATATATTATTCGTTCATACCATAATAATACGAATTGTAATTGGAAATACCTGTTTCGTTAGTGGCCCGTACTGTCCCTGCCAATCGATTGTCTGATACGTTCCTTGTATATATTCCACCATGATGATTATGATTAGAGGATAATAGATATTGTAGCACTGAGGAAAGGAAATTAGATGATTGTTTGTTGAAAAGTGCAGTGGACTCACAGAATTTGCAATTGGCCGTAGTTGATAAGTTGAATAATCTTGTCTGGTAATTTTCCAGAGAGCTTGTTGCTGTTCAACCTCCTGCAAACAATGCAAACAACACAAACATTACTAATACTACTAATGCACTAGTGCTTATATGAGTTGAGTTGGAGTATCATGTATCTTATGTAGTTATGTATCATGTATGTGAGGAATTACAGAGTAGACAAGCATACTTACAGAAATCTTAAAGATCTTAAGTTGCCGAGAACTGATGGGATTGTGCCGCTGAATCTATTTCTGTACAGGTCCAAGCTTACTAGCCTCGTCAGCTTCCCTAACTCCACTGGAATTCTTCCGGTCAGATTATTACCATACACTTCCCTGCAAAATTTCATTATTAATAATCACCATATATATTATCATCCCTCATCCTCGCATGTTTAAATCGGTTGCCTGTACGTATGGAACTCCTTCAAACACAAGTAAGTCATCATATATATATATACTCACAAATACTGAAGATTGGCCAAGAATCCCAGCTGAGGTACGAGAGGTCCCGAAAGCCCCGCATCTCCGAGGTCCCTTCATGATATATATTATGGTATAAATATTGCAAATTTCAGTTTTAGAAAATCTGCTCAAATTGCGAAATGAATGATTAATATTAGACATGGAAAAACATAGCGCCTACGTACACTCTTGTTACGCTGTTGTCAACATTGCAGGTGACGTGGAACCAGGTGCATGGATTAACCAGTGTTGGATCCCAGCTCTGGAGCACATTATTTGGATCAACCAGTTTGGATTTCCAGATTGCAAGAACATCCCCTGCTCGATCAGTGCTCACTCAAATTGTTAATTATATATATTAGGCAAATATTGGGTTTTTGTTTAATGATACGTACCTTCAGAATTGGCATCTGCAACAATTGCAAAATTTGCAAAATTTGCAAATTGAGCAAAGACAATTACAAAAACGGTGGCGGCTGCCCAACTCCTCATCTCTTTGATCCACCAACCAAATCCCAATTTCATTTCCCAGTCTGTCTGTCTGTCTGGGGACTCTGGAATGGACTAGTACTTATTTAAGTAATACTAGTTAGAACCTCCTTGAGTTAGAGGTAGAGGTGGGTCTGCTGAATTGGCAAAAGACTAAACGCAATGCAATGCTACGACTTTGACTTCGTGTTTTGTGTGATATTTGTGATTGATTAACGTGCAAATCTTATCAACAAGGATCTTCTAGACATTCAACAAATTTATGATTCATTAATTTGGAAATGTTGAATTCAACAATAAAATACAGTCGACGATGTGGATCGAAGCTAAAATGAACACAACATTCAAATAAAAGGCATTTTCATCTGGAATCAAACCTTGGTTGATATGCCAAATAGGCGATACCTGCCTCCTTTTGACCCCAAAAAAAAAAAAGTTTACATTAATTGGTACTTAATTATATATGGAGCTGACTTAATTTGAATGTGGAAATTTTTAGTCAGCAGATAAAAAAGGAAAAAAAAGACATTATTCTTATTCATTCGAATCTTCTAATAAATAAATAAAGAGAAATATTAAAATTTGTATTAATAAACGAGAAAAGCAGCTAACAACAAATGTTGAGGGGAAACTCTTACTATCAAAATTTTAATTTACAATTTAACAACAAGACAAGACATATCATGATGCATGGGATGGCTCCACAACCTTACTTATTGTTTAAAACTAGTTCGTTTTACCTGCAAATATGCCAAATATGTTCACCTATCAAACGCTCATTCCAAAGGCCAACACATCCAGGCTCCAGTCCAGTACAAGGACAACTTTGGCAGCCAACAAAACACCGGACCAACACATATGCATATCAGCATATGCTACTGTCAATAACACATTTAAAACCTTGTTTCTACTCTACTAGTTCAATCTTCGCGCTAGTCCGCCCAAGATCTTAGACTTAATTTTACCAAAATGATTGGATGTAAATCAAAAATGGAAAGTCTAAAACGTAAACTAAGGAATGCCCGAGAATTTAACAGGGAGCTGAGCTTCAGCCGCACCACCAAGCTCACAATATTGCACTCCAGTTAAACTTTGTTTAGTTTCGGGAGGTAGACTCTGAACATCCCCACTACAATTCGAAAAACTAAAATTGGGAAGCTTCATTCTGCCGAAAACGGCGCATTGGCCAGCCGGATTGTTCGTCTCGAAGCTCCACATCCACCCCCAATGGCTTCATGAAACAGTATCCTTGGTTTGAGTTTGAGCAAGAACCAGTCATCACTCTCTTCATTCGATCACAACCGTTTGAATCGAACGCTAATCTCGTCTTTTCAATCTCGTGAAGTTTTCCCGCCGTCCTCCTACTCAGGTTTTGCCTCTTTGTAATGCTAGCATTTAGCCCAAGATTATCCCTCCTCCTGCGATATCTCTGAACTGGGATTGGCATCGCCTCAAGACCCATCAATTTGGCAACAACCCCGGGCCTACACCACACCACCCTCTCTCCGGCTACCGTTGCTGGCAACCCTCGTAACTTGTGCACTTCTGGATCAGAACCATCTTTATAGAATCCTTTGCTTGACCCCTGGTTGCGGCCGACAGAGTTTCTTGCACCTGTGCTAACGGGGGACATGTTCCGGAAAGAAGACCTGTACATGGCATCTTTTCCATCAAGAGAAAATCGAGGGTACTGGTTTAATGCGCTTCTTGCACTTCGTAGTATGTCAGAACTGTTGACACAAGACATGCGATGCCTGATTTCCCCATATTCATCGAGTTTTGCTCTTCTCGAGGCTGCCTCTTCAAGCTCTAACTGCAATATCATCTCCTCCAAGGTTGGTTGACGTTCCCTGGAAGTCGCACCATCCAAGCAAGGGGAATAAACTGCCGACGCCTGTCCCACTGTCTGCTGATTAAGGGTGGAAGTTGAGCCATCGCCATTGCACAAGCGTTTAAAACCTTTCCTCATTTTAGCTCCCAGAGAATTCTTGATGAGAAAGAAGGACAAGTCCTTCATCTTTTGTTACTGATTCAAAGAAGCATTGAGAACTCCACGGGCTTAAATGTTGTCAGGTAACACCGTGGCTCCAGTAAGATCCAGGAATTGGAAACAACAGTGGACGTGGGCGTGAATGGAATCAATAGAGCGGTGTGTGGCCTTTAGTTAGAATTAGATGGCCTTAAAAGCATTCACATGATGTTAAAGAGTTTTCACGAGTTCTCCCTCTTCAGGCTCCAGCTATGCTAAAGCTTTAATTCTCATTATTTCTGTTCGTTGAGAGCTTTTAGCGTTGATGACCGAACTCAAAAAAAACCACACTTTAATACATCACGGATTGAACACTTTCCCAATTTCCTGTTCCAATGCTTGCTTTTTGCACTTCATCAGCGAGGAACCGACTCTGTAAAACAATTAATTAAGCATCTTGGACATCACACTAACAACCTTCTTATATAGTTACAAATGGGACACAGTGACTGCCGATTTATGGGCCATGAATAAAAGTTACATATTATACATCTCATTTTCTCCCTGATTGCAGGCTAATTTAAGTTCAGTATTTCACCAAACATGTACACAAGCTATTAGCAAGAAATAACCACGCCAACTATTAACCCCATCTACAGCAACATTTGAAGTGGATAATTCAGTCAGAAAAGCATAAAAAATGATTCGACAACAGTTCTCAACAGCACGAAAACCCACCAAAGCCCCCCCCTCCTGTTTAATAGTACCAAATTGTGAACTGTGATCTTAATGTCATTAATCATTAACACTCCAGACCGTGAAAAATTCATCTTTCATCTTTCATCTTTCAATTACAATATGCTGGAAGAGACTACCCCAGAAGACAATCAGAAAAGGAAAGGAGCAAAGCAGTTGAAGAAAATATTGCTGATAGTATAGAAGTCATCACCTTCGGTCAAATCATCCAACTGTTATATTAGACAAAAATCATAATCCAAAAAGGTTATGGAGTCCAGGCTTCTGATTAAGGCTCTAAACCCTTATGGAAAATTTAACCCGACGAGGTTCACAGACTAAGAAATGCGCATAAAAGAAAGACTACTACCACACGGCTGAGATGCAAAACTAGAAGAGAGCAAGCCAGGAGATCAGATTCCCTGTACAAACACGCACCCACACACACACACAGAGATAGAGAGAGAGAGAGCACCAGATTGTGAAATCAAATACTAATCATTGGCTGAGTCGAAAGCAAGACAGCTACATGAAATTATACATTTTATAGGCAGTACAAGACCTACATATACACAAAAAGTCGTGCTCATCCTCAGCATTTCACTCACCACACAATCATCCATCTGGAGCTTCACTAGCCTTGACAAATCGACCTTTCACTCGCTTCCTAGTATCAGCTCTTGCTTTTCTTGACTCATAGCGAATGTGCTTATCATATCTAGCAGAGATAATGCCAGAACGACACAAGTTACAAATTAGTTTTTGTCCTTTTGCAAATAGAATTGACAAACAATTTACGGAAAAATGAGATTAGATCAGGTACCTTCTTGTTTTCTTTTTTTCCTTGTACCGTTGCATGGCATTACCTCGATTCTTTGCCAACAGCTCCATATCAACCTTGGTTATTGCAGCAGTGGCACTTTCACTTTTTACAACAGCAGTTTGTTCCACAAGATGGAAATTTCTGAGACCACCACCATAGCA
The DNA here is from genome assembly GCA_016586305.1 of Ophiorrhiza pumila. Lineage (NCBI taxonomy): Eukaryota > Viridiplantae > Streptophyta > Magnoliopsida > Gentianales > Rubiaceae > Ophiorrhiza > Ophiorrhiza pumila. The sequence goes on along the minus strand of BLIW01000011.1, from coordinate 40,151,766 downwards.
TTTACGTTTGCCCAAACCTGAACCTGATGTTGTCCTTCCAACAGGTAAATTGTTGCTCTCTGAAGTCTCTGGCCCTTGGCTTGCAGTAGGGTTATTTGAGTTCTGCATTTAATGCACAAAACTTTTCAGCTCCAAAAGGGAAATAACATCAGATCAGATGGCCTAGAATTAAGAGCATATTGAGCAACAATTCTTATGACAAGCATTAAAATTTCATATATGCATTGAGCTGTATTCCAAGTAAAATGTCCTTAAACTTTTTTTGTAAACCACATAACTCCTTGTCAGGAAATGACACCATTTAATGTACAAGTGATTGCTACTTGAATTTTGTGAAGCTGCATTACCACTTTATCCAAAGTTGTTCTCATTGGAATGGCAAAAGAGTTAAATGGTATATCTTTTCTAATTGAAGTATTACCTGCCTTATGTGTTACTATATAATATGGCAAACTACCATATCAAAATGAAGGAATAAAAATCCATGTCAAACACTCTCATCTTCTAAATTCATAAAGCCATAAGAGTGGAACAGGATAGCTTGATTATTGAAAGTGAATTGGTCATGGACCTCATCTAACACAAAGTCATGCACAAAAGACTTTCAAAAAGGAGAATGCTTAGCGAAACTTAATCAGTAGCATGTCCATAAATGATTCAATCGGCAAATTCAGATTTTTCCGGCGGCAATTCACTTACATTGAATGCTGTCATATCCTCGTGTACAATTGGGCAGTTCAATCTAGAGAGTTCCAATCCTCTTGTAGTTGCCAAGGATGCTTCTTTTAGGAGTTCACCATAACTTTTCATCATATATCCCACTTCATTAGCACTGTAGCCCACTTCCAATGGATTAGATTCATCATTGCCCCTTAGCTGTCCTAAATTGAAATCCCATATCTGCTAAAGTAAAATTAAAACAGTTACTAGTTGATTGCAGGCAAACAAATTCTTTTAGTTGGACAAAAGAGCAACAGAAAGCATGACTTGAACCAAATGAACAAGAAACAAACCAGTGTTGAAAAGGCACTCAAGCAACAAGAATTTGCTAGTTGATTAAAATCAAACACAAACTCTAATTTCAACATCCAGTTTTCTTATAATACATTATGTATGCTTGTTTGGAATAAAACAGGTTTAATCCACAATTTGTTTCTGAAAATTCAGCAGATTATGTTACCAATTAATGACATCAGAGATATGTTGCCTCACAAACAGGGGGCTACGTTGGCTAAATTTCCAGGATGCCTCAGAAAGGAAAGAGACGAAATATGAAGCATGTTAATGGCATCCGTTGTTTCTTATTTGGTTGTCTCACTTCATCCACAGGAAAATTACGAAATGCAGAAAGGAAAGAGAAAGAACGTCAGAGTCTCAGGACAAAACAAGTTCCCATGGCCATACATTTCTGGACAACTTATGGACATACCCCTATCGGGGAAAAAGCAAAAGACAACCCTTTTAACATCTGAATGCAATTTAGAATAATTTGTCGATGCAAGAACTTTTTTATTAACATTGAGGAATTGAATCAGATGATAAACTAACCATATGAAACCCCCCAAAAGATTTGTCCTACCATGCACTCAATCCAAAAACGATAGTCAAGAACAAACAAGAGAAAAAGAGAGATCTTGCCAACAAACACTAAGACTAAAACAAGACGAATAGCTCAGTACACCTAAAGGTGTAATAGAAAACAAATCTTTAATACTCCAACGGTTTACTTTCAATAGAAATGCATCGCCAACTATTATGTAAATGCTAGAATTGAGTAAAGCGCATGAATTATTTATTAGACGCGTCATAAACACCCAATTTGGAGCTTGTTATCCAGCACATACTAGTAAACATCATCGAAAAGAGCACAAAACAAAAACAAAAAAAAAAAAATTACAATCAGAATTGTTAGAAAGGACAGTATAATAGAAGAAAGGTATAAACTTTACACTTAAAACCTTATGGCAACCAATCCAAAAGATAAAATGTAAGAAGAGGTAGTAAGCATTGAAATTAACCTGAGTGGAGTGATCACAAGCACTGTTGTTCCACATATTCCCTTCTACAATTCGATCATTATCCCGAGGATTCCCAGGAGTTTGCATCATTAGCAACGACATAAAGGGTGCATTCTGCTGCTGCGGTTGCTCAAACTGCTGATTGACAATTCCTGAAACTTGCTCATTTCCCAATCCTGCTCCAACTTCCTCATTGGCCTGCCAAACCTCACAACCAGGACTCCCATTGGGAGTCCCGGGGCCCAATTCATCTCCTTCACCGGGAGCGCCATCATCCACCAAATCGGTCTCTAGCAACCCCATCAACTGCTTCATGATCACCTGCCTTTGCTTCCCACAGCTGGGGCTACGAGGATGCTTCTTGGAGAAAACATGAGCCCCATCTCCGGAATTGGGGTAATTGACCGCAGTAGCATGATGTTGATTAGGTACCATCAAGTCTTGCAACAAATCTAAAGGCAAAAACCCAGCAGAAGCAGTAGAAGGAGCACCAGCAGCAGCCCAATTATAATTAGGATGGGGTGGGGGTGGGGGGTCCACGAGAAGCTGAAGCTGGGGGTTCTTTTTTTTATCCTGATGAATTTCCAAGCCCCAAGCGGATGCCAGGTCAAGAGCAGAAGGGCAGCCGGAAAAGCCTTCAACGGGGATACGATCGTGGGACGCGGAGGTAGCGCAGCTGCCATGGGCATCCCAGTCGCAGTCTTGGCAGAGGACGAGATTGTCGGTAGCGCAGCGGACGGAAACAGGCTCGGAGGCGCAGTTGTCGCAGATCTGAGAACGGAGGTGCTTGCGGGAAAGAGCGTTGGCGGAGTGGACATGGTGGTCGCAGAGCAAACAGAGCTTAGCAGAGTCAGCTCGGCAGTAGAGGATGGCCAACTGGTGGTTGCAGAAATCGCAGGGGACGCTGTCTTTTCCAAAAACACCAGAATTAGTTGCTGTCTTTGGGCTGACCACCATGACTAATTTCTTCTTGTATCTATGCTTGTCTTCCGTAACTGTGGGAGTATGCAACTGCCAACCAGTAGTAGTAATTCAATTCAACAGTATACCCTAAGCTCAAAGGGAAGAAAGAAAGAGAGTAATTGAAGTAGAGCAGTAGTTTTAGAAAGTAATTTTAAAAAGGGAAAGTGTAGAGATTGGTAGCCCCCGCCGGGGATTGGAATGTGGACTGTGGACTGTGGACTGTTGGACTATGGACTGTGGACTATGGAGGGGTCTGAAACTCTGAATCCAATCCAGCAGTACCGTACGCTAACTGAGAAGAAGAAGAGAGAAAGAGTGAGTGAGAGTTAACAGCTGAGTTCATTCAGAAAGTTTTGAGCGAGAAAATGAGGCCATGGCTATAATAAAATATCAGATGCCGATGATGATGATGATGATGATGGATGATGGATGATGATGATGAATGATGATGGCGATGGTGCATTAGTGTTTTGAAGTTCATTAATGTACTTTTTTTTTTTTTTTTTCCTTCAGTGCTTGTGGGCCCTCCCATTTTCTGAAAATATCTTTTCACTTTTTGGCTGACTTGGCATCTCCCTCGCTCTTACATCTTAGTAGTTCTTACCAAAAAAAAAAATATTATTATTCATTTAAAACTTACTACTACCTCAGGGCTCAGGCTCACACGATTATTTTTATTTACTTCTTCTTCTTTGATCACTTTTACAAATCAAAATTCAATCAAAACCCTTAAATATGTTTTGCTTAATGGTACAGTGCTGACTACTCTGCAACATAAGAATGAAACATAGAAATCATGAAATATGTCAAAGTGATGCGGGTAAGAAGAATATCAATATTTTGGTCCATCTTCAAATCATACATCATCTTCAATTAGTGGCGGCATGGTATGATCAAATTTATGATGATGTAGAGAATTGAATCATGAAAAAATGCACTGTCTTTTGAGCCAAAGCACATGAGTTAGTATGAATATAATTGATTTTTATATCACTCTCGCGATAATGCTTTATAATATTTTTGATATATGTATAATTATTTATTTATCAAAATTTAATAATTACGTATCATATCTAAAAAGAGTGAATATAGAGTAGGAAGTCGACGCCATTGAGAGTAATTCTTCAAAAAGAAAATACAGAGCATCAAGTTAGTAGCAAAACGAGGTTTCCCTTTATATAAGAAATTTGAAGGTGCATAAATTCCATGCTAGCAATGAAAGCATAAATGAGAAATAAATAGTAAAATTGAAAATCATGGTGGGGTGGAGTATGGATGTATGTATGATGTATGTATGTTTGATAAGGAAATTATGTATTAAGTAGATGGCCGACATCAGATCATAGCATTCCAGATTGGTTGACTAATACTAATTGTTAAGTGTTATCCAAAATAAATAACCTGCATTCCAATGATTCCATCTATCATCATCACTCCTCTTATCTGTCTTTAATAATATCATCCTCTTCAAACTTCAAAATTGTTTCTTCTACTATGACTATCATTAATACAATTCAGTTTTGGTCTCGTTTTTATTATTCAATTAATGTAGAAGATGTAATACTACTTGCTACTCACTTAAAAAATCAAAAAAAAATTGTAATAATAATAATAATGAGGCATACTATCCCATTACACAGGACCATGCCCATCCCCCAACCATCTCATTTCTCATACACACATACTATAATTTTACAAAATTTATTATAAAAAAAATCACGTGCATACAAGGATTCATCGAGACTCGAGTAAATCCCAGCTCTTCCTAACCTTTTTCAAGCCAATTATTAATATTAAAATTGCGGCTCCCTAGGCCCCCTATTTCGTCACCCGTGACATAATATCTAATATCCGGTTTGGCCTTTTTTTTATTTTATTATTACTTATTATACTAGTACTATTCTCCACTTCTCATTTCCTTAATCTTTCTTTGACCGTCAAAACCTCAACCGACTCATCTATTCTTCTCTTCATTCATACTAAAGTTACTAAACAATTCTTTTTCATACTTTTCTAATTCCTCCCAAAAAAAAATACTACTTGTTATAAAAAATAAATACAATACAATATAGATAGGTAGCAATTAGCATTGCATGAATCGGTATTTTTGTGACTAATAATAATCAGAGAGAGACATTAGACATACCCGCAAAAATCTCAACAATCACTCACATCATAACTATTTCTTAAAATTCTTCATTTAATTTTTTTTATTAAATATTTTAAAAAAAAAAAAGAGGGTGACTTGAGTGCTTGTGTATATCTAATAAATTAAGCAAATTAAAAGTAGTAGTAGTAGTCATGTGAATTGGAAATTAGAACCAATATCCTCCTCCCCGTCATAATTTACACTTGCACGTGAATTTGGTTCAATTTGATTCGTAGGTACTTAAATGTAGAGTTGACCCAATCCTTCTTTGTATTCCCAAAGCCCATGGAGAGAAAGTCTCTCGGCCCACAAATCCACATCAAGAGTAGCATCAGTATGTACGTTAAACGCAAGATTGAAGAAAATGGAGAGTGAGATAATTGGGGAAAGAGTGAGAGTCAAAAAAGCTAAGAATGGACATCTCATTCTCATACTACCACTCTACCGCACCAATGCCTAATGTTAACATGAACCAAAGCATTTTACTCGCACATTATTTATCAGTTGGATCATAAGCAGAAAAAAAGGTATAATGCTACATTATTTATCAAGGCACAACGCATCAAATCAACATATAACATTTACTTTGTTTCTATCGGCATCAACTTCACAAGTAATCCTGTATGTGCTCTGTTTTATACCAAATCATAATCGTCTCCTTCGAAACACTGGTACACATATGCACACAGAAGATGAACTAAAAACATAATTCTGCCAGAATCTGATTGGTTTTAATACCTCAAAATCAAAAGCAATGAGCAAAACATTAAACAAATAATGCAAGACTGAAAGGGTTATCAACTTATCATCCTCAACAAATCTAAATTTCTTCGCGCATTGTAACAGATTAAATATGCATCTCTCGTCAACTCCATTTCACTAACCAAGGACAACCGTAGTTACTATATTAACAATACCAAGTGCTTTAGCCAAAATATATCAATAAAGACTCAAGATTGAGATGGTAACAGTTTGTACAACGTAAGCAAGGAATCGCTTAAAAATACAGGAAATTACAAACACTTGTGCCAGTTATGGACTTTTGAAGTCATGCAGGCAATGCAAAACTTGGTTGTGTCCACTGAGGAGGATCCATCACCAAACAGGGATCCGACTTCTCAAAATCAGCAACCTACAGAATTAGAATAATGTCAGGATCAATGACAAACTAACAGGCAGATTTTCATCTGCTTTTTTTTTTTTTTTGACATAAGAATACAAAATCATAACTAGTTACCTTCTCTCCACAACTTGGACAATAGTGATATTTATGCCAGAGGCAATCCATGGTAGGACAGAGAAAGCAAAATCCAAGCATCATAGGCATCATGCAACCCACGAGGGCAGCCAGACTGGGTTTTGATCTGCGTTGCACGCCAACAAAACAATTGACATCCAGAAATATCATTGGCAATTGAAAGTTGATGACTTTGATTCTGATTTAGGACCGAATATAATACAGAAAGTTGAAAAATCTAAGTGCGTTGTCAATGCCAGTTATTACAGGTTTACAGTACGGTTATTAAAAAAGTTCATGGATGCTAGTACAAAAGCTAGAGTGGGAAATTACCATATTTTGCTCACAACAAAAAACTTCATTAAATTCTTCGGGGAGTGAAAAAAAAAAGCAGCAGCATAGAAAGATTGGAACTTTCCAAGCAAAAAATACCCAAAACTATAATCAGACTTCACCAATAAGTTGAAAAACGTTGCCGTTTGCTTCCGAAATATCAAAGATTGATCACCGTGCAAGCTTTTTAAGCTCAGAATTATATTTCCAGTGGCTTATTTTCTTTAGTAGTATATCCATGTCTTAGTTGTGCATAAAGTAGACAATAATCCCTGACCCAATTCCAATCCTGGTAAAAAGAATGCAAAGACACGAGTTCCAAACCACAGCTTGGGCACGCACTAATGAATCATTTTCTTCAAACATCCAATCACGATGGAAATGAAAAAACCAACATTTAGAAGCAGAGAATAGAATGAGAATACTAGTACCCAATTCATTTGGCTAAAAGGAAAGCATTAAAAAATATTTATATATCGAGAGAAAAATAAAAAATGAAAGAAAGGTACTTGACGGAGGTGAGAGCAGAAGAAGCACAGTGAAGGCAGTGAAAAGGGGCGGGGGTGTCTCTGTAAATAGTCTGTTGAATGGGTATGCCTTTGGGATCCCCTACGATGGCGTTTGGAGGAATAGCTCCGGCCTGATAAGGGTTGTCGGCCGCGTAGTATTGATTGTGGAACTGCTGAGGCTGGGGTTGGGGGCCACGGTTGTATTGATATTGATATTGGTAGGTAGCGTTGTATGGTATTCCGATCGCCGGCTCCTCAGTCTTGGACGACGCCATTCCTAAACGATGAAACACGGAAGGACTCTTAGAAATTAGTGCAACGATATGTCTCCTTCGAATTATATTTGATGATATTGATGTCGTTAACTGAGCTCTTATTTTTCAATCGGGAATTGGAATGAAACTTCCTCCACAAAGGAGACTTGACTTTGATCCTGCCCCGAAACGTACAACGCAGAATTGGTCAAACCGTCTATTATAATCTGCAATTCTACATACTTTTCTTTTATAGGTAAATAATTGTACTGTACTCGTTATATTTTCATAATCTCTATGAAGAAAGGCACAAGCATATTAAATAAATTTAATCACAAGATAAGATTTTAATTAAGAATTTATTATTTAGATTTTCTGTTTCATTCTATCTCGTAATTAAGATTTATTAATCATTAGATAGGTAATATTTTAATTACGTATATAAAATAAAACAGAAAATGAAAGTTTCAAAAGAATTCGCAAGTTTGAGTGTCATGGGATTATTTTTAATTCTTTCTCTAGATGATTTGACCTAGTTGTGTTGTGTTGAATAATTGTTTTGGTTTGGTTTGAGGAAATCCATTCCATGGCACCTTCTAGATTTCCTTAATGAATAGATTACCTTGGTAACTGATTAATAGTAATAATTAGGGCTGAGAATAACACGTTCGGACTCGACTCGATAAAAGCTCGGCTCGAGCTCGTTCATTTATGAACGAACACGAACAATATTTTAGGCTCGATTAATAAATGAACACATGTGTGAAAGCTCGTTTACGTTCATGAACAGCTCGTTAAAAAGCCCGTTCATAACTCGATTAAAGCTCGTTAAAAGCTCGGTTAAAATATTAATTATATAATATATATTGAACTTATACACGAAATAAAACTATTAAACAATAGAAATATATAATTGGGTTTTTTTATATATATATTTATTGACACACAAATCACACTAAACGGTGGTGAAAACGAACATAAACCTTTATGAACAAGACCGAGATCGGCTCGGTTAAAGTTCCACTGAATCTCGTCTACTTAATAACAAGTGAACACAAACAAAACTTTACGTTAGGTTAATAAATGAATAATAAATCAACAAGCAAGTGAAAGATTCGTTTAGGTTAGTCAACAACTTGTTAAGAATTTAGTTAAAGTATAAATTATACAATATAAATAATATATACCCTAAGTAAAACTCTTAAATAATAGAAAAAATCGATTTTTTATACATATAAGCACACAAATCATTATATATGAGTTTGAATTAAATTTGGACATTTATGTAAAGAGACAAAATATATTAATTTAATTAAATTATACATTTTTATTCAAGTCGGGAAGTGTTCACGAACAAAGCCCGGGATCGAGCTCGTTCATTTAATAAATAAACGAACACGAACAGATTTTTAAGCTCGATTAATAAACGAGCCGGGCCTGAACACCCTAAAGCTCAAGCTCGGCTCGTCTCGTCTCGTCTCGATATCACCCCTAGTAATAATTAAAGGAATTAGTAAGTGGGTGATGTGAAAGTAGTCCAAACGTAAAAAGATGATGGGCCAGATTATAGCAAACAAAGAACCAACATAGAGGAGCCCAGCCCATATAAAGATTCCTAATATTGGTTTTCATTTTGGGTTACCCGGCCTCCCAACTGCCTAATAGAGTAATAGGCTAATGGTGCCCGTTGCCTTGATTTTCCATTGCCCATTGGTAATGGTGGGAGCAAGATGAAGATGCCTCTTTTGTTTTCTTATTTGGCTTCTCAAAAATATGAAATAGCTTCTGAAAAATGAAAATGTATAGGAGAAGGTAGCTAGGCATTTATCGGCATGCATTTATATAATCCATCTCATCAGATTTAAATAACGATTTAGATTTTTATTAATTTTACATTTTAAAATAAGCATTGTAATCACACACATTAAGTGTGCAATTGTAAATGTCTCTAACAACACTCAAAAAAGGATTAGAGGGAGTACATAAAACGCTTGGTTAAAGCACAAAGACATGCAGTAGTGAGTCGTGGGGGGAATTAATCATGCCTCATGCCTCTTGATTCTCACCTTCACTCAATATATAATACCATTATTATTTTATATCTAAAAAAAAAAAGAAGAAAAAAGGTAAATTTAGCTGCCTACTATCAAATAATGGTAATATATAGGAGAAATTGCATGTGGGGGAAGCAAAGGAGGAGAAGTGAGAATTAATGTAAAACAAACAAAGGGAGGGAAAGTAGAAGAAATTGTAGTGGTGAGTGGGGATCCGATTATCCGAAAGGGGTGCATGTAAAGAGTGGAGTTAGTTTTAAAGATTAGATTCCTGAAGAGAGAAACAAAATAGCAACTAAATTCCATCCATACCATGCGCATCTCCACCTTGGTAACCTCAACAATATACCCATTACCCAGTAGTCATCTCGTGAACCACCTCTGTTCTCTTGTCTTCAGTTTTTGCAACAATGCACATCACAATATATTTTTTATATAAATAAATTGATGGCCGGGACCTGTATGACTGTAGCTGGAGGGAATAATAAAATACTACATATTATTTGTGGATATTGAATCTTCATTAATTCTTATTCAGTCTCCAGTCTCCAGTCTCCAGTCTCCAGGCTGCAACCCCGATACATTCCGCCTGTCTGCTACTTAACCATACTCCTGTCTTTATACCCTTGTCCACTTCACTTTATCATTCTCATCATCTTTTCTTATTTCTTACACTATTTTTAAGCTAAGGCTGGGTTTATGACATACATAATACATATATATATATATATAGAGAGAGAGAGAGTGTGTGTGTATGTGTGTGTATTGATGCCAACTGATCCCACAACTACTGATAAATTAACCAGAGTGCTATATAAATGAAAAAAACCACCCATGTCAACTTTGTTTAACTTGTACGCAATACACGGAACTGTACTTAATTAACAAATTAAAGATGAGCCCTCAATGCTTTTAATTAAAATTTGCCTTGTAATTACAGCGAGGGGATGTCACATATCATAATCACACAATAATAATCCGGTTGGTTAGTGTATAGTGGATAGTGGATACTACTATATATGAATAACAATTATTAAGGACAATAGGGCATTATTTGACTATGTTAGATTTATTATTATTTGATATATTTAATAGTGGTGTGAAGGAGCGACGGGAAATTAAGAAAGCAAGCTGAAGCCGGTGAGAGATATTCATTTTAGTTTAATAGGTTGTTTACATTTTACATGTATATAATTCCATTCCTTCACATTCATCTAACGTTATGGTAACAAAAATGTTCTTCATATTTAATGTAGTATTTATTAATAGGAGTCTATATATGTATCGTAACCATTTTCATTATTATTCATCTTTTGCTTGGATAAACACAATGACATGGGATATTCTGTCCAATATTTTGTCTGTCTTATTCTGTTATAATTAAAATTACGTTGTAGGGTTCACTAATCTCGGGTCTAATAATTGTAAAGTAATTTTAGTAATATTTATGCATTTAGTCCCTAGTTTTAATGAAACTACGTCGACATGATAAATATTGGACAGAGGATCTTGTCTCAAACACAATGTCCACCAATTATAATTTTAAAATTTAAAAGTTTCAATCAATCTAACTAGTTAAATGAATTCAATTTGAAGATTCACGGCGCATTAGAAGGCTAGCCAAAAATATCAAAATATTGGGCTTATCATATAAACATCTTTTTATAAAATCAAAAGCATTAGGACATCATATAATTTCTGATGGCTGAATTGAGCATTTGAAAAAAAAATTTGAAAGCTTTTGGTATTTGTTTAATGTTTTTGGAAGAAATAAAAATGTTTGAGAAATTAGTACATATTGTTAATGGGCATTGGGGGTCTTAAGAATTCAAAGAAGAAATGGAGTGTTCCCCCAAAACCAACGCTGTAAAAGACTAAGGGTACGTTTGTAGATGTTCTGTTTTGAGAATAAAGGAAAATGAGGTATTGGGTTGCGAAGGTGTATTTTGAATCGAGAATTGAGTGTTTGGATAGACAAATTTTGTGTTATTGATTTTTGTGTAAAATAGTGATTGTATTAAATAAAGTTTGAGAAAAAAAGTTGTTTTTGTTTTTTTTATCCATTGGTGTTGATCCGCCGTGGTCTGACGTTGACCACCACCGGTCAATACCCACATATTTTTTTAATTCAATTTTTTAAAAAAAATGAAAAAGACCAAAATGTCCTGATATTTCGTTTGAAAAAGTTGAAAATTTTTATTTTGACAACTGTTGCAAAACAAACACAATATTTTAAGAAGATTGAGAAATGAGAAAAAAGAATGGCTAACGAAACAAAGCCTACAAGTCGGGAAGTGAGGTGAGACGTATGGTTAGGGCCCAACGATGATATTCCTGCCATTTGGTTGGATAAAGGGTGGCATTTTCATTATTTTTATTTGTATTAAATAATTTATTTTTTAGTTTTATTTAAAAAAAGAAGAAAGAAAATACTTGCTTTGTGTTTGGTAATTGGGTTTTAATCTATTCACAAAACTAGTACAAACTGCAACTACCTTCTTCACTGTCCTGTCTCCGTAAGACTGTAACTCTGTCATGGTTATGCATCATTTTTACTTTACTTTGATTACAAATTTAGTAAATAATTAGCATTGGAATTTGGATGGTGACATTAACATTGTGTAGTTTGTGCAAACTGCAAAGTGAAAAATAGAACACAGTTTTGCTTATTCATAGGCCCAAAGATGGTTTTGGACGAATTCTAAAAGTTGGTGGGAGTCGTGGGACACCAATACCATCCATCATCTATCAGACTACCACCACCCATTGCCATGGGGTGAGGTGGGGTGTGGTGTGGTGGGGTGGGGGGTTGTTTTACTAACGCTTGTGACTTACCTGATTCGTTTTCAAAGATTCCTCCCAGTCCCAGTCCCCGCTCCTTTTGTTGTACTCTCCTATTCAACCTCTTTTTTGATTTTTCCCTTTAAAAAATTTTCTACTATTTTCTTTCTACTATCCCTAGTATTTTGATGGTTTCTTCTTCTTCCACTTCTGACTTATTCTTGGCCTAAATAAACATTTAAGTCTAACCTCTCTCCCTCTCACTTCATTCCTTCTTATCTATCTCCCTTTGCAAATTTCTGTTCCTATATAATCGTGATGAATGAATTCTTGTTCTAATCTACATAAATACGTGAATATTCGTTTAAATGCCTAAACATAAAGATATTGATTTAGGGATTAGTTTGGAATTAGAAGAATAGGGATTATGGTTGGTTGGTAGGAGAAGGAGAAGTATTGAAGAGTCTCCAGAGATGGATACAAATTATACAATCACGGCATCCATCGAGAGATCTCTTCAGAACTGTTCTTTAAACAACCGCACTCATAGCAACCGCAACAGCAGCAGCGACGGCAATAACAATAATAGTGATAGTGGGCAACCAAGGGCTGGTGGCGTTAGCCGGTCAACTACTACAGGTTTCGCGGAAAACAATATTGATTTTCCAAACAACACGTTAGAACTCAACTCTGAAATCCGCCTCCCTTACTATTGGGAACAATGCCTGGATCTAAAGGTACGTATGTTTATTAATTAATTCATTTTTTACCATATTTAAATTCATCATATGTCTCTATAATTACTCCTCTCCTCGCATTTATTAATCTTAACCTGAATCCTAGTACTAATACATCCATACATGTCCTAATTTGTTTTCGGCCTCCTAGTACTAATACATACATCAATGATCAAACCCTAACGAGATTCTGGCGTTTCACCATTTGGATTAGCTTTATATATATAATATAGATTAGATTAGATTAGCAATTCTTAATTTACTTTTGTTAATGGCAATGGGGTGGCATGGCATGGCAGACTGGGGAAGTATACTACATAAACTGGAGGACTGGCATGAAATCGCAAGATGATCCCAGGACAATGATTAATATTGGTGGATTAATATGCTCTGAAGAAGAAGAAGAAGAAGAAGATGATAACAGCGGTTATGACAGTGAAGGATCATCCGCGGAGGAGTCGTCTCCTTCATCTTCTTCAAGGACTTCAAGATCAGAACAATTCCAATGCAATGCTCCTTCATTTCGTTCTCGTCGTCGGAGTGAGAGCAGCAATGACAACTATAAACTTCCCCAACAACAACAAGTACTAGTGGTGGCCGGTTGCAAGGGCTGTTTCATGTATTTCATGGTGCCCAAACAGGTTGAGGATTGTCCCAAGTGTTTTGGTCAACTCCTCCATTTCGATCGATCCCAGAATGTCTCTCCATGATTTTATTTTTTTTTCCCCTTCATTATTATTCTTTTTTTTTTTTCCCTTTACAGATCCTGTTTTGTTTGGAAAGTATTAACCATTTGGTTCTCAAATGTGAATTTCTGGAATCGGACAAACCTTCCTTCTACTTTCTGATCACGTGATCTTATGTAATGTGATTAATTCTTTTTCCGTTTAACTTTCTCTTTATGGTGGTAATTTTTTATCCATTGAAGTTCTGTGCAAGGACCAGCAGCAAAATCAAGTCAACCACTTGTTAGAAAGAAAATAATAATATCATACTAAATATTTGAAATGATTGCAACATGCACTTACTTTAATTTCCATTCTTTTTAGAATTAATACTACTTTTTCATATATTCAAAATTGAATTTAGTTCACTTTTTGAATTTAATTTTGTTCATTTTGTTTTGTTTTGTTTTCTTTTACAGTCTCCTACGTATTTGTGGCCCTTTTGCACTAACAAAATGAAATTTAGCCTGTTTGTTTTAACCATCTAAATTGTTTCTTTTACCGCATGGAATTGAAAGTAGTTGCATGCTGAGTTCTTTTTTTCTTGTAAATCCTGTTTCTCATCATGATCCGGGGACAATACGATGTTTGGATCGCCTGAAATGCATGAATAATTTATTATTATTATTATTATTATTATTATTATTAAAAACCATTTCGTTTAGGAAATTTTATCTTATGACACATATTATTCATGTTTAATTTTAATTGGGTAGCATTTGAAGTTGCTAAAGAGTGGATTATAATCAGAGTGGATTGCAAATTACAAGAACTATTATCACAAACCCTTTTCCCTGTGGGAATTTGCCGGCGAGAAAAAGTTTGTTTATATTGGTTTTAGAGATAAAAAAACAAATTGTAATTAGTTATAAAGTCAACACCATTGTTATTGTTTATGTAGCATGCATTATCTGTTAGTTTTATACAAAATCCAATTTAATTCTAAAATTATTATTTATATTTATTGCCGATTGATTAGGAACCTAAAAGGTCACACACAATAGAATTAATTCTTGTGTTAAAATGGTTTACATAATTATATGATAATTATGACATATATTATACTCTTATATTCACTTTTGAAAAGTGAATTGAGTTTGTTAATAATTCGTTTCTTGTTTGACAAGACAACCTTTTTGGAAGCCTATATTATTATATATAGATGTTTAATGTTAGGTCAAGACAACACAACTCTCTCAATAATAAATCACGTAAATAAGAAAAGGGTTTTCTTATTAGATTTATAAGGTGTTGTTTAGAGGGATCTAGCTTATTAACCTAATGTTAAAATCAATCATTTGAGGATCCGAAAGTAATTCGTGTGGATTACCGTTAGAGGCCGGACACATGTGCGCCTTGTTGGTCGATTAAACCTCGCTCAAGTATTTTGTTGGCATCTCTCAAGGTATATTTTGTATAGATTATCATTAAAGGTCCTATAGAAATCAATTATAATATAATTATTATATTTTCCGCGTATGTTGATTTCTTTTCGTTATCATGTAATATAAGAAGTACTGGTGAAGAAATGGTGGAGTAGGTTTTGCTATGTGAGAGGGTGAGAGAAAGAATCATGAATCCTGACCTTTCTAAAACCACAACAGTCATATATGGTAAAGTGAAGATGTACAGTGAAAAGGGGCAGAATCCACTAAAAAGAATATTTGCAACAATTAAGTGAAGAAATTAAATGGTCCACCACATGCATGATGACCTGTTGACTGTTGTTGTTGGAGAAAAATCTAAGAAAGGTAAAGGGAAAAGGAGAGAGTGGAGACACCGGGATGGACAGATGAAGCTTTCTTTCACTTGCATGGCTGATCAAAAGGAATCTAAGCAGAGAAAAGGGCAGGGCACCCGCACCCAGCCAGCTGCTAATCCTAATACTATTGACTGTTCACCTCAGCACCATTGAAAGGGATAGACCGAGAGAAAAGCAGATATTGATCAAATGCCTAGCCGCCTAGGTGTGACTGTAGTACCAATCAAAACTTATACCAACATGTCAAAGAATCAAGAATGGTCCCTCTCAACCAATAGAGGTTAGCTCAATTGGTATCAAAAGTGGGTTTGAACCATGGCATTCATGGTTGAAATCCTACTTGGAGCAATCTCCATCTATTTATGGCGAGATGCTCTAAGTATCCCCAGGGCACATACGCAATGGAGAACGGCTGTGCGCAGGAGTGAGGCCGTATCTTGTGCCGGAGGTGTTAGACTTGGTAACCAATGACTGAAAACTGGCCCTGGTACCCAGTTTGGACTACTAACATAAGGTTAGTATCCATTGCGTGCACATCCCGCGGTTTACATGGAGAAAAAATAGGAGTGAGGCCGTGTGGGGTCGGCCGTATCTTGTGCCGGAGGTGTTAGACTTGGTAACCAATGACTGAAAACTGGCTATGGTACCCAGTTTGGACTACTAACATAAGGTTAGTATCCATTGCGTGCACATCCCGCGGTTTACATGGAGAAAAAATAGGAGTGAGGCCGTGTGGGGTCGGAATTCGTCGGAGGAGTATCGTCAACACCTTAGTGCCGGAGGTGTTAGACTTGGTAACCACCAATTGAAGACTGGCCCTGGCACCCAGTTTGGGCTACTACCGTAAGGTTAGTATTCATTGCGTGCACATCCCGCGATTTACCGGGAAGACACGGAGTTGTAGTGTTAGTAACCTGAGATATCAAAAAAAAAAAAAAAAGGTCCCTCTCATCTCATTTTATATTTTACTTCTTTGTTTAATTTTACACTTTTATTACTCTCCTCCACCCGTGGGTTTTTTTTCATTCATCCTTTCAATTTTTTTATTTTTCATTAATTTTTGCTCAAAGAAAAAAAATAGAAAAACCTTGTTTTGATGGTTTATTACGACAAAATAAGACAGTGAATTTTAAATTTGTATATTTCATTTGATAGATTATTTGCCAAGAACCATTTTCCCTTCTTCCCATGCACCACCTTTCCAATCTTTTTTTTTTTTAATAATAGTTTTTCACATTAAACGGCAGTTACCAATTGGGAATGTGTGTGCGCCTATTTTGTTCTTTCTTGTTTCTATCTTTGCCGTAAAGCATCTTCAGTAATTTTACATTTTTTTTTATGAGCGGCTTTGGTTGTTGATTGAAGGGATCACTAACGAGAGGTTTACATATTTTATATCATTTAATGTATCACTTTATGTAAATATAATAAATATATTTTTAGATAATATTAAAATTATATTAAACGACCAACGAACCTTAAAATGTCAAAATCATATAAAATAATAAGAAAGTGATACATAAAAAGTAATACAAAAAATCTATTAATATGAATCCTTAAAATGTCAAAATCATATAAAATAATAAGAAAGTGATACATAAAAAGTAATACAAAAAATCTATTAATATGAATCCTCATATTTAAAATTTGACATTCCTCGTGCACCCACTTGTGTCACCCCATGGTTTTTCTTTTTCTTTTCTTTTTTTTTTAATGAAAAAATGAAAAACCCACAATTATAAAGAGGTCAAAACGAATCTGGACATGTTTGGTTGGTTGAGATTGAAGCGAGAGCCCAGTGGGAAGGGAATATTACACGGATTGGGGAGTTGCATAGTTGCATGTGCTTTGCTTGCCTTTGGGCCATGACCAATTCAACTATGGGCCAATCCAAATGTCAATTTTTCACGAAGATTCAAACGTCGTTATTGTGTTACGCAAAATCTTGCAACTCTGAGAGCAGTTGAAAATTGTATTTAATAAGATTATATTAGTCTAAA
Source organism: Ophiorrhiza pumila (assembly GCA_016586305.1). NCBI lineage: Eukaryota > Viridiplantae > Streptophyta > Magnoliopsida > Gentianales > Rubiaceae > Ophiorrhiza > Ophiorrhiza pumila. The sequence continues at coordinate 40,134,244 of BLIW01000011.1, read as the reverse complement.
GAATTTAACTAAAAAAGAGGGATTGCATGCCGCGAGAATGAGTAAATTCGAACAAAATATTAATTAATAAAGTCAAAAGAAGCTCAAAGACGTTGATGGCACATCCTGGCAGAAATGATAGAATATGGGAGCAGAGAAAATTGATTAAGCAGTTGATGCTCTCCTTCTCCTAGAATTAGCACTGTAGCAGGACAAACAATGTGAGAATTTGGCAGAAAAAGGAATCCAGAATTTCATGTGATGCTCTCATCAAAAGTAGCAGGACAACATGAATTCATTTTTCAACTAAAATAGTGGATATAGTTTTAACTAACTCACAACTCCTCATTTTCACGAAAAACAACAGGATCAGGATCCTTGAGAAGTCCATGGAGCCAAGACTTTGAATCCAGGGCACGAGCTGCTGCACGTTTATATTGCCACCAGACATGTAGAATTACTGATGTGATCCAGTGCCTGCAAATTGAACTTTATGATTACATCATCAGACTTTCTGCCTCAGGATCAACACATAATCAAAAAATAAAAATGAATCCGACATAATTAACCGAAATTGAATGTCATAAACTCAGCCAGTGATATGCAGCAGCGGCTCCTATACCTGTAATTAAAGCCAGCCTGAAAAGTGAATCCTTAGCGATTTGTGGATTTTGAAAGCAATTAATGTTGATGTTCATTCTTATTATTGCCCTGCCGGCTGGTAATTGGGGCATCCACAATCCTTTTACCTTGTGCTGTGTACGTAGGAGTCCCCTAGAAACCTATTCATTTAAAGGGGAAATATTTCATGCATTACATACTCTCACGCCTTTCTTCAAATCCAACTAGTATTTACATTAATTGAAACAAAGGATAAAAAAATAAAAAAATTGGAGTATGAAAAAATCTAAGCCTTGTGTGCACCCTGATTCTGATTATACTCACCCACCTGAAGGCTGAAGCACATTATATAAAAGGATCGAGGGAGTACGAAAATGAAAGAGTTGGGACTTGGACATCAAGCAGACATTTCCTCATCTATGGCAGAATGTAGAGCTTCTCGATCTAACTGTCATCTGCAGGGAAGTTATATATATTGTTTCACAAAACTGCCAACATCATAAACCATGCCATCACATAGTTGATGTTGAGCAAACAGGAATGAGTGGAATATATCAAACAGGAAGCTGCTGCTGGATACTTGGCGAGTCAGGACAGTTCACAGTTGTGGAAATTATGCTTATAAACAAACAAAGGCACCACACAAGTCCATGCAGATTGCTGATTAAGACAATGGCGGTTGTCATTTCGTTACGCACTGGCCAGTGGAATGGGGCCGTTTGGTCGAAGCTCCCAAATTACAATTGACTCTTCTTTTTTTTAAATAAAAAAAAAAGGAATATCTCCACTTATTATGAACTTTATATTAATTCATTTAAATAATACACGAGAATTATTAGTTTTAAGATAATTCATAGTATGATCGGATGATGAATTTTGGGACATTAGCTGAGCTCTTTGTTACTGAAAAAATGTGTGTGTGTGTGTGTGTGTGACATTTTATGAAGCATTTTCAAGAAATTACTACAGCAACCGATTAAGTCAAACACCCCCTTACCTTACTCCCCCCACAGGATAATAAACCCACAACAATATAACAAATTGCAGCACAAAAAAATGGTGCCGCGCCGCCTACGGCCTACCCCTTAAATTTGTCCTTTAACACAGGAAACTTACCAAAAAGATCCTTAAAAATTAAGAATTGCCTCTCGGGATATTTATTTATTTATTTAAAAAGAAAAAAAGAAACATTTTATGCGCCAATTATTGACCTTAGACTTGCCTTAACACTAACCAAGCTTAACTTGTCTACTAAAATAAATAATCAATGCTTAAACTTAGCATAAACACAGAATTGACAGGATTAATTAATGAATTCTACTCTCACATGCAATTAACTTGCCTTACCTGGAAAAAACATGCAGACCGACTTGAATGGCACCAAAGATTCCGGATCTGGGATTACTACTGAACCTGAAATGCAATTTATACAAACAAACCAATTCAAACTCCAAAATAATAATAACAAGGAATTAGGTAGGCAGACGAGGGAAAGGATTATGATCATCTGAAACTATAGTCTCTAATCTCTATGCTCTATACTTTTGACACCAAAACACAACTTGTTTTTTGATTGGTTGCTGCGATACTAAACAACAAGCAAGCGGAAAAACAAAACTATCTACATCTCAATTCTCACACACCACCACCACCACCATCACCATGCATGCATGCAAACGTATCTCTCTGTATTTAAGTGTTTTAACACACTAACACCAAAACCACGCCTTCCTTAATTTGGAAAATAATCTACAAATTCAATTCATACCAACTGCTCCTATAAAATTAAACCACACCACCATCATATTCCAATTAACTCCATCTCTTACAAATATCTGTGCCACCGATTAAGCTACCAACAATTTTTTTTTTTTTACATTAATTATTTTAGTCGACCCTTCCACACCCCCACCCCAAAAATAAAAATAAAAATAAATAAATAAATAAAAAAAATTGAAAGATTGGATATTGGCCTGCATGTGAAAGAAGAAAAAAAAAAACAGAAGATCGTAGAGCATGCATGAAAGGGAACGGTGATCAATCAATCCGTCCATTTAATATCATGGGATGCTTCTGCAATAAGTTGAAAGGATGTAGTCTTGTAGAGAGAAGTAGAGAATAGTGTTTTGAGTCGCACACAGCGTGGCACCACCGTCCGTGGATGGTGCCATGCTGCTGTGCGCCTCAAACCCCTCCTCTTTTAATTTCTCCATTTCTCTCAATCTCTGTGTTTATTGTTTTCGCACACACTTTTTCCCCAACCTTATTAACTTTAGCATCTTCTTCATTTTCGTGGTCGTCTAATATATATATATATATGATATGATTAGATGTGAAACACTTGGGTTATACGTGTATATTACATTTCATGCGGGTATAAAACTGCCAGGCCTGCCCTTTCTGTTCACTACTCAACTTCTTTAGTTTATTTTTCTTTCTCTCGGGAGACACAAATTAGTATTGCAATATTGCATAAACTATCTATTTTTTTGTGAAAATCGATGCGCGATGATGCAATAATAATAATGATGATGTATGTAAGAAATTTAATGAAAAAAGATAAGACCGAAACTTGGAAGCGCTGAAATGATGGAAGAATCGATTGGCCTTTGCCAAAAAAATTAATTCGAATAAATCCAGGAAATGGCACGTGAAGATTGATCCTGCAACATGCAGTCCGCTGTATATGGAGCAGATTGGATGGGAAGGATGGAGCCACCACCCAGACTACGTAGTCATAATCGCTGCGTGCAGTCATTGATGCAGCCAAACATTTGAGGCGGTGAATTTCGTCTTAAGCCGACACGTTAAACCATTGCCATGACTTCATTCCAGAATCCATGGCCAAGTGTCAAACGCATCCTCAACATTCAAACTCCACCATCCAATATTCCAATGCATGCGTGTTTAGCCTATTGCCCATTTTCCAAATTTCATCACCTATAAAATTAAGACGCTGCTGCTTGCATCAACAAATATAACATTATTTTTTGTCAATAATTAAGTAACTTTAAATACGTCACTAGTTAGGAAATATTTACATTATTTATCCTTACAAAGTTACATATAACACTGATGAAGCTGAAAATTGCAACTCGGGAAAATGGCCGAGCTGAAATAGTCCGAGTTCCAAGCAATATATTTCCTTTTCTTATCTACAAAAAAGAATAGCGTTAGAGCAAAATCCCGAGGTAGTCCCCGGGGATTCTACTCCGATGCTTAAGTCAGTAGTTGTAGTATATCTTTTTAATTAATGCATTCACGTATATATAAAAACTGAACAATATTACCGTTAAACCGCATCCATACTTTCCTCCTTGATCCCTGGTGAACTGTTATAACTACTTGATGGCTTGTTACTTCATATTAGGGAATATTCAAATATTTGTTATATCAAACACCAAGTTGGGATGGCTGAACCATTTTGCATTTACTATTTATTGTAACTCTATCTATATGATTCAATTAAAGGTATGATCCTCGTAATTATAATGTCTCAATCCTAAAAATTATGTTTACAAACGCACACACATATTTATATGTTGAAAATATATATATTTTTTTGTTAATTAACTTTAGACAAACAAATAGCTAGCATCAGGAATTTATTATATTATTAGTGCAAAATTATATGTGTAATAAATTGAGTATTGGATTGCTTCTTTAAAAAACACATTTATTATTCAGGTTTAAAAAAAAAAAACAAGTCTTTTCCTTTTACTTTTCTTGGGAATTTATTATAATATAATATTAGTGCATCATGAATTAAATAAGTGAAAATATCTGGATTTATCGTCCTCAATGCAAGTTGGATAACTGCTGTGGTATTAGGAAATTGAGTGGGCTTACAAATTATCAAAGTGGGCTGAAAATGGGCTCTGGGTTGGGTCAAATCCAGTAAAATATTCGGTAATTGAGCCTTGTCCAGAAACTATTTGGAAAGGGAGGGAGACTTTGGTAGCTAGGGATACCTACGGAGAGCTTTCCAGTGAAGTGGGAGAGGGACGAAGATTAATTAGTGTGTGTGGATCGTTAACCAAAAAAAGAAAAAAAGAAAAATGAGATGGGGTGCGTTTTGGAGGACTCCAGTTATGGAGATAGTGAAGAAACACGATTCCGGTGGGCTTGTTTGGAAGAGAATTAAGCTCACCACCACTCGCAAAGCCAACGCCAAGAAGCGTCTCCGCCGCGTTTGGCAGGTTTTCCTTTTTATCTATCTATGTATATAAATTTTTGTATTTGTAATTTCGTTTTCACTGATTACAACTGTATTGTTTTCTGCTGTTTGAGTTTGTGTTAAAAGGGCCGTGCTTTGCTTAGGAATTATATATGGGGCAGGGCAGCTCCCGATTACTATTTTGAACTGTGATTTTTATTTTAAAGATATGCATTCGGCTTCCACAGTGAAAGACAATCCCTTTTTATAATTTTCTTTAAGAATTTCGATTCCGTCGGCCACATTGTTTCTTTCAGGGCATATGCGCTATTGTTTTTTTAAGTTCTTGCTAACAAATTTTGTGCATAGCCATGTATCTTTATATTCTCGTGTATGCATAGGACTTTTAGAATCCAACACTGCGGGTTGTAGCAAGCTGATGATATTGATCTTTTTCCCAGTTTTTGACCATTCATTTCTACTTCCCTGGCGCACCTAGTTTCAAATTTCTAGTTGATGGCCTGCATTTGGATTTTCGATTTCATACCTGAAAAGTTATTGTCTGTGTTAGTTAACTTGCCTAGTTGCTGGCCTGCATTTCTTTCCTCTCTGAAGGAATACAGTTAGGTTCTTGAATATTTCGAATTGGGGATTAGAGAAATTAAAATACCAAACAGGTGGCCAAATGGTAAGTGACTTATGATCAGTTAAGTCTCCTTTGTAATTGTGACATCCACTCCATTCGAAGGAAAAAGGAACTCTGTTAGGTGGATTAATATATGCTGTGAACTGAAATTTGTAACCCAAAAGTTTGTTACTTGTTGAAGTTTAGTTGTCTCCGGCCTGCCAGCCTCCGAACTGTTGGATCCATTGGCGTAAAACTTGTGTTTGTACCTGTTGGCATTTATCTTTTGTGTAGCTTCTGTGAATCTTTATAGAACATTGATTCTAAGGCTACACAGCCTTCCAACTCGATTACTTTGGGTTCCTTTCAGAGTAAACTTAGGCTTAATGCTGTCTTTAACTAGAGCGCACCTGAACCAAACCAATTAAATTCCCTTGAGCTTTGATTTTCAGACGGTAGCATTAACATAGCCACCTTTAGTTAAATAATTTTCATGGTAACATAAACCAACTGCTCTAGGATAATGTAAATGCAAAGGGTTTCAGTTTATCTTTTAGAGTGTAAATTATTTCAAGGTGGTTTTCGTTTTTCTTGTAGAATGAAGCTGTCCTGAGGGCATGCTCTGAACTGCCTCCCTCAGGAAACTCACTTGCTGATGCTGGAGAAATTGGTGTGAAGGAGATCACAAGCTGAGTAAACAAGTGAACATGTTGGAGTGAAAAGCTTATCTTATAAGCGGTTTACTCATATCAAACTTTTTACCTTTCCAATCACAGATTTAATACAACTAAACTTTGGAATCCTGCAAGGATGTCAATCTTTTGTAATGTCTACCGCAAGTGAGTTCTAGTGAACATTATATTGTGGAACTGATTGTTTAGGCATTCCTCTCTGGCTGATATTTTGATCTTATTAAGTGCGATTGTGCTTTCTAATCTTGTATTAGCTGCCGCACCCAACCTGGTGTAATTAACTCGTACAGATTATTTGCCAAAGAGAAAGTAAGGTTGAAATTCTCTCTCTCTTGCTTGTTTTTTCAGCAACGAGATCATTTTACAGGGAGCAGTCAGATAAGATGTCAATGTTTCATTTAAAATGTGCTATGTGGTTTGTTGTCCCTCCAAAACTGGTTACAGGAAGTAGATTTTTCATGATTGCTTGCTGATTAGCCATTGTGATGCTGACTGACGGCGATCATGTTGAAATTTTTACAAGGAAACATCAAACACACTTGCTCTTGAAATTAGAACCATACATTAGGATGATACTGAATCTGTGACTGGATTATGTGGTCCATTTTGGATACAATGTTAAATTGGATTGATATGTGGACTTGGGAGTCCACCGAAAGTTGCTTAATTGACGTTGGAGATGCTACACAAAGTCCATATAGATATGTCACACTTCAGTTTCTTCTGATATGGAATTAATCGAGTCCATAGCAAACGATGATGCAGGTTGTTGCTGCCAAACTGCCTCAAGCAAACTCATACTCGAATTATTGCCTGGAGGCAGGGGCAACCTCCAGCTGCACAAGTCGTGACCTGAACTTGCCTTTTTTGACCATTCAATCTCAACTTTCAAGTAATTATATACGTCTCGTGAACAACCCCATTCGTCTAAAGTTTCGGTCTCATTGGTTGTGGAGTCACTTCATTCGTCAGTCCTTGATCAACAGCAGTCAGCAGCCACCGGTAAAAACTAGCATGTTGGTTAAACCGGGGGAAAAGAATAGAGTTGAAATCATTTTGTGGAGTGAAATTGCGGTCATTTGCTTTTGCACGCACCCGACCAAAACTTGATTACTCGTTGTAAATTCCAAGACTGGTTAAATAATAATTTATTGGACGAGACTACACTGTCTCATTAACTTTGCAAGGAACAGAGATCACAGATACCGCAATTTCGGCGGTCTAACGAATTGGAAAAACAAGCTCTGAGATAGCTTGAGAAAAGAACAAAGATGAGGAAGAATGACAAAAACTTGTTGAATGGTTTGGTGCAGTATGAGAAATGGATGGGGTTGGTTTGTTCACATGAAGGTTGAAGCAAGTGTGGTGGTAGTGGGTCTCAATGACATTTATTGTTTCGTCTGGGATTGAATGAGATGATGAGGCCCGTATTATTTGAAATGTGGGTAAAGAAGAGATGTCATTGTTGCAGAGATTCTAAGCAACCCCAAAAAAATTTTATTTTTGTCCTAGTCCTAGCCAACAACACTGGTTGGTTTTGGTGTAGTTGAACTGGTCAACATGCATAATTGAGTCTGAGATTATGACTTGGTATGATATTTGTCCGTCCTCCTCTCCTGCAGACTCCTTCCTATGAACTAGGATTTAATTGCTTTAGTGTTCAATTTGTTTGGCCTTCAAGTGGTATATAGAAGGCTGAAGGGACTAACTGACTCACTCACGTTTATAAATTTCTAGTGTTCAAATGTCCTGTCTGTCTTTAGTATACACATTTTGTTCGAATGTCTTGTCTCTTGTATATATGTTCGTCTGTAACGATTCTAGTGTTCAAATGTCCTGTCTTTAGTATATATATTTTGTTCGAATGACTTGTTTCTTGTATATATGTTCATCTGTAACGATTCAGATAATGTCAAAACGACTGCAGATGACCTAAATAAGATTAACCATTGACAAAATCCCAAGTATAACTTGAGAGATCTATGTAATAAATTAAGATTTCAAAAAAATATTTACAACTCCATTTTAGGGGTGAAAATTCTCCATATATTGGCTTAGAGTCTCCCTTAAATATTTTTAGCGAACCATTTTTAGTTTTACTTTTATATGTGAGCTAGTCTACAATAACCCATGATTGACAATATGAGTTAGGCTCTGAAGTCAGCAACTGAAGAGATATAGTTGATCATTCTGGCCCTGAAAATTTGAAAATCTCACACACACACACACAGAGAAATGGGGCAGCATTCCCTGACCCGGATGATTCTGAAGCACTGCAAGAAGAAACAACCATTGGTCGGCAATTTTTATCTTAAATTCATACATCTCATCTGATCTGAATGCTTTAAATAAAATAAAACCCGTTTGTTCCATTGCTGGCATTAATTAATAATTAAATGCAAAATGTTAATGAAAAAATATACCGCCCCTCAATTCTCCAGCGTCCACTTGGCGTCCGAGGGAGGGCTTAATGGTGATCTTGTTCCCCTTAAATTTGATTTTCTGTCCAGCTCAGCTCCTTATTACATTGGAATTTAACCTGCAACCTTATTCTATTCACCCGTACTACTTAATTATAACTTGTTCTTTTTAACAGGTCAAAAACATCATGAGATGACCACATTTTTTACTCTTTTTTTTATTAAAAAAAAAAATCACCAAAATTGGGTCATTATTTATTGGATGTTGATCGCATTCATATCTTGTCTAGTACCAAGTGTAGATTGATATGGGTCAATAATAGAAATTGGAGTAGTAATTTTTTTTTTTGAACTTTATGTTTAATTAGGTTGAGAAACAAAAATAAAAATGTAATAAAGTATTAATTAATTGACAAATAGTGGGAGAATCTCTCATATTAATTAATCTGCTAGCCACCTCTTCTCCAACAGGAGAAATTGTACAAGTTAGGAGGGTGAAAGGACGGACAACAGTTAACTAAAAATATTGTTTTTGGACAAATGGAAAATAGTACAATGCAAGGAATCAAAATGGCCACTTTTTGGTTGGGGTATGGTATGAGACTTGAGAGTTTATTTTCTACAAAATTTTGGTCAATTTTAGGTATCGAGGGATTACTTGCAGAACGATGCAAGGAGTCTTTTTGTAAGTTTTCTTTGTATTTGGACCGAATTTCGTCAGATTAATGTTGTGATACTTTTGTACATTTAAAACCTTTTTATTAGTTGTGGTTTTGAGCAAAAGTGGAGCCAGTGCCAACCGATTGACAAATTTTAGCAGAAATCCTTTACCTAGAATTTGGAATATATGAACCCATAGATTAGACTACCTGGAAACTAGATTCTTTGGTGCAAATTAGCTTTTGACAGACTCCAGATGATAGGGGGTGGGGGTGGGGGTGGGGGTGGGGGTGGGGTGTACTGTAAGGGGAACCTTGTACCAATACTATTGCAAAGTCGGTGTGAAATTTGGACACAAATCTTGTCTTCAAATCCGTTCACCATTAATAATGCAAATGCTTCTCATTTTTACCCTACTACTCTTTCTTTGTTTATTTCCATAATAATGTATGTTACTGCTACTACTTACTGTTACGATCTTCTTTCGCTCGTATGTAACACTGAAACTTTGAACAAAAAGATTAAATTTTGGAACAGTGCGAGAGGAAAAACACTAATCCAGAAATCTTTTCTTCGCCTGAGTTTACATTAAAACTGCAAGTTAAATTATCTCTCGACACTTTTGATGGGTCATGTTACCCTTTTCCTTTGCCAAGTCTCAGTTTCAGCCTCTCCTCTCATTTCTTCTACTCCTAGTCTTCTTCTTCTAGAGGGATCATGTCATGATAGTAATAGGGGGGGAGAGGGACGAAACTGAGTCTGGCCAAAATTACAGGGCTCTAAATTGTGTTAATTGATCTGACGGGAATTATACTAAAGAAGTTGATTAATGTTTAGAGCCAAGGTTTCCTTCTAGGAGGGCTAATAAAACTATTGCAACTGCTACTTTCTTCGTAATCATCGGATCCATTACATGAAATCTCCGTGATTCCACTCGAGCCCGAACACGAGGAAACTGCACCCAGCTCATTCCATTGATTTTTTCTGTCCTTACCCATGAAATCGTAGTAAACAACCCCATTGTTCTCCTCACTTGCAGCGGTTCCTCCTATGTTACAACCGTGCGAATCTGTATTCTCGTCGTCCTCATATTTCCCACTTGTCTTTTTCAAAAAGATACGGCAGAGAACCCAATTTTCCTGGTCAATTTACCCAAAAACAAAATCAACAACTATACATAACCAAGAAATTCTACCCAAAAATAAATAAAACACTAATAGATATATAGTTCCATGAGGGGGAAGGGGGAGGACTTGCCCAGCTTAATCATATCCTCCAATATAAGAAGAGTATGCTATGGAAACTACAAACAGGAAAAACGATATCACCCTCCACTAGTATTAAAATAAGTTGCAGAAGTTCTCACAAGGGCCAACTTATTTGGCAGCGGGGCGGCAGTGGGAGTTTGGACATGAACCAAGCGATATTCGTGCATTATCCAGTCAGTTCTGATTCCACGAGGTGGTTTCCCTCGGTAAAACACGAGAGTTTTCTTCATCCCCACCACTTGTCGGCTTCTGGATGTCACAATTTGTTTGTCCACTCCTGTCGCCTTCCAGTATCCAGAACCCGTTGCCCTGTTGGATCGATTTCCATTTGGGTACTTCACTTCCCTTGTGCTGAAAAAGTACCTTTCTTGCTCCCAATCACCTAATTATTCAACACCAATTCATTGAGTCCCCAAAAATGCAAAACAGATCAAGAAAAATATATATCTTTTAATATTGGCATTTGTCAGGGACAATTAACGAATTTCTGATCTAATTTAGAATGCATAGCTGAACAACTTGGAGGATGGATAAATCTGGAAACGCGACAAGGAATTTACAAGTACAATCTACAACTAGAGATAAAAGATAAGTTTGATATGTAACAACCTGGCAAATCCCAAGGATCAGACTTGCAAACATCAATCTCAGAGATTATGGAAGCAGGGAGAGGGGAAGCTAGGACCTTGCGCTTCAAATATTGAACAACAAGCTCTTCATCAGTGGGATGGAAGCGGAATCCGGGGGGCAATCTCAGCACTCCATTCTTCACAAAGTTGAGTTTCTCCGTCATACTAATACCTACAACTATATTGAGTAGTAGCAGACTTGAAACTCAACCCAAGCAGGCAGGCAACCACCAAGTTGGACTTTTTTTTTTTTTTTTTTCCCTGAACTTATGATGTCCGTGCACAGCTTAATAAACTTCTCTCAAATAACAAGTTGGAACCCCCATACAACTTTTTCAAGAAAGGGTAAATAGAGCACAGCACATATAACAAGTGACGAAGAAAAGCAGAGAGAGAGATAAAGTGATAAGAAAAGTTTTCAAGAGTAGGGAGGAGTGAGGAGTATACGTGTGAAGGAAAGTGAAGCTTCCTTTATATAGTAATGGGATCATGGATGAAGGAGTGAGGTGGAACCCAACCCCCCCAATTGGCAATTTGGCGTAAACAAGACTCAATCCCCTTTTGCTTTGACAATTGACGCATTTTTTAAAACAATAAGGCATTGAGATTGAATTGAAGAATGAGGAGGAATGGGAAGATTACTGCCAAAAAGGTTACTGCATTTTTTTTTCACAACTACATGGACCAAATGAGGCAATGACCAAAGCAAATGCTTTTATACTTTAAACTCAAAATCCAACAAGTCTTTTTTGTTGTCTTGGACTTAATTGGACGACTAATAGTTTGGTTTATGAATGGAAATAACCGTAGTTGTTCAAAAAAAACTAGAAACTCTATTTCTCCACTTTTTCTTCTCTTCCATCTTTTACTAATATTTTATCCATCTGTGTATTAATTGTATGTATGTTGCCCTTGCCCTCAGGCCTCAGCTCAATGTTTACATACTTTTTTCGATCACTCTTAGGGTTCTCCTCCATGCTTGGGAGCAAAGGGACAGAATTAGTTGGTTCTTTCGGCTCTAATTAGAGCCCTATTGTGTGTGTGTGTGTGCGTGCGTGTTACGAAATTGGTTTTACCTAAGCTGGCAAAGTCGTGCCCTGCGCTCTAACAACTTGATTGGGTGATTCTTGCAGTGAGTAAGTGGGCAAATGGGGAATGGGGATGGGGGTACCAACTCCAAATTCCAAAATGGTTTTGAAAAGATAGAGGATGCTGGGGCGGGGAACACCTTTGTTTTGGCGTTTTTTTTGGAATTTGGAACCCAGACATTAATTTCTAAACTCAATTTACTCAACAGCTGAGCCTGAATGGGCTTTTGCCAAAAGCAAAATAGTAAAAAAAAACCAGTGCTTTCATTTTTTATAGCTTAACTAGAAGAGATCATCTCGTCTCCTCTCCTCTCTTGGGTTTTTACCAAGCTAGCTCCTATCTTATCTCAAGTCGTGTTATTTTCAGCTAATATTAGTTAGCTAACTTCCAAGTAAATTACTAATTCAGAAGCGAAAAACAAATTAACCTGCAGATTTCTAAGGAGCATTAATGCATGGTTGAAATAGTAAAGAATGAATTGAATCGAGTGGTTGCAGTTGCATCAATGAAAGCATCGGCGAGAAAGGTTTGGTCCTGATCCTGAATCATGAAGCTTGCGTGCATTAATTTGTGTAGCTACTAAAATTTGCATAAAAACTCCATACGCACGTAGTCGTCATGTTGCTTTTATTCCCAACAACAAAATTAGTTACCAATAGATAGCATGCCAAACGGAGTAAGCAAGTAGCGCAGGTAGCGTAATCACCATAATATTATTTCTAAATACATACTATATATATATATATAATACAGATGAATTCTTTATCAATTTTAATATCTCATAATAATTCTACTATCTGGTTGGACAAAAACAAAATAAAGAAGCAAATATTTCACCAATATTCTTTGGCTTTGCCGATTCCCGAATGCTGCTCCTCAAATATTTCACCAATGTTTTTCTTAGGATGAGAGACTAATTAATATTGGCAACAAATGCGATATATTATAAGAAAACAAAAAAAAACAAAAAAAAACAAAAAAATGGTTGGACACCAAGCGTAAGCAAGCAAAGCACATATTCGATCCATATATATATATAATTATGTCAGCATAGGGTGCACGGCATGTTTAAGCAGGTGGTGCATGGTAAATTTAATTAATGCTGCAGCCTGCAGGGCTGGAATTTAATTTAATACTTCACCACTCACCAGACCATTTGTGTTTCTTTTTCTTGGTCTCATCATTAGTAATGCATATGTATGTATGTGTATTGATGGAATCTTAATTTGGAGTATCTTACTGCAAGGGACAAATACAATTAGCCTAACTTCATTAATGGATTACCCCATTTCAAGATCTCCGCATTTCTTCTTGTCTCCCTGCTGTTTCTGTGTAATTTATTTATGTCATTAGTACTAATAATATCACCAATCCTTCTATTTTGTGAAATACGTACGTTCTTACGTTTGTTGGTGTTAGTTCTTGTTATTAATTTCTTTCGCAGTTGTGTCTGTGGGATTTCAACAACTCCGGTGTCCACCCTAACAAATTTTTGACTGCGATGAGGTTATGATAGTTTTTATATATATTTTCCTTTTTTCCGGCTAGGGCCAGGGGGAAGGGTAAATCGTAAATTGCAAACGCATGAAAATTCTCAATTAATTTGACTAATCGACAAGGAAAAGCCAGGACACATAAGGAGGACATTTAAACAATTTTATAAGTAAATTAATATATGCTGTTTTTTTACTACAATACTCTTGCTTTATCAATTATTTAAGGGGTGATCCAATTGGGTCAATAGGAGTTTGAAGAAAGAGAATTCAAGAGTGCAAGATTTGTGTTGGTGACGAATAACTTGGATTAATATATACTTAAATTAATTAAGTAAAAATAATAAGGGTTTGTTTGGATAATGAAAAATTTGTGATTTATTTCAGAATTACAAAATGACATGTTTGTTTTGTTCAACTTTTTCATCAAAATTTTTAAACACACAAAACAACGCTACAGTAATTATTTTTGCTACAGTAATTTTTATAAATAAAATATCAAATTTGAATTTAAATTTTAAATTTTAATAATAAATAATTATTCCTAACACACTTTTGACAAAAAAAACTAATGAAATACTAATTCAAATTTAAATTTTAAACCTTTATTAATAAAAAAACATTTAACACAAATCCCAATAAAATAAAATTATTCATTCTAAATACTTTTAAAATATTATTTTCTCATAACAAATAAAAAAAAACTTCATGATATAATTCAAAAATACATCGAAAAGTATCCTAACATATTTAGATGACTGACGCTTAAAAAAAAGAAAAGAAGAACATACATACGTGATTGACATGTTGTTTTTTTGGGTGATGGTGCAGCGAACCGCGATGAGTCATAGGGGACAGAGGATGATATAATAATATCTCAAGTCTGAAGTGGGGGCAACGTGGTGGGATAGTCAGTCGGAGACTTTGATTTACTTAAACTGGAGCCTCAAACATTGACAATCGAATTTAATTGGATTCCGTATGGAGAAAGGAAAACTCCTACGACAGACAATATTTATGAAAATTTTGAAAAGTTGGGAAAGCTATGAATAATAAATAGGGAAAATTGACATTAGCATTATACTACTAAATAGTAAAGAAAATTATATGATGGGAAAAGGGAATGAGATTCCCACAAGCAAATGCAAATGCAAATGCACAAATGCTTTGTGATCATTCCCCCACTTGTCCGTAATCTTAAATTCGTAACAGTACGAAAAGCAAGAAGAGTTGTGTTTGGCAAGCAGCTGAATTGCGGCTGTGATTTCCTTTTCTGTGTGTTTCTTTGTTGTTGTTGTTGTTGAACATTTTTAGGTTGCGAGTCAAAGGAGTTTGCGTGAGGGTGTTGAAGAGGTTTTCAAGCAGAAATTCTGAAACGTCAAAACCCTGCAATTATTGTGTTTCCAGTAAAATAAAATATAGTATGTTGTTCAGTGGAAGGAACATGTCTTTATGCTCTGCTCTGCTCTGCTGTTCCTTTTATTAATTCTTATTATTATTTACCACCTACTTTTCTCTCTCTCTTTTCCTATTCCCATTAGAATCTTCCTCACGGGCTGAGCGGCCTCCCACTAAACTCAGAAGAAAGCATGCATGCATTTTATATGAAATCCCCATCTTCAAAGGAAATCAACATTCAAGCAGAGAGGGCAGAGCAGAAGAATGAATCAACTTCCAACTCAACTCAAATTGAGCTCACCATCATGTTTAGGGGCAATTATCAATTAAGTTTAAAGCCAAAATGATGTTTTAAAAACAGTGTGTTCATTTACTATATCAATGATTAATGAATTATGCACTTGTTGTTTTTATCCCCCCCCCCCCCTTTCTCTGACCTCGAGGCATCATTTACTATTATTACGTCCATAATTGTGTTGCAGGGAGGAGGGAGCTGTTGTGTGCATAATTCACACTTTTTGAATTTTATCAAAAGACCATAAAGATTAAATTATAAATGGAGGTTATCATCATCAAGAAATTATTAACTAGATGAGATGAGGACGAAGAAAAAGCAAAGACTAATAATATACATGATCACAAAGTTAGTGTTTCCAGCAGATCCCCGCCCGGTGAATCATCATATTTAGCTAAATATAGTAATAGTGCTATAGATACAATAATCTCAGATATAAAAATTGCAGGTTTAATTAATTACTATTATTTGGTGTAAACATTGTGATGTTTGAACGTTGCAAAAGTAACCTAAATTAACTAATTTTATATATACAGTAATTAAAAATGAGTAGTAAAATACTGATTAATTAATACTTGTAATGAATATATGATGTAAAGATGAGAGGTTGATGATATACGATATGTATTGTAAGGTATGGTATGGTACGGTAGGCATCGCTTCCTTTCTTCATTCGGGCAGGCCTTTGACCCTCCATCATTTATTTATTAATTAAATGAATTCCCTGATGATATTTCTATATATGTAGAGCTAGAGCGGGACGTTGCTTTCTCAGCCTACATATATTATATAGGATATAGCTATGTCACGCATACAAATATATTGTTAATTAAAGATTTGAACCGCACCTGAGACTGAGACCAACCATGCATGATCCAAGTCTCCAACAACAGATTTGGTAATAACACAATCCTTTTTTTTTTTAATTTTAAAATTAAAAAAAAAAAAACTGTGAAAACAATTTCATTTATTTTCAATCTAGCTACGACACATAAAATTATGCAGGGAATGTGAAATCTTGTACTAAAATCTATAACTTAATTTCCAATTAGTTAAAATATAATATACAGCCACTGCCACCAATTCAAATTTTTAATAAAATGAGAGAGATTTTTCATTTTTCTGATATGAGAAGAAGAAT
The DNA here is from genome assembly GCA_016586305.1 of Ophiorrhiza pumila. NCBI lineage: Eukaryota > Viridiplantae > Streptophyta > Magnoliopsida > Gentianales > Rubiaceae > Ophiorrhiza > Ophiorrhiza pumila. The sequence continues at coordinate 40,117,778 of BLIW01000011.1, read as the reverse complement.
GTTTTGATGAAGAAAAGGAGAGCATGCATTTTTGGTCAATTTAAATTGATGAATGGGCAAAAGGCCCAGAGAAGGTAGGGCTTTGCAGGCAGTCCGTGAGGTGAGGGTGTGTGAATAACCTCTCACAATTGGATCATCTTTTATCAACATCTTATTTGGACTAGGCCTCCTTCTCCCAAACTTTAATTTAATGTGTTTTAAACTTAATTTCAGTTAATTTAACGTGTGTTCCAAATACTCTCTCAAATTTGATTGTACACAAAGGTTCAACGCCCTTTTAAATTCATTCCAACACTTGAACGCAATTTGATTCATTTCTAAGTCACTATTCTCTCACTACCTTAGAACAGTTCCAGAGTTACTTCCACCTTTTACTCACTGGGGCTTCCATTCAAATGCATATAACAAAATTTTCCTTCCAATCTTCCAGCATCAAGCAAGAGTCAGACTCTATGCATTGTGTTAGCACTAAGCAACATCCTGTGTTTCTAGTAAACAGTGGCTAATCCCAAGTATGTGCATACTCTACCCGATGAAAATGCATAAAAAGGGACCATCAAGGCTCCAGTTATGAGTCTTAGAAGTGAAAATGTCAAGACGCAAGATAGGGTATCAATTATCAAAACGAGCTCTACAATGTAATAAGAGTAAATGAAGGATGATCAAGGTTGAGGTAACTGATCTATACACATTCTAATTTACAGACTAAACCTTTAATTTTCACTGTATGCCTCTAATACAAATTTGAGTATCATGTGATAGCGGCCCGATAACAAATGTATAGCTGGGAAAAATTTGAACTATTGACAAGAAGCAAGTTCAGATTTCCCTGTAGTATATCACAGCAAGTTTGAGGTGTACACCACCAAAATAGTGAAACCATTCTTAACCAAGCATGAACTGGTAATAACAATCCAAGCATGTGATAGAGTAAATAACTGTTTTTAACTATCATCAAAAGGTGAAAAACGGGAGAAAAAAAAAAAGAAACTGGAAATAAGCTATGGAAATTGCTTGGTTTAAGCAGATTAAACTGGGAAATTTGCAAAGTTAACAGTACAAGGCCATTTCCAGTTTTCTTCCTTATTCTCACATGAATATTATGATTAAGAAGACAAAGCTCAAGCACTAATACATAATTGAAAGATTGAACAGAAATTTCAGACATGTGTGAGAAAAACATAAGAGAACTGACATTGTTGTTAACAGGAGTATGAGCATTGGTCTTGACCAGTATGTGCCCATCCATGATCCAACATTATAGTTTGGCGAACAAAGGTTTCCGCTTTTGGGTATGCGCAGTAATTGCCTCTTTCAGATCATCGGACAAAAGAACAGCAGAATTCCATGTAGCCACATAATCTAGACCTTGATCCAAAGTCAAATCTCTACTTGCCAACAACACTGACTTCGTCCCTGTGACAGCAAGAGGAGACTTTGCAGCTATTCCTGCCAAACCAATAGAAAATTTTTTGGATCAAATGAAAGCAGCATTTTCTGATCGGCATAAAACAATTACACACTTAAACCATGCATAAAATTTTAGCATTGACCTCCTCTGTAAATGGTTTCCAAGGGCATTAAATATTTCTCTTGCTTCATCCTCGAAATTCCTCTTAAAAATTGCATCTCCAGCGAGTAACATAGTATCTACTTTCAAAGTATAGCCGCAATCTTACTCATCGAAATCCTAGAATTAATGCAAATACTACTAGCAACAAAAGTATGAACAACTCAACTACATTAAAGTTGAAGTCTTTAATCTCAATTTTCACTAAAGCATACTTTTTTCACTATTAACAGTAAAAGGGTCGGCAGGTATTTAAATTGCAACTGAAGGGGCAAAAGTTACCCTCAGCTACAGCTCGAATTCCTTGCTCCATAGCTTCCTTGGAAGGAAAAACATTGGAAACCAAGCCCATCCCTTTAGCCTCGGAACCCGAGAATTTCCGACCCGTCAGCGCCAATTCCATCGCATTTCCGAATCCAACAATGGCGGGAAGTCTCTGAAGCGTTCCAAGATCAGCCGTGATCGCCAAATCCACCTCTTTCACAGCAAAAGAAGCATCTTCAGTACAAAACCTTATGTCACAGGCCGTGATGATATCAATCGCCCCGCCTACACATGCGCCATGCACGGCGGCTATAACTGGTTTACGGCAGCGCTCGATGGCCGTGGCGGCATCTTGCAAGAACTTGATGTCTCGCCTGAGCTTCTCGGCGAAGCGGGCGCGGTCGGAGGATGAGCCGTCGGAAGTGGTAGAATTAAGGGTATGGATGTCGATTCCAGAGCAGAAGTGACGGCCGGCACCGGAGAGAATAATGACGGCTACATGAGGGTTTTGATCGAGGGATGAGAGAGCGTGCGGAAATTCATTGAAGAAGTCGCGCGAGAGTGCGTTGAGATGAGAGGGACGATTGAGAATTAAATTAAACACTCTTGAATTGGAGGATGTTTGGACGATTTTCACAAATTTGTACGTTTGATTATCCATTTCTTTTTTTCTTTCGCGCCACACCGGAGACCGGAGAAGGAAGGAATACGATTTGTCGGAGATTAATTAATTAATAATAAGGAAAAATGGATATTTTGGCGGATAAGCTGAAGATTATAATTTGTCGTCTTCACAATTCAGGGAAAACAAAAAAATCAAAGGTAGAAATAAACAAGAAAAAGAAAAAGGTCCTACCGGGAGTCGAACCCAGGTCGCTGGATTCAAAGTCCAGAGTGCTAACCACTACACCATAGAACCGATTTGTTAAATCATGAATTCGTAAAATTCAACACTCCACTGGAGGGATCCACGAAATCATTCGAAAGTAAAAATTTAGTTTCAGTTTTGAAGTTTTTCAATTATTGTTCACCACCACAAAAAAGAAAAAGAAAAATGCATCTGTATCTGAATTAGATAATTTAATGAGGTGTGTTATTATTTGTGGTCATCATCTTTAATTGAATTGATATTTGCATGATACTAGCCATAGCGCATTTGAAGCTCATGATATTATACAAATGGAAAAATACTCATGATTTAATTTCATTACTCAAATGCTTTTGTTAGTCGTGATTTAATTTTATTCAATGCTTAGCTTAGCTTGGCTGATTTTGCAAAACTCAAAACTCATTTTGAAGTTCCAACACATTTTCTGTGCTGTGTGTGTGTGTGTGTGACTTTGATTTTGTGCTAAAGATCTCAATCCTTTTTTATCATTTATAACATGCATAATAATGATGGTTATGCATATATGATTGAAGCAAAAAAGCTACTCTAACATATATACTGATGGATGGTTTTTGATGAATTGATCGGTTATAGAATGAATGAATTAATTAAGGAATGGGGGAATTTAAATAGATTGATGACTCAACGTACGTCCTTAATTAACAACTCAACTGAAATTAACGGATGGACAAGTATCCCATCTTCTTTAATTTGCTTCTGCATTCGGCATTCTCCCATTTAGTTGTCTTATGATTATTTCCTACAACATCAATATGTATGCAGGGCATGCAAGTTCCTTAAATAGCAGCATTTCCATTTCTTGAGATTTTTTTTTTTTTACGAGAATCAATTTCGTGTAAGGATGATCAAACCGCATGCTGCATCCTTAAATTTTAATATTGATGATGATGACTCAATCATTAAAACTACTTCCACTTACAACAATTCTTTCATTTGTTTATGAACGTCCCACTACTCCATTTCTCCCAATTCAAGTATGGAGCCTGCTCCCTTGCACGTAATTACAAATTTCAACTATGGGAATTAATCCAAAAACGCTCTCTAATTATTATTTAATTTCCTGTGTTAGAATGTGCATAACTGAATATTATGACGTGACGACCTAAAGTTTATCAAACTTCCCCGAAATTCTTATTTCTTGTCTGCACCAAACTCCCCATTTCTGTCACTAAATTTTCATACGACGAATTCTCGCACAGTATTGCCAATCATTTGATTGCGGTGATGATCAATATTATACGGCTACACATTGATTCTTGATTTTTATTAGAAAAACAAAAGGAGGATTGCGAGGATGGAATGTGCAGCAGATTTAACCATCTTGAAGAATCCACATGTTCAGTGTTTCCTCGCTTTTGGCTCCACCTCCGTACAATTAGAAAGAAATGGCAGCCAATGCTCAATATTACGATCGATATCAATCAAGCAACTTATCGTATATCACAATTAACCTCAATTGTTTGGTTGACATTGACGGTGCAATTGTCGTTTCGAATGGTACAACCATATATTCACAAATAAATCATATCCCATTATTCATTCCATGTGTTAATATATGAACAAAGCTCAATTGCATGAAACAATGATATCATTATATTGGCATAAGGAGGAAATTAAGGAAGAACAACTATCTAGCTAGTACGGAAGCTTATTTTAGCTAATAAGAAGATCGATTGCTTCACATTTCAATCATGGATATTGGAAAAAAAAAATTGTTTATATAGATATATATGTATGCATGACGTTAATTAATTAAGAATAATAAGAAAATGGTGGTCCGTACAATCTCCCTTCATTCCAATTCTCACTTTTAATTGTGTTTGATCACGAAATCTCATTTACATATATCCACGTAGCTTGGCAGACAAATTCATCCGTCATATGTATGAACACTCACATATGGATCCAAACCTTCACCTACGAACGAACGAACGAGAAATAGTATCAACATATTGTCATCCTTTTTGTCCTATTTCCTACATCAATCTTGGCTTCACCGCGAAGAAACTCCAGACACAGAACCAAGAATTGATTTTACTAACGCTTTTCAACATATATACCAAATCGTGCAAGAATTCTACTACTACTACCAAACAAACTAACCGAATAAATTAGAATACGGTCAGGTCATCAAAGGAAAAAGGAAGAAAACGGTGGCATTAATTTAAGGACAAGGGAGATGGAAGGCAATGATTTCTGGGCTGCGTGTTTTCATGCTTTCAAGTAGAAACGGCTAAAAGAGCTGTATCGAGAATATCACGTGAAATGGAGGGTTTTGGAGGGGAAAGAGCTCAATCGCTCTGTTGTTTTTTTCTTGGTATAACGTAAAGTGTGATTGTCACTTTTATTAAGCGCTATCCTAGCCATGCTCAGATTGCGTGAGTTGCTGATATAATTCCCGCAAAACAACAAACTTATCATTGCGCAGAAATGGCTTTTCTGTTTGCAATTTTTTCCACCGAGAAATTTCTGGAGAATCTCTAGGGTCGACCTACCTAGGTTTAGCTTCTAATGATTAAAAACATGAGGAATATCTATATGTCATCAAGATTTTTCTGGTTGATTAACTCTACAATGCATTAATTACAGGAAAATAAAATAACGACTAAATGAGAGATACTCCATTTGATGATACTATTTTTATTAATTCTACCATGATATATCATTATAGTGAATGAATTATGATCGGCCCAAAAACAAAACAGAAAAAAAAGAGACAAAAGAATTGCATCCCGAGAGAATTTGAATGAGTTTTGGCTTCGAGTCATGTCATGGTTATATATATATATATATGCATGGGTTGAAGGTTGATGATGATGAAGGCTCATTTTTATGCACTCATGCACTGGACTACTGCAGTGGCAAATTAAGTGATGTTGATGAGGTTAAATATTTACACCGTTTGGCAAATGATGCTGTTGTTAGTACGCCACTTGCCATGATGCCACTTGTGACTTGTCACGCTCATGCTCATGCAACTAAGGATGAGTTCAAAAATGCACAACTCTAGCTCTACTCCTTCATCCATCTCCTCTCCTCTGTATAAATACCCTCAATCCAATTCCCATTTCACTCACCTTCGAACATCCCGCATGTGATTGCGGACACTATCATAAGGGGGTTTCTCAAGAAACCCGTCTTTACTATCACTCCTTAGAAAGAGAGAGGGAGTTTTTTCTTCTTTTTTCAAGTTAAATTTCTTAGATGGCTCTGCTTGACCCTCACCACCCGTGGGTGTTTGCCTTCGGTATCTTAGGTCAATCATATTTTCTTGTCTCATCCCACTTTCCAGTCTTATTTTCTTTGATTAATTCTTAGTATTTTGTTTTCATTAATTGCCTTTCAGGTAACTTGGTTTCCGTCTTGGTATACTTTGCCCCAATGTGAGTTGGCTCTGATTTCTCGACTGTATCTTCTTTGGAACATCCATTTTGGTTGTGCATTTAAGGCTTTACATTTTTTCTGTAGGCCGACGTTCTTGCGAATCTACAGAGAAAAATCAACAATGGGTTTCCTGTCTCTACCTTATGTTGTAGCACTATTTTCGGCGACGCTCTGGATGTATTACGCACTCCTGAAAAATGCGATGCTTCTCATCACCATCAACTTATTCGGATGCATTATCCAAACCATTTACATCTTACTTTATATTTTCTACTCATCAAAAGAGGCCAGGGTACGTAATCACAATTTCCATTCCACTGCATGCGTAAATGGACATCGATCGATCGTATATAATATATCAGCAGTCAGTAAATAAAATACGTATACATTCTCTTTATTTTGGACCCACAGAAACAGACGATCAAACGAGTAGCTATGCTGAACGTGGGGGCATTCTGTGCAATTTTTCTCCTCACCAGTTTTGGGCTGAAAGGCGAAGCACTCCGTATTGCAGTTGTTGGCTGGATTTGTGTTGTTTTTTCAGTGTGTGTTTTTGCAGCACCTCTAAGCATTGTGGTAAGTGATGGCATATGCTATATATAGCTAAAAGAAGCAAAATTAATCATTCTTACTACTGATCATGCCCTGCCTAGTGCCTAACAATTCTAACTCTACATGCGCGCAGTTTCGAGTAGTCAGAACTCGGAGTGCTGAATTCATGCCCTTCACTTTGTCTTTCGCACTTACACTAAGTGCGATCATGTGGTTTTCCTATGGCTTACTGGAAAGGGACATATGTGTTGCGGTGTGTATATATAACATTCATCTTAATTACGATCGAGATAATTAATCTCAATATTTGATCTGATTAATGAATGAGATTCAAAACAATTTATGTTTTAGGTTCCCAACGTTGTGGGCTTCTTCTTAGGACTCGTGCAGATGTTGTTGTATGGCATTTATCGAAACCCAAAACCCATTCAAGTGGACGTGGCGATGGAGAAAAAGATACCGGAGCATGTCATAAACATAGTAATGATAGGCAGCAACTCTGAAGTGCATCCGCTTGATTCTCCGCTTGATTCTCCAACATGTAATAATGATGGTGAGGAGGAAAACAAGAATGATGATGATGATGAAGAAGAAACGGCTGATGATCATAGGGTCGTCCCTCGGGAGAATAATTTGGTGAGAGACGGGGATGAACGTCCCTGCAGCGTGCCTGCCCAAGTGAATATGGTGAAGAAGCAGCTTGATTCTGCTGTGCTTGTTGCTTGTCTTGCTTAATTTTTTTTCTTTGCCTTTTTTCTTTCATAAATTATTGGGGTTGTTTCCCATCTCCCTCTCTCTCTCTTCGAAAGTTGATCAGTTCAACCATATATATAATAAAAATAGCAAATTTTATATCTTTGTTATCTTTCTACAATTCTACTAAATATTGTAATTAATACTATATATCATCGAGTAATTAGCATTCTCCCAATGGAGAAATTAACTAGATTGAGTTGCTCAAGAATCAGCCGTAACATTTGTAAAGCCTCACTAAACAAACTTAGCTATATAGGAAAAAAAACCCCAAGTTAATTAACAAATGAAGACTTTTATAGTTCTAATGCCAATACTAGTCCTAAATAGTTGGACTAAAATTGTGTAAAATGAGCCTTCCGGGAGTGATACTAAAATAAAGAAAAAGAGAAGATTATAGTTATAAAAGTATACCAACTTTTGAAGGAGGAATTTTCCAAACCATGCATGTCTACACTTGAGAGGGCCCAAACTTTGTTAATATATTGCTTGATATGCACGGCTTCTCAACATCATGTATGTCTTTGGCCGCAGAGGATGCATGTATAAGTCAAAGCTACAAGTAGGGCAGAGTAGTTGATGGATAATTCAACGGCGAAAGCTATTTCATTTCATTTCATTTCAGTGTTGGTGCCTCTACAATTCCTCTCCTCTTTTAAATTTCTGCAGTCCTCTAAACATTTACCAATTTTTTTTTTCTGGGGTTCATGTAATTATATTAAATTCTTGAAGACCAATTTTTTTCTTTTGGGTTCATGTAATTATATTAAACTCTTGAAGAAAATATACCAGAGACATAAATCATATTTAGTGCGTAGTTATTGGTTAATTGTTGAGACAAGTTTTAAAAAGTGTATTACAACTCTTGCAACCACATCCAGCCTTAGGAGATATTCATGGACAATTGACAAACTAAAAAAACTGTTGTTTAGTTAAATACAAAAAGCATCATTTCCAACATCTTCGATCCACAGTAGCCTAGCTAGCGTGTCACTTTTTTTCTTTATTACAACTTCAAATTAATGTAATCAATCTGCACTAAGAATCTTTCAAGATCTTCCCCATTATGGATACATATTAATGTAACAAAAGTTACACTAGTAAGTAGTTCATCAATTCTATTACAACTGTAGTTGGTAAAACGATACTGAAGAGGATTACAGACAGGACGTAGATGAATGTTTCAACAGCAGAAAAGTGCAACTCAAGGACGGGCTTACCCACCAAAAACTTTTTGATATGTCCAGCCACAGCCAGCTTTTCTGCATGCTCTACTTTGCAAATGAAATGTGTACATTCAGCTCTTCTTCTTTGTTCTGGAAAGATACAAGGGAACAAGTAAAGGAGGTAACCCAAGAGAAAAAGAAACGAAATGTAGCTAGGCCCCTGTCTTTCCCCATTAATAAGGTCCAGACCCTCACTCCCGTCTCAAAAGGTTGTGTTCCGGATCCAGGGTTCTTCACTCCCTCGGCACTGCAAATTGGAAATCAGCCAAGGTGGAAGATGGGGCCTTTCAACATTGCATTATACACCTGCCCTACTATCCATTATTCCCATCAAAACTTCCTTGAGCGTTGTTTTGTCGCCTTTTATCCCTCCAATTTTCACCCCACATTTTAGCCTCAGCAACGGCTCGTTCTCTGTCCAAATCCCTGTTTATCATCCTTGCGTTTTCTCTAGGAGAGTCCTCCTTTTCAGAACCTTCTAAATCCCATTTGCGTCCGGATCCACCACCCTCTTCATTTCTTAATATTCTTCCACCTCTGTCTTCTCTGTTTCTCTTATCATCCTTATCCGTCGCAGCAGACCTGTAACTCTGTCCAGCAGCTGCACTGGGATCATATGCCTGATTTGCCAGATAAGAGAGGGCAGTTACCACATCCCCTATGAGAGGACGACCAGCAGCCTGTTCCTGGATACACATGGAAGCCACGGCAAGAGCTTGATAAAGTCCCCGCATTGGATACTGACCCTGCAACCGAGGATCGGCTAACTTGGCAAATTTTCTGCGATCATTGAATAAAGGCCGAGCCTGCATTTAAACAGAGAGACTCGATTCACTCCACAAGTTGTACCAAAGAACATCTGTCAGAAACACACAAGTTATGTAAGCATATGAGTTACCCATGTAACAAGATTCTGTTCTCCCTGAGGTTTGGTACTGTCAATAGCTTTGCGTCCAGTGATGAGCTCCAAGAAGACAACCCCAAAACTATAGACATCAGATTTTACCGTCAATTGGCCAGTCATAGCATACTCAGGAGCACAATAACCATAAGTTCCCATGACCCTTGTGGAGACATGAGATTTATCTCCAGTAGGACCAAGCTTCGCCAGCCCAAAATCAGAAAGCTTTGGAAGGTATTCTTCATCCAGTAGTATGTTGGATGACTTGAAATCCCTGTAAATTACAGGAGGGTTTGCCTTATCGTGGAGGTGCTCCAAACCTTTGGCTGCCCCAGCTGCTATCTTCATTCTTGTGTTCCAATCTAATGGTTGCTTATCAGGTGGAAGATCTACACAACAGATTCAACCCATAGTTTAGGACAATGCTTCAAAAAAAAAAAGATGCCTAAACTAACTCACTTAAGGATTAATTTTAGTATTTGGAGACATCTCTCCTCTAATTACTAATTTCTACTGCACTCTTAATCTCTTATCTATCTGTTTTTCCAACTTGTACCACTAAGTTAACTCACATTCATTAAATTTCTACTGCACTCTTATCTATCTGTCTTCCCAAAGTATAGCTTCTAAGATTAATTTCATTATTTATTCCAAGGATAAATTGATAGTATGGTCACAATAAATTCGAAGTGTTTAGTGTTTATAGTGTTAAACATATGTTATTAGAGTTATAAAAAAAAAAAAAAATCTTTTTGTGTACTAAAAAAACAATAATTTTGGGATCGTAATTTATTCATCTATTAAATTTAGTTTATATATAGTTGTCAACCTTTTGATTTATTTGGGATGATGTTTAATCATATATGACAAGTCTTATTTTGGATATTATAACTTTACATGAACACTCAGTGTATTTTAATGTATAACTATTGCTTATTGCAAATGAATCCAAAAAATATCACGAGCAATTATAATATAATTTTGAGGATAGTTTTTATTATTGAATCAAATATACATCCCGTTCATGATTCATTAATTTAAACCAAATATTATAACAATTTTGATAGTTTATTGTTAATCAAATATTCATATTCATATTCTCTTAATTCATTTATTATTTCTTAGAATCAAATCCCTAACAATCATATTTTCAAATAACTTTATTTTTCTACCAATCACAAATGAGACGAACCTATCAATTGATTAAAGGCACTAATGCACTAATACTTGGGAGGACCATCAATCACTAACTTCCTCCTCCACCTCCACCAACTGAATTTGAGAGACATTAACAAGTAGTCATTCATTTCACCAAAACCATGTCATCACCTTCATAAGTGAATTATATACATTTATGAGTTCTGACATAAAAAGCTAGGCCCAATCTCTATGCGTGGCATGGTCAAGTTTGAAGCCTGCACCTACCTACGTCTTTGTGGCTTCATCAGTTCTTGATTTAGTTGTTTGTTTTTCCCTCTCAAAAGCATGTTTTAAATGGAGAATAGTCTACCAAAATTTACTTCAGCTAAAAGCTCATCAATTATGAACAACTTTGATAACTGTTTAGGTTCTTTGGACAAAAGTAGAAAACTAGTGCAATAGAATCTTCTGTATCAAACAGAATAGGAGTCCATGAATAACAAAATCGGTGGAGAAAGATTATGGATGTTATAGATGTCTGTAAACATGACAACTAAAATTTAAACATTTTCCAGGGACTTGGTATCCAAGACATGCTCAATCACCAAAAGAGGCAAACATTTAACAAGCTCATGATCAAAAAATATGCAAGAGGAAATTATACCATGAAGGTGGTCTTCCAATGATCCCAAAGGCATGAATTCATAGACAAGTAGCCTCTGGTCCCCATCAGCACAATAGCCAATCAAATTTACAAGGTTGGGATGATGTAAAAGGCTTAGCATGAGAACTTCCACCAAAAACTCCCTGTTACCCTGAAGCCCATTTCTATCCAATTGCTTTACTGCAACCACCTGTTTAGATTCAAGCCATCCATTTACTAACCCAAATATATATATAAACTCAAAAGTAGCCAAATAAATTCTTTTTATGTTCCAAGTCCAAACAACACCAATATGGTCATTTCTCAAACAGAACGCATAAAGTGAAAATTGTAGCATAGTAAGTCCTGAAAATTTGCTTCAACTAAAAATCAAGGCATTAAAATGATGATTTCATTTTCAAGCATTGTTGTATATCAAGTAGGCTGAAACTTTCAAAATCAAATTCCAGGAATAACAGATGAAATTTGATCCCAACTAGATGGCCTACCAGTCATGATCAGTGCAATACACATTGTTTCGATGTTCCTAAGGAATTTTGCAAAGGCTATGATGGTTGGTATTGGGGAAATGCAGTTAAAACTAATAGAAACAACAATTTTACCTGTCCCGGTGGAAGCCTTCCTTTGTATACGCGTCCAAATCCCCCCTCGCCTAAGAAAGAATCTTGCTTGAAATTGTTTGTGGCAGCAGCGAGCTCACGAAAAGTGAAAGTTTGTGCAGCAATCTGAACATCAGGCGCATCCTTTAACCCCAGTAACTCTTTCTTCAACCCAATGTTGTTCCTTGCTTTGAGTCTATCGGCTCCTGAAGATTCCATTATGACAAACCAATGGGATTCATGAGAAGTCACTAAAGCTAAATACCAAGAATCTGGAATTGTGCGTGGCAGTATGCAAATCGTGAAATTCAATATGATTAATGAATCACATTACTGCAGTAAAGCAGTCACGAAGATGTAAATATTTCCTAATAAATACTTGGATATAAAATTATCCCCAAAAATGTGTATATATATATAGATTGAGTTTCAGATGAAGCTGCAGTGAGGAAGCACCCAAAGTCATTTCTTTCAACTAGCAAATAATCCCTTTACCAAAATCAAAACTCCAGTAACCATACCCTAATTAGATCCCAATTTAGAACATAAAAAATGAAAAAGAAAGACTATTTCCTTCATCAACTGTAATGCTAATAGCATATCCATGAGGGGTGTACTGAATAAACTGAGGAGAATAGGTAATACAGATAAATCTGATCAGTCAAAGTGGGATAGCAAGCTAAAATGGAGATACCACACATAGCTCAATGGCATCCAGATCAGATCAAACAATAGTAGGCATACACATAAATGATATTTAAAGTCCCTCTTACCGGAAGATAATCTGGAAAAATTAGAGGGGATAGCTGGGTGGACTTCTTTAGGACCATCTCTGTCTTTCTGGGGATTCAGCTTTTCCTCCTCTCTTGAATCAAAACAAGGAAAACAACCCATTAATCTATCCTCCCCAAAGATCAAAACTTTTACCAAATTCCTTTCCTTAAAATCAATCGGATGCAGTCCAAGTCAATCAGCTAATCATATTCTTGAGCCCAAATCCCATCATACACAGATATGCAAGACAAACAAGTTTGAGTTTTTATGAAAAAAGATTGAGAATATCAAATCACAATCTCATAGAAACAAAAATGAATGAATCCACCTTATCAGGTAGGACAAGACGCTAGAGATTGGCAAATAGAATATAATAAGAAGAAAACAACGAGAAGCACTAGAAGCTAAAGAGCAGAAACAAACAGCAACAAAGCTAAGGAAAGACCCCTTTGGATTGCTTTGGCTGAGGGAGAGGGGAATATTAGCCTATAGAAAATTGGTAGTATAGTTGTTCTGACAGAGGTGTAGCCGGCTTTGTCTTCTGCTATTCATTACCGTTTACGTACACGGTTGGAGTTGAGCCTCCTCTGTTTCTGGCCTTTTAAAGATGTAGAAATCCTTTATATACTTCCCCCTGTACACGCACATACAGTTGTACTGTTGTAGTATTAAACGTTTAAACTATTCATCCATCGACCATCGCACACCTTCCCAGTTCCCACAATACTTTGACCAGAATTTCATCCCTCTGTAGTCTGTAATGTTAATTTTGTGTATATGTGTAAGTATTAGATGACAACTGTTAGTTAGTATTGGTACTTATTAACATTAACTGCTGCTTTTCACATCTTCACTATGCATACATTCATCCAAGGTATTGGATGTTATTATTTGTAGTATAATTTTTCTTACCAAATCCCTTTTTTTAGGCACTCACCAAAGTGTTACCATAAACAATTTGATTACAACAATACAACAAACACCCTTTTCTCTATTTTGTAACAAAAGCAACTTCATTCCCTAAACTTTTCTTTGTTTATTTTTTGATTTTTTTTTTTTTTTTACTTGTTCTATGCACTAAACTGCAAAGTGAGGTGGCCACTTAAAATCAGTGACAAAACAAAATTGCATAGCACTATCAATTTTGTTTTGCATAATTTTCAAATTTTGAGCATTTTCAAAATTGCATAGCTAAACAAAATTGCATAGCACTATAAAAAATGACACACAAAATTGATACAGAAAATTCATTACCGTGGCTACACTCTGCCCTTATATAGCTTAAGAGTACTCAATGATGAGCATTTTTCTTATACCAATAAGGAATACACACATTTGTGACCTCTCCTAATGTTAATTTCTATGCAAAGCTGTGGATTCTCCTTAACATTATCATTATGATTTGAGATTTGTCAAAATTAAACTACATTTTTTGAGGAACCTTAAACAAAAAATAGTGTAAATATTGAATTAATATTTCTGCTAGCTATTATTTTTGCACAAACGTAAAAAAAAAAAAAAAAAAAAAAAAATTGTGTTGATAAGTGTTACGAGCCAAAAGGCGGAATAGGTGGAAGTGGAACATAGAAATGGAAAGAAGGAATGAATATTTAGAATTAGAAAAGCGCGTAAAATGTTACTGATTTGGGTAGATTCAGAAAATTAAAATGAAAACAAACACCTAAAATTATTTTCCTTACGTAGTCCGGATAGAAATGGAAAGAAGGAATATTTAGAATTAGAAAAGCGCGTAAAATGTGATTGATTGGGTAGATTCACAAAATTAAAATGAAAACAAACACCTCAAATTATTTTCCTTACGCAGTCCGGATGTAGATTAGTGGACTTGTCTTGTTTCTTTCCTGCCGTCATTTTGATTAGAAATTAGAATATTTTTTTAAAAAAATAAGGACAAGGATCACAATTAATATGTAAACAGTTGGTAACTCGCTAAATACATGGTATTTGAGGTTGTACGAATTTTTTATACAAAATTATTCTATCTTATTATATTTCATGTTTAAAACGACGTAATTTGACTGAAAATAAAAGTTAACAAAATAACTCGTGAGATGTAGCTACCGTGTTTCTCAAGATGGGTACATTATGAGTATATAATTAGCATATATTACGTTGTATGAAATAGTACGTAGCTACAAATTGATAGTGTTCCACACTTGCAGTGCATGCACGACAAGTTAAAGCTAGCACCGGTGGATGAACATAAGAAAAGAGTTGGTAGGAAGTTGGTTAGGGGATGCATAATTTGCATAATTGCATTTTGGACGACGAAACTCAGAGTCTCTATCTGCCCAACTAAACGCTACTCACTAATTAAATTAACATTTTTTATATATTTGTTGAGATACGAAGGAAGGAATGCATATATAAATTAATTAAGGCTGCTGTTATTGCCAGAGCAATAAATTACAACATATTCCAAATTTACCCTTAATCAATTAACTTTTTATCTTTTATTCATATATCTCTACAACTTATCTTTATCTTCTTTCTACCTTATCATTACAACTTATCAATTCTTTATAGCATATTCCCGTAACTTTTGTTTTCTTCTCCTTTAAACTGGTTTTCTCCCAAATTTTTATTAATATAATATTTATTTTCACCCTCAAATTATAAGAAAAAATTATATAATATATATGTGACACTTATTTCTATTAATAGATTTTATTTTTCTCTCAATTAAATTATAAAATATTTACCAATATATACGTCAAAAAATTTAGACTCCATTTGCTTACCATTATTTTAGTGTTTTATTTCATAAATGAAATTATTTTTTTTGTCCATTTTTTATCAAAATTTGTAAAATAAAAAAAATTAATGTTACAGTAATTATTTTAGTTATTTTTTTATAAATAAATTATTAAATTTAAATTTTACTTTTAAATTTTTAATAATAAAAAATTCTTCCTAAGACATTTTTTTACTTAAAATATTAATTTCAGTTTAAATTTTAAAATTTTGATAATAAAAAATTCTTGTTGCCTTAATTATATTATGAGCAAATTAACGATAATAGATCACAAGGAAAAAAATTGCTCAGAATAAAAATAAAAGTGAATATATGCATCCACATTCTAAAATAAAATTTGTTATTATTTAAAAATTATGAATGAAATTGTAGCATAAAAAATACATGAAATATATATATATGGTGGTGTCTTCCTTTTAAGTTATGCGAATTATTTTGATAAAATATTAGTATGAGAAGCGTTATTAAAAAAAATAATTTATAGTTGCCATATGTTTATGTTTAGTATTTTAACAAAAAATATAGCTCACATTGGATAGAGTATTTTTTTAATTTTATAGTAGATTTTTTTTGTTGAGACTTTTAATTTTTTATTATTAAAAAATTAAAAGTCAAATTTAAATGTAATAGTTTATTATAAAAATATAAAAAAACGTTGTATTAAAAATAATTATTGTAACATTATTTCTTTTCTTTAAAATTTTGATAAAAAAATGGACAAAACAGATAAATCAAATTGAATTTGTGAAATAAAACACTAAAATAACGGTAAACAAATGGAGCATAAATTTTTTGAAGTATATATTGGTAAATATTTAATAATTTAATTGAGAAAATAATAAAAACTATTAATAGAAATAAGTATCATATTATTTTTGTAAGAAAAGATAAAGGAGAAGAAAGAATAAGTTACGAGAAGATGATATAAAGAATTGATAAGTTGTACTGGTAAGGTAGAAAGAAGATAAAAGATCTGTTTTGATAAATAGAGAAAAGATAAAATAGTTGATTGATTAAGGGTAAAATTAGAAGAAGTGTTATTTATTGCTCTGGAAGCTAATAGATGCTCTGCCAATAACAATAGCCATTAATTAAACGTAAGCTTCCTGCTTGGTTGGGACTTCGGGTTTCAGATATAATTTGAATATGGAGAATTGGTCAAAGTTTTCCTCACCCAACTACCTAATAACAAGGAACGGTAATTGATAAGAAACGGTAATGTTCTTTTAATTATATATACTCACATTATTACAGATTTGGTGACGCAGAACAATTACATTATCCAATATTGACTTTGGCATCGGAGTGGAACTCCCGGGAATCATCTCGGGATTTTGCTCTAACGTCGTTATTGTTTTGCAAATTATAAAAATATATTGCTTGGAGCTTGGTATATTTCCCCTCGGTCCAAAACTTTCCCGAGGTGAATATTTGAGCTACAACACAGAGCAATTTGTATTATCTTAATTTAATATCACCATTCTGTGCATATTCCTGATTAGATATCCATATATCTTATGGAGTTATATACGAGTACGTACTTAATTACTGATAATCATGGATGGATCACCGACTCACCACTAAACTGCCAAATTATAAATACATTTGGAGACTAATTAATGAATAATTTAGTATGCATGTCTAATGAAACCATTGATGAGTTTGTCTGGAAATTAAGGGAGCTAAAAAACTTGATGACAATGGATCCTCAAACCAATGGTATACGCAAGAAATTTTAAAAACTTGATCTTTAGCAAAATTAAATTGTCTGAGGACACAGATATAATTCTGCGATATTAGATTATGTACTGCATGTATTATAATTAATTACTATCCAAATAGAAGTAATTAATGGGTGGAAGATTTCATTAAATACCACAAACATGCACTGCACACTGACGTATTATTTGAATGTGAAAACTGAAAACTCACTGGATTAATTTCCTAAATATTCCATTACGAGGATGTTTTTATATATATAAAGATTGGTAACACTTTACTTTGACGTTATTAAATTGATACAAAAAACAAAAAAAAAAAACAAACAAAATTATACGTATCCTGTACATAATTACCCATGTGTGTGTGTGTGTGTGTGTTTACAATTAATTTTGATTAAAAGAAAAATACATGAAAAGAAGTAGGGAATCCCGGAATGAATTGACAATTGTTGTAGAAGTTGAATGGGGCACGTGAAATAGTAAGACGTGATGCCGACAACAGATATTTTAGAGTGAGAAAGAAACCCACACCAGTTGTAAATACACCCACATTAAGAGAGACAGAAATCCATAGCAAGCTAAACCACTGCCAACTTCAACATTCATTACTACTTGATTGATTGATTGATTGATTGATTGATTTACAATTTTACATTTGCATTTAATTAATTAAATTGATTTATATATAGCATTTAATGAGCAGCTTAAACTCTTCACTTGTTGTACTGAATCCAAATTAAAGTTTTATATATCAAAATAACTAAGCCCGGTAGACGGTAGTTGGTGTCAAAATGAAGTAGATGAAGATGGCATCATATGTACGCTGCCAATTACTACTAATACTACTACTAGGGGTGCTTGTGTTACCTAAATGTGGTAGATTTTCTGGTAACTACCCGGTTAAATCCCCCATTCAATCATATATATATATAATTTGTATAATTTGTTTTGAGTTATTCATGAATGACAGATTGTCTAACGGCAATGGATTTTTTTTTATCACGTGTATCACTTCTTGAATCAGCTTATATTCTACTTATAAGATTTTAACATGTGTATTTAACACTTATTCGTCAGAACTCACTAACCACTTGATAGAGTTTTATTATTATCTCAAGTACATTATCACATTTATAGAGATTGATACGCTAAAGGATAAAAACACACTGGGTAATGTACTACTAAATCCAAGAAGGGTTGTCACTCCATTTAAATAGCTATTTCAGTAGACATCTCTTGTTGAAGCAATCTTGAAGATCAAAAAGATTCCCTAGTGTTGATCCAATTGGAGGCTAAAATTGTGGCCCAAGGGCTTAAATGCTGGACTGGACGCAAGCTTTTTGTTGAAGGAAGGAGGCTGATAATGCCCAATTGCCCATTCTATGACCAAAACCATCCATAATCTAATTGGATCAAGTCATCAAGGCTTGCCAAAAAAACCTTATTTAACTTTGTTGATCAGTACGTATCTTCTTTTGCAAGTAATAAATCAATGTGCAGCATATCATTTTCAGATTAAGTTTGTTTAAGCCATTTTGAAATTGCATACGATATTCCATATTGTCTAAAGATTTCTCCAAAAGTTTTAAATTACGGACACTCAAACCATATTCTCTAAAGATTTCTGGTTGAGTAGAATGTAGTAGACACCCAAAAATGGCAAATGACGTCATCCGTTGGCGAAAGGAAAGTGTCATTCACACAAATAATAATAATAATAATAATAATAATAATAATATAAAATATCCAATTTCCAATACAACATAGTAATGGCGTACCATTACAATTTTCAGACACAGAGATAGAGAGATAGTAGTTCGTGAGAAGCACAATGAAGCTTGGCAATCGGGGTCAACGGTCAACTACCACCTTCCACCTTCGGGAAAAAAGCAACCAAAATCAAACCACTTGAACAATTGCTCAACACTCTCCGTCCATACAAACTACAATCTTTCTTCCATTCCCAATGATTCCACACCTTCCTCCTCAATTCCAAATATCCAACTAACCACCATTTCCATTTCCAATCGCCTCACGAACAATTTGAAATTTCTGCTCACATTTTCTTATTCTTCCACGACGAGGAGGAGGAGGAAGAGGAGGAGGAAAGGCAAAAATTACATCAAACTCAAAATTAATTTGAACATTCATTCACTATGCAGCCCACTGAACAGAACCCTCCTCTAGAAAAGTTCAACAATTTTAGCAATAATCTCACTAGCCCTAGAGCCCCGCATTCTCCTCCTGACGTTTTGAGCCCCGGTCATCTCTCCCGATCTAACAATACTGTAAACAGATGTAATAACCCCGATGCTGAAGAATTGTCAAACGCTGGTGATAATGGTGCCCGCGATATGGAAAAAGTCTCCCAAGACATTGACAGATTCACCGATGCCCTCCTCACCGCATCAGCCGACGATAAGTCCAATCCACCACAAGTCCCTGATACGGTGGAGACTTTCTCTAAGATCATTGAATCGAGAATTGCCTCCAGGTACAACAGTTGTTCCAATAACAGGGCACACAAAATGACGGAGGAAGATTCATATTTCACTGAAGCTGTGATGCGTTTGTCCAAGTTAACAAACGCCTTCAGCGAGTTCCCATCAACCTCAGCTACGTCCAATTCGTTAAACACAACAAGTCTCGTTTTACAAAAAGCCACGTCATTTCTGGAGGAAGAATTGCGTTCATTGCTGGAAGATACCAAGAATCCAAACGATTCTTCCAATTCTCACAAGACTACTAGTGTTGGCAAAAACTCTTCCTTCAACTCCAAAGAGTCATTTGATCGGTTGAGGCAGGCAGAGCCCGATCATGATCAGTCCAAGATTGCTCCTGCTGATCAGGAAGAAGATTTTCCTGGGTACACTCAGGAGATGGTCACGAAAATGAGCCGAATTGTGCAAGCACTGATATCAGCAGGATACGAAAAGGAGTGCTGCCAAATTTATTCAATTTCGAGAAGAACTCTATTCTACGAACAATTAAAGAAGCTGGAGCACGAGAAGCTAAATATGGACGATGTTTGGCGCATGTCCTGGGAATCCCTCGAAGGAGAGATCAAGAGATCGATCAATATAGTCAAGAATTGCTCCAAAAAGCTCTTTCCAGCCGAAAGAAGGCTGGGCGAGATGGTTTTTGCGGATCATCCCTTGATTTCTACGAGCATTTTCAGCAATTTGGCACGATCCGTGGTGATTCAGCTTCTTGATTTTGCAGGGGCAGTGTCAATGACGAAACGGTCAGCTGAGAAGCTCTTTAAATTCCTGGACATGTACGAAACGCTACTTGATCTCATTCCCACGATCACTTATTCAAAATGTCCAGATGATTTTGAGCACGAATTAAGGTCGGAAATCATGGCTGCCTGTGACAGGCTTGGTGAGGCAGCCATTAATATATTTCTGGATTTGGAAAATTCCATAAGAAATGACGTCGCAAAAACGGCCGTCCCTGGTGGGGCAGTGCACCCGCTGACTCGTTACGTGCTGAATTATCTGAAATACGCCTGCGAGTATAAAGGCATCTTAGAGAAAATTTTTGAAAGATCCCCACACCCAAAATTGGACCAACATTCATTATTATCTGATTCCAATGCAAATGCAAGTACGAACATTGGAAGTGATACTGATAATAGTCCACATAATATGGACAAGGAGGGGGCGAGTAGTACAACCCGGTTTTCACTTCAGATAGTGACAATCATGGATCTTTTGGATGCGAATATCGAAGCCAAGTCAATGATGTACAAGGATCCTTCGTTGCGTTACATATTTTTGATGAACAATGGTAGGTATATCTTGCAAAAAGTCAAGGGATCCTCCGAGATTCACCAAGTGATGGGGGACACTTGGTGTAGGAAAAGGTCAACGGTGGTTAGGCAGTTTCATAAGAGCTACCAAAGAGAGACATGGGTTAGATTGTTGCATTGTTTGAATCACGAGGGTTTGCTAGTGAACGGGAAAGTGAACAAACCATTGTTGAAGGAAAGGTTCAAGAATTTTAACACAATGTTTGACGAGATACACAAGATGCAGACTAATTGGGTGGTTAGTGATGAGCAGCTTCAATCGGAGCTAAGGGTTTCTATATCGGCGGTAGTGATACCCGCGTACCGCTCATTTTTAGGGAGGTTTAGACAGTATTTAGATAGTTCAAAGCAAGCAGAGAAGTACATTAAGTACCAGCCAGAGGATATCGAGTCACAAATTGAGGATCTTTTTGACGGTAATCCAACTTCAATGGCCAGGAGAAGAACGTAGTCGTCTCGCACGCTGACGCTCACACACAAGATTTAAGCAAAAGTTTTCGAAGAAAGAATTAATAGTTGAAACTCTTTCTGCCATATCTCTGGCCTCCCCATTTTGGCTTTTTCAATTTTCCTTTTCAACTTAATCTTCTTCGTGTAATTTGATCTAGTTGTCGTTGTAACACCATTTCTGTGACATAGCAAAGAAATTTTGGCACATACTATGCGTACACAGAGGCCCCCTAGGATAAAATGATTCACTTCATCGACTATTTTACTTACGTGATTAGAGGTAGCTACTACTTCCAAATCGGGTTAGAAGTTATTTTTCTTTAATTCTTTTCTTTCCTTTTTTTTTTTTTTAATAGTCGAATGCGTACCCTTAACCTACTATCTTTGTGAAAAAGTGGGAAGACAATATATTCTTGATTTGGGGTTTAGTATTATATTTGTTTGTTGAAACAGGATGTGTACTTAGTTGAAACAATGAAGATTGAATGGTAAATTATTCCATTTCATTTCCTTAGATACTTGGTAAGTAGATCACTGTGCACAAACTCCACTACATATGGATGGATATTGGATAGATTAGGAGCAGGGGAATTGTTAGTGAGCAGCATCATAATATTGAATCAGATAGTTGGATTTAGCGTGCTATTTTAAAGTTTGCATACTACATCACTACATTGTCCCAAAATTTGGAAGGAAGCGAGATTACTTTTAATTATCGGCTCTATTATACTTCTTCTCGTTTAAATGTTCCTAAACACAAAACACACAAATTTAAAAATAAATAAATAAATAAATTAACTGATTTACTCCTAATCATCACGATTGCACAAATTTCTACCAATTTTATTAATAATTAATACCATTAGATATCTAAAAATAAAATAAGGGTAGAGTTGGTATTTTATTTATGTTTTGTATTGAATTGTGGAAAGTGACACTTATTCTAAAAAAAAAAAATAGTAATTAGGACATTTAAAAGAGAACATAAGGAGTAACTCAAACATTGTGTCGTAGCTTTGGATCTTCTGTATCATTTAGTGTATCACATGTACTTTTAAATAATACTAAAACACAATCAAATTGTTATTGAAATTAAAAGATAAGTGTTAAATACATATGACAAAATAAATAATAAAAAATGATACACAAAAATGATAAATTATATCGATTGCCCTGTCTATATGGTCACTAGTCATTGCATTATTGGATGGGAATTCGGAACAGTCGAGTTACAGTGACAGAGACTGACAGGCCCGTTGAAATTGAATGAGATTGCAAATTAACTTGGGAGTTGGGCCTATAGGAAAAATGCATTCCATTTGAACATCGCAATTCATGTCCTACCCAAAAAAATTAAAAGTGAATCCCAACAACAAAAGCAAAAGCAAAAGAGAAACAAGGACAAGTCATAGTCCACCGAGGACAAGAGGAAGAGGAAATCAGTAACAGGTTTGGTTTTTATTTTTATGAAAATGAAATGGAAAACATGCATGGGGATGGGGGGAAGAGGGAGCATGACATCAGATTTGGGAGAGCACATGGTTCAAAGGATTCATGTCTTTCTTCCTTTTTGCGTAAGTTGGGTCAAACGCTCAGCAGGGAAAGGAAGAGAGATGCATGCATGCCTGCAGGATGCGCAGGTTGTGTGCGTTGAATGAACATCAAGTGTGACGATCACGATGCTCATCAACAGATCAACTGCATGGTCTAAAAGCAAAAAGTAGTTTTTTTAAAAAATAAAATAAAATGAGGGACAAAAAAGTTAGGGAAATTTAGTTTGTGGTCGGAGGTAGATGGAATGGGTCCTAACATTTCGCCGGTAATCGCCGCGTCCGTACTTACGTTCCCGCCGCCCGAATGCTGATGGGGTTCAGTCTTCAGTGCACGCGGAGCAGCAGCAGCCCCTACCCTTTATCTTTCTTGGAACTGCCACACCATGTCTCTTCTTTAGGTGGACACCCCCCCCCCCCGCCCCCCCAGTCGTCCCACACAATAAAATCTTTTAATTGCTAAGTGTAGTATTAATGTTCTTCTTTCTTTTTTTTCTGAGTGTTTAATGTTAGTTTTATTACCTCACTGTGGTGCAATTAATTATTAATGGTCCTCCACACTTGACTTTTGTTTTGGTACTGTACTTTACTCACACACAAACACACCAGACTGACTGCCTACATCGCGTGCAATGACATCATATATATATATATATATAGTATGTCATGCATGCACGATGCTTTTCTTGCTTTGAAATTCAAAGCCTTCCCCATTGAGCAAGAAAAAAACATTCAAAGCCTTCCCGATTACCAATTTGCCCCATAATCTTCTCTTTTTATTTTTGATGGGGTAGTTAATCTTCACAACTTTGACCTACATTTAAAAACCTCCAGTCCCACTTAATTTGATGTTTATACATGTCTTTGTTTTGTTTAGTGTTGGATAAGGACTCTTGTTTTAACTTTCATTCCCTACACAAAAATAAAACACACAAGAAAAGTAATCAATTAATCTCCCGCAGTTATAATGGTGGTAAAATTCTTTATCAATCAATTTCAGATCTTTAATAAGTGTCGTTTTAATTCATATTTTTTTTACAAAAATAAGTATTATTTTGCAAATATTAATATAAAAAACTTAAAATATTTCAATTTTACACTTCCTCACATTTATCTATGTAATGTTATTAAAAAAAAAAAAGGACAAAGTTGTGATTATAAATATAGATAAATCATAAAATTTATCAATCTTACGAATTAATGTGCAAATTTTAAAAACTAACACTTATTTGAGAGAGAAGTTAGTACTACAAAGAAGAAGATATACTAGTAATAATGAAGGAATGAGATGGGAAGTATAGATGCAACCCAAATCCCAATTAATGAGGTAGCATCTGCATCTGCATCTGCATCTGCATGGGTTTGCCCAATAGCCATTGCGCATGAGCAGAGTCCGAGATTAGAGAGAAAGAGAGAGATCTGGATTGATTCAGCATCATTGATTAATTAATTAAAGTTAGTAACTACCGAATCTTAAAAGACAGTTAAATGACGGTGTTTGATGGGTAAAAGCAAAGGGATTAATAGTATACTCCAATTAGTTAATGAAAGGAGGGCGGGCACTGGGCAGTC
The DNA here is from genome assembly GCA_016586305.1 of Ophiorrhiza pumila. NCBI lineage: Eukaryota > Viridiplantae > Streptophyta > Magnoliopsida > Gentianales > Rubiaceae > Ophiorrhiza > Ophiorrhiza pumila. Next base: position 40,093,158 of record BLIW01000011.1, on the reverse strand, counting down.
AGCAGCGAGCAGTGGCACTGTGGCTGGGGGAACATGCGCATTAAGGAGATACTAATGATAATAATCTTAGTATTAATTATAAGACCGACAGGGTCGAATATAGAGCAGCAGCAGCAGCAGCAGCAGACGAACGTGGAGGAATACATAGCAGTAGCAGCCCCGACAACAAGGACGGAGACAGCCGTCTATATAAAATCAACTCATTCCCTCTCTTTTTATGTATTGCATAGATTTCCCTGAAAAAAAGCCTGTTTTCATGTCCCTCCTACTATTGCTCCTACGCAGCTGCTGGATATATGTACTCATTTAGCAGCAATTAATGAGTATTAAAAGTATATCAAATTCAAAACCAACCAAATCCCCAATTTAAACTCTAATCAAAACTTTTTTTTTTTTTTTTTTAAATTTTGGCACTCCCTGCCCCCTAGAGACTACTTTTGCTTCTCTTCTACCCCTCTCATTCAATTTAATTGATTTTTAACATGTTTTGTTTTATTTCAATATAAGTAATGTTTTAGTTTAATATGTAATGTACTTATAATTTTATCATTCTTTAATAATAAGATGAAAGATAAAATTTTAATTGGTATAGGCGAATCCCAACAAAAGTTTGTTATTCTTTAATAATAATGCTCAAACATTAATGAATGATATTTTAACCCTATTTTAGTATTTTTAATAAGTTGAAAAAACTTCAAAACAACAATTATTCTGAATCAAAGGCAGTGTGTATATATATATATAGTGGGATTATCTCTTTGTAGAGGAGTAGTTAGTTAATTGTGGGAGTAATAAAACTTAATAATTACTCCATCCTACTTCCTACTTTCTACTTTCTATTCTGATTTGGTGTTTTGGACCAATGTCTAGTATTAGTATCATCCTTTTTAAAGGAAAAAAATAAAAATAAAAAAATAGGTAGATTTACTAAGCACGCGTTGCGACAACATCAGACACACCCCAAATATTCACCAAAAAGCCATTCCTCAAATCTCCACCTCACTTCACTAGTTCACTCCCTACATATATGAGTATATATATATCCCATCTTCCAACTTCCATCCTCATCATTTCACACATTATCCACTTCTCCCATTCACTTGTAATTCCTTCTTTCCTTCCTCGTACACCACTTCAAAACTTGGGAGCATTTTATTTTGTATTTCAATATTCAGCTTTTACTTAAATTACATCTTAATTATAAATTCCTTCTTCAAATTAATTTATATAAATATTAAACAGTTAACCTACACGGCTACACGTACAAATAATCATGCATTATGAAGCGGAGACATGGGGTTACTATGCCACAACACCGGTGAGGCACAGCATGACCTTGGTAGACCCACTGGAGAGGGTGGTGAGGTTGGCTTCCGGAAGTGCGGTGGTGATATTCAGCCTCAGCACTTGTTGCATGTGCCATGCTGTCAAGAGGCTTTTTTGCGGGATGGGCGTCAACCCGACCGTTTATGAGCTTGACCAAGACCCCAGAGGCAAGGAAATTGAGAGGGCTCTCATGAGGCTTCTGGGTAACTCCCCCGCTGTTCCGGTGGTTTTCATTGGCGGGAAGCTCGTTGGTGCCATGGACAGGGTCATGGCTTCCCATATTAATGGCACATTGGTTCCGCTGCTCAAAGAAGCTGGAGCTCTCTGGCTTTGATCATTCATTCTCACACTATTATGCCTATTTCCACATTTATATATAGATAATTCTTAAGAGCTGATCGGGTGTGGGGGGAGAAATTTGGTTTATCCTTTATTTTATCATCGACCAATTCCTCCATTTTGAACTATCTGCTCGGCCGGCGTTTTTCTTTTTTCTTGTTTAGTTCCGACAACTAACTAATTCTGTATCGAGTTTATTTGAGCGGTTTTTTAGCTAGCTAGTAATGTTCTCGAGTCGACCCTCTTTTGTATAGACAAAAGTTGATGAAATGATCTTTCCCTTTCCCTGTTCTCTCTAACAATATTTCTCTCAATATATCTTTCTGCAGGATCTTGCTATTTTTCTTTTCTAAATGTAGTACTAAATATACTTACTTCATATTATCAACAGACTGTGCGCTATGGATACACTTTTTTTTGTTTTTTTTTGTTTTTTTTGTTTTCAACATATGCAGGCAGCAAGTCCAACCAAGAATTGGATTGCGTAAATTAATATAATGCACGAGATGACGAGAGAGATACTGTCCCCAGAACCACGCCTTTCTGATTCTACTGATATTGTAGCGTTTGTTTATCCACTTTAGTTTTGACCTACTCCTTTTAATCTTTTTATTGAAATATTAATAATCATTAGCTGGCTTTATTAATTGCAAGGCGTGGCTTGTACTATCTATAGTTAAGAATAGAATCAACGCTGTACATTTACCAATATTTGAAAAAAAAAATTAAAATTAAAATTTTCATGGTCCAACCATCCTGACGGAACTAACCCATCATATTTGGGCCTATTTCACTTTTATTGCAGGGTAAGTGGTTCAATAATGAAAGATCGTGTTAGGCCTTTTAGAAAGACTAATTTACGGGTCCAAGGTCCAATATTCCAATAGTCAGTTGTGGTGATGAAAGTTAGTATGGAGTCCGGGGACAGGCTTGACCTCATATTATATATTTTATAAAATAATAATAATAATCAAGATAGGTCTACTCGTAACCCATCTGAAATGGAATTATCTATTCAAGATGGCTTGTGCCACTTTTTTTTATTATTATATGAAAAGATGATACGTATCTTTTTAAGTAGTTATTTAATTTTTAAAATTAAACTAAAACTCTATTTAAGTGATAAGTGAACTCTAAGGATAAATAATCGTACACTTGTAATCTTTTAATAAAGTGACACGTGAGATTCATTGCCGTTCAAGATTGTCGTATTTTATATTAAAACTAAGTCTTAACGTTCACTCATATCTTGGTTAGAGTTTAACAATTGTAAAGTAATTTTAGTGATACTTATAATTTGAGTGAAATTGCATAGATTTAAACATTAAACCTAATAAAACAATATAATATTGAATATCTAGTCTCAACCCAATCGGAAATTAAATATATTAAAGACAGTGGAGCAATTTATATTCGAAACAAATTAAAATGGGTGTGCAATTTTGAAATCCAAGTAATCACTAACACGAATTATTGCAATCCAAATTTGAGCTTTGGGTTTATTATCCTTTTTATTCATATCTAAGATGTTAAAGTCTAGCAAAGCTAGCATTGAATGTTATCAGGCACAGCTGTTGGAAATCTTGAGTTTTTAATTTTATCAAGCCCGATGGTTATCGACTTTTCACCCTTCCGGACAAGTGATAAGGACAGAATTTGTGCTTCGTGATGGCAACTCTTTAGCCGTGAGAGCAACAAATGCTGCCCATCAAGCAAAAGAAAAAAAAAAAAAAAAACCAACCAAAGAGATGCCTTGATGATGATTCAAGAATATGCTTTAATCAATCCATTTGCATCAATTCTCCAGTTGAGTTTACTTGAGTCCCTCTCATCAAACCATTCATCCATAAAACCCGTGAAAACAATACTATACTTGTTATTCAACTCTAGACTCATAATCCCCATTATGCGCCAAAAGAGCTCCTCACATGCCTCTGTTTCAAACTCTTAAATGTAAACTTCGGCTGAAAAAAACAGTTGGTTCTATTACCAATCACTCACGGCACGGGCTCAATATAATCCATTCTCATCATGCTATATATATTTATGCTTCCGCTGCCATTACAAGAAATGATCCACAGAGGCTCCCGACATGATCTTCACAAAACTAGCTTCAATGGATCAAAATATGTCTTTCTTTCTCCTTCTTACAACTTTATTTGCTCAGCCTCTTACCATGTTAGCTCAACACTCACAGCCCACCTCCCATATCACAGTCCAAGGTTCTGTATTTTGTGATGCATGCCATAACAACACATTCTCACGACACAGCTACTTCTTGCCAGGTACCGTACTTGTTATTCACTACTACAATTTACGTACTCTATTCTTGTCCTCCTCTCGTATGGAACTTAGTGCTGCTAAATGCTAATTCTCACGTTATGCTTATATTTATTAGGTGTGCAAGTACATATACAATGCAAATTGAAAGCAAATTCACCGCGTACCACTGAAGAGATGGACTTCTCAGTTAACAGAACTACAGACAGATACGGATTTTACAAGTTGGAAATGCCATCTGTTGAGGGAGTTGATATTCAAGCATTCTGTGAAGCAAGCTTGAAAGGGAGCTCATCTTCTCACTGCAACATTCCGGGGCTAAGGAACAGGACCACTGAGATGACCCTCAAATCAAAACAAAATAATCAATGTATATACAGAATGAGGGCACTGAGTTATAGACCACTATCAAGGAATGCAACCGTGTGTGGGAATAAAAATATGAGATCATTGCCGTATGCTTTCAATTCCTCAAAATTTTTCTTTCCTTATCTTCCTCCCTACTACGGTATTCCCTGGCCGCCTCTGCCACAGTTGCCTCCTTTGCCTCAACTGCCACCTTTGCCTCAATTACCACCATTGCCGCAATTTCCTTTATTCCCCTTCTCTCCCCTACCGGCATTACCATCTCTGCCTCCCCTGCCACCATTACCAAGTCTTCCTTCCTTACCTCCATTGCCATCTTTACCTCCTTTTCCATCATGGCCTTTCCCTCAAGAACCAAATCCTAGACCCCCTCCATCTCCGTCCTTCACATTCCCTCCTTTTCCCCCGTTCAACCAGGCACCTCCCCTGATTTCTTCACCCACTCCGCCTACATCTAACGCGGGAGGTCCTAGAACTTGGCTACCTCGTTATCCTCCAGCTCCGCCCACAAACCCGCAACAACAGCATCCATAAAACAGCTTTATATCTCTTCTTCTATCCTCTCAAAACCAACCTGACTAAGCCTTCTGTGATGGATGCATAGTGGATTCTTGAATCCACCTAGCAAGGTCATGCATATCCTAAACAATGTCACTCAAAATAGGACGCATTCAGTCTTTTGATCAATCAAGTATGACAATATCAATTGGAAACTCATCGTAGAGACAGATAATTAGTATTGGTGGCTAGCTTCCACCACCGCTACACTTTAAACAATTATGTACCATTTGCAAACAATATATAGTAACATTTCACTAATTGACAAATAAATAATATACCAGCTTCCAGATTTTACAAGAATTGTCATTTTTCCCCAAAATGATCAGCTTCCAGATGTTACAAGATTGTCATTATTCAGCAAAATGAGAGAATTGGATGGTTCTGCCCCTCTGATAAAGAGGCAGTAGCTTAAAATTCTTTCTCATTCCTACTTAAAACTGAATACAGTTACTGCTCCATATCTCTACAACGTCTTGAAGATGAAAAAGAACTTCAACCACGGCTCAAAAGAAAAGTAACAGGCTGGTGCCAGGTTACGACTACAAATATGTAATGTAAATACTTCCTTAAATTTGCTTCAGTCTGTACATGATATGTTGATCGCCACCAACTTTGATTTTTTCGGCGCAATAACTTCTATTTCTTTTTTCTTGTTTTTTTCATATATGCATAAGCTGCAGACTTAACCACTGTCAATATAGAACAAATAGTAGCAGAGAGTAATGTATTCTGGGATCTACTGTGATGAAGCTTGGAGTATGATATCAAGAATTGAAGAATGGATACTTATCCTAACGTATCCTTACTTTTCAGGTTTGCAAAGAAAAGCTGTCCTGTTTCTTTCTAACAACTTAATTTTATCACGTAACTCCTGAATAACATCAGAAGCAAGCTGCGGTAACAAAAATAAATGTTTCAGCTACAATTTATAACTAGCAGTAGATAGTCGATACTATAAAATCGAAATCGAAATCGAAATCGACCCAACCTGTATTTTGCTACTCAAAGCCTCTTCTGTTGATTCTCGTTTACTCCTCTCTTGTCGAAGAACATTGGCAACCTTTTCTTGCTCTTTATCCTTGGCTGCAATCCTTTTGTACGCCTCTTGAAGCTAAATATCAAAAAATTTATGTTAATGGCCATCTTTTTCTGGGCTTAATGGTTGTCGTATGATATGATTCAAGTTCAGTGTAATTTTTATACAATTATGATCCTCCTCTTAGTTAATCCTTCTCTTCATGCATGCATGCATGCCACTTACGTAGGTACAAAATCTGATTTGGCAAATAGAATCATTAAATTTTAAGAGTAAGAAAGACTGACTTTGTGTTCAAGTGATTGGTTTCTGTCTTTTTCATTCTGTAAATCCTGTAACACATCCTCCAAACTGCTTACGCAACCAAAAAAGAGGACAAAATGAATCAGATATGCAGCAATGATAAGGTGAACAAAGAGCCCACCATCGTCATATTCAATTCTTGTACAAACCTCGCTCTGAGTTCATCATTTTCTTCCTTCAACTTAATTAATCCTTCCGAGTCTCCGTTGGGAACTGGCACTAGTTTATCTTCACAATTCTGTTTTATGAGAAAAGATTCAAGAGATTAAAATAAATCCTAAACTTGTGATCAATTTGGATAAAGGGAAAGGAGCATTGCATACAATTCAGCGGTTCGGTTCCATTCATTACTGGTCACGGGGACTAAAAGTAGAAGGCGAAGAAAGTTTACCTTCACACATTCTGGCTGTGTTTCTCCAGAGGAAGAAATTGCTTTGCAAGCCACCTGGAGTTTTCTCTTCTCATGTTCAACAGGTAATCTATGATCAATTTTGCCATTTGACCTTTTCCGGTCAGTCCAACCACCATCATTGGAAAATTGTGTCTTTGAATTGGAATTGGAATTGGAATTGTAGGTTTCATGTTTAGGAGAAGAAGAAGAAGTTTTTTTCTCAGGTGAAACAGAGTTCTTTGAAGGCCCTCGTTTGGCATAACCCACTTTGTGGCAATTTGTAGACCTAAAATTTATGATAGGTTTGAATAAGTACATTGCCTTTAAAGAACAATTCATGCAATATATAAATTATAAAGAGAACAAACCAGTAAGTCTTCTGGATGGCAATCAAGCGAGACTCTAGTCTTGAAAACACAATTGTCCGTTCAAATCCTTGTTTATCATGGGCTGGTTCAACAAAATTTGCTTCTAACACACCTATTTCATTCAAAGCAAAGGCACAGGCACTCCCTCAAGATGCGATGATAATGTCACGATTCAACCATGTTTTGCCCACAAATGAGCAAAACAAAAAAAATCACCATGTCCCTTTAGGGAGGGAGAGGGAGGAATTGTATAAACAGGAGTTGGGTATTCTGTAGCTAGTCATAAACTGACATTCAAATTAAGAATATTGTAAAGCATTTTCAAGCATATTTAAGACAATCTTTATCCTACCTATGACCCCACGGCCATCACTTCCGGCAGCATTCCAAACCCTCCAGAAAGGCTGAGAAGAAGACAAAGCACATAAAAGAACTAGTTAAACATACTTTTACTTGCAACAACTAAATTAAAAGCAGCGTAGCGTAAGAATGATAACTAACCTTAATCAGGCGATTCTTGTGATACACGTTGAACCCTTGAACATCAATGTGATATTTCGCATCCTTTATAAACCCAATATTCAACACAGCAACCATCTGGAAAAGGAATTTATCGATTATTAAATTTGGGAAGAATTTATAAAAGGGTTTTAACTATACAGGACATGATTAATCAAATCAAAGCTGCAGTACATTTTGATCCTTAGTTGCTTCTTCAGGAAAGCCTTGCGGCCTGTATGTAATCACCCTCGAGTGTATCAGATCATTGATTATGTTATAATGCTCAATATCTTTCCCTCTCAGGATAATACGAAAGCCTGGTGGAATCCGCAGATATAAAATCGCAGCATAATTCTGAAACCAAACCAAATTAATTCAAATCACTGTTGGAATTGGAATTGAAAATTACAAGCATTGTGAGGTAAATAGAGGTCATTATCTTTATACCCTCAAGGAATGTCGATAAGTTAGGTAATGTCTGACATTAGGATAGTTTTTTGCCATCTGAATCTTCTTCTCATCTCTATTCACACCTCTAATCTGTATGTCCTGAAATGACAAGTATTGCATGCATGCATGCATCAGATTTGCGAACTAATACAGCCCCGAAAAGGCTACTAGTATGAAGGAACTAGGAAAGAATCAGGACAAACAAAAACTAAAACGAGACAATCAATTGAATGCATACATGTTCATCAGAATCAAAATCAAGCTCCGCTGATCCGTGGTCATCCTCCCAAAGGTTATATATTATAATGCGTGTACCTTGATCTTTCAAATATTCAAACTGCACAACGGAAAAAAGAAAAAGAAAGTTACTTGGGGAGGTCAAAGATGAGAGTAGCTTAGAGGCTTCAAGTTCATGAGTGGCTCACCTGCAGAAGAAGATCTTCTTCACTTTGGTATGGCGACCACTGCACTATCATTTCAAGATTCCGATTCCAGTCGTCTGTTGTAGAACGTATCATCATGTTCCAGGCATCTCCTCTTTTCTCATAATCAATCTTTTGATTTCAGGTAAGATTAAACATCCATTGCATGTTGCAAAAGAAAGATAGATAAATATATAAGTGAGTAGAAATAATAAGAACATACTAGAGAAAGCGTTGGCTGGTACTATATCATCAACTATGAGGCCAGCAATCATACCATGGGAACCACTATATCCTCTTTCCCTGTTCCCCTCAGGAAAGTGTATGACAACATTCCAATACTCTGTGTAGCACTACATGAAAACGAAAACAATTCAATTCGTCATATAGTTACTGAAATGCAGGAATATGCCATTAATTACTAGCAGGGGCAGGGGCAGGGGCAGGGGCAGCAGCAAGTCACACAAAATTCTCATCCACGATGATGTTAATTACTACCTTCCCTCATCCATTCCCTTACAGCGTGAGAATACAATAACGTCTGCCCCAAGCCTCATCGTGCTTGTCTTGAAACCATTTCCATCTGATTAAAGCCAAAAAGAAAAGCATAAGAAATGTTTGTTCACATTCAGTTTCATTTCTGTGGAGTTATGTAGAGCACCATGTGTATCTTGAATTAATACAAAGTGAAGTATTGTATCTCACACTGCCCAATAGTATTTGCCAACTTGCTTTTTGCCGAGTAGCCCAGAGACATGCATTGCCGGATTCTATCAGGACTCATTCCACCACCATTATCTGCACTTCAGTTGGAGAAGTTACTTTGACAAATATTGATCAAGTGATTAGAAAATTTTATTTTATGCTTTGCGGATGAGTAAATAATTAAGATGCTTTATATATAAATAGGAACAAGTGGAATTAAAATGGATACAAATGTACACCTTCAATCTTCAACATTGCATTACGGTCCTTCTTGTTCTTTATCACATCTACGTGGACATACGTAGCTCCGTTGGAAACCTGATGAAGAGTGAAGAGTGTGGTTAAAGTTAGACTAACAAGAGGATCAAAGAAGATATCAAAATGCATACCTATCGACAAGAAGAATAGGTAATATTAAAGCCTAACATAACATCCATTGAACAGCAAAGAAATTAATTAGATGCAAATATATACCTCGTCTAAAGCATTGTCCAAAAGCTCCGCAAAAGCTGTTCACATGCAACCATCAGTGAATAAATCCATCAAAAGAAGCAGAAAAAACAGTAAAACTTCAGGAGAAAATAAATTTTCTACTTGCAAGAGAATTTAGTTACCTCCTAAAGCCCATTTGTGGCTGGTTGCATTCGAATGCAAAAATTTAGGATGAACTCTAACATGGTCGATGCCAGCTGAAGGAACAAAAAAGAAAACAATAAAGATGGATCATGCAGATTGCTGGGCAAACTAGCTTTATATATAACATTAAAGCTGATCAACTTCAAGAACTGATCCATATGAGAATTTTTGGGATGATCAAACCGACATTCAAACTTTGAAATTTCAAATTCTCATTAATTTGTTACTATACATATAATTATCAACGAACAAATGCAATTAGTGCAAGAATAAAAGTCGCACAAGCAGTGCAAAGAAACACAAAGTCAATGAAAGCAAGCATTAATTACCACTTTGAGCAGCAGAAGTGGTGGCATCACCAGCTTCATAATCCCCGGCCTTCCAAAACTGCTTACTACTGCTGCAACTCTTAAAAACCGACTTCTCTTCCACCTCCACCTCTTTCAGTAAAGGCTCCTTCTTGACAGACTCGATATCAAAATCATCATGTGAGCCAGTACTCCGATGAGTCATCAAAGGATCATTAACTGTACAGTTTTCGTTTTTCTTGTTACTGTTACGTAGTTGCATGGCCAAACGTTCTTCAGGCTTAAGAGGATCAAGAAATCCAATGGGCAAAGCTGCCAAAACCCTTTGTTTCTTTTTGGGTCTCCCTTGATCAACATCCGAGTCATCCGAATCCGACCCAAATAAGATACTGCCAACACTACCATCACTACTGCTGCTGCTTATAGATATGGCATTGTTGTTCATAATTTGATTTTGATCAACTTCGTTTTTTATCAAAAGTTGGGATGGCTCGAAAGCTTCTTGTTTAACGTGGATTTTCGTCATGGTGATGAGATGATGATAACTTGGATTAGGGTTTTGGGTTTTGAAAAATATTGATCAAATACCACGAAAAGAAAAAAAAAGAACAATCAATTTCGGAATTTGTCTAGCAGCCTAGCCTGCAGCAGGGGAAGTCTTTGATTCCAACAGTGGTTTTATGTTGTTCGTTTTTCAACTTTATAGGTTTCTTAGTCGCAACTTTCGTCCTAAACCGCTGCGTATATAATGCTAATAATCCCGTAATACACTTGTAAGTGGATCTTCATGGGGTCCATTTTGCTAGGGCTAAGTTGTTGGGCTATTGGGCTGAGGAAATAGAATATTAAATCTTAATCAAATCAAACTTGTACAAACATATAACATTTTTTAAAGAAAAATAATCTTAAGATTTCAGGAGATTATTACAATTATCTAAAAACTATGTACACATGTTTTTAATAGTGTTTTTTTTTTTTTTGTTTCCAACTCAAAGAAATATTAAACCAGTAAATTATGGGGAAAAAAAGAAAAGACCTACAAATTTTAGTTAATGGAATTTATAGTTACTAATTAAGTCCATATATATATATGTAATGTACATTCACATATATTAAGGATAATAAATTGTAACAGTGAAGGCCGGAAATCAAAGTAGAGGGACAAGACAAACATGTGCAATTAATGTCTAGCTTTAAGTGTTAAGTTTTGTTGTTTAATTTTGGTTTCGATTATCCATGAAAGATAAATAATTAACGCAAATCTCAATATTTTCTCTACATTCATTCTCTTCTTCCTGCTAAAATATTCTTGTTTTAATTTGAAAAGTAAGTTAATATATATTTCCTAGAGATTAAAATATTTGATTATAACCCGAAAAAATCAAGTTGACTTGTTTCAGAAAAAATAAAATAAAATTGGAGTTGACTATTTCAGCAGGCCAAAATGCTGATGTGTGTAGCTAGCTTATTAAACGACTGCAATATTTAATAGACTGTAAAAAAATATTTGATTGCACTTGCACAGGTTTTGAATCACTTAGTACTAATTACTCTAATTTTGTCAACTAGTTAGTTATTAGCAATCTGTGATCCATAACAAGTAAGTAAAATTAAAATAGAGAAAAATAATTAATAGGGTAGCTAGTCGGCACAGACACAGAGTATATGTTTGTTAGATACGGACAAATGTGTCATTTGTATGATTTTTATACAAATATTGAATTGATTAAAACGGCTAGAAGACCTAGGTGTACACTTATATATGTTAAATGTAGTAAGTAGTACTGTAGTAGTGCCAAATTTTATGTTTGAAGGTTAACCATTTTGATCGATCACTTACAAGTTGCAATGTCTAGAGTTAATTAATTAACTATGGTGCAAGTAATTAAACCTCTCAGTCGGCCTGAGCTCATCAAATGTTCCTCTCCAATCCATCCACACAATGAAAGCAAAATGAAATTTGATGAAGTTCCAACCCTGTCAAATTAAAGCTTAAATGCCCTAACTTTAATAATTTGAAGATGGAAAATTTTATCAGAGATTGCACAACTAGACGCTGCATCATCCTTGTTTATTTGGCTAGCTTTTACGATGCCACTGGACTTATATGTTAATCATATGCATTGATAGATATCCGGTTACTCCTCCTGAGTCCTGCAAGTAGTATTACTCTATAGTGGCTGCCATCGCATCCACGAATGAACAAGCTAGCACTCCCTAGTCCCTAGTGCCACAAGAAAACCAAAGTTGCAGAAATTCAAAACCAAAGTGTATTTAATTAATTTCCAACTGAATAAATGAATACTAATGTGTATGCATTAATGAAAATAGTACATATGCATGAGATCCAGTTGACTACTCGAAACAAAAAGTAGATCACAAATGGAGAGAAGCTAATAAGCTAGATGTGTATACTGTATGGTTAGTTATTTAAATTCTTGAAGGCAGCTGGTTGTTGACAATTTAACCACTTCACTTCATCATCTCTTTTCACTTTTCTTAGGGGGATGCATGCTAGCTCCATGGCACTTTTCAAAACTCTAGCTATGACCCTGTCTATGTTCTGATATATATACCACAACTTTAGGCAATTTCAAAAACAAAAATATATAGATGATGCTTGTTCAAACAAAGTACGTAGAATATATATATATATATATATATATATAACTATGGAAATGAAAATAAAATGGTTTTTATTTTGAACTTCTACGATATATATTTAATATACTGCCAAAATTTCTGATTCGTTTTATATAGCGTTGGAATTTATACCAGTTCTTGCACTTTGCACCCTATATATATATCCATGTTGGCCTTGCAATGATTGACCATATTTAAAACATAAAATTTTTCCAAATAAACCAGCTAATTAAGCTGTTGGTCAAACCCTTGTAGATCAAAATATAAAAATTTCACAGCTCAGAGTAGATGGAATTTTCCAGCCTAATTAGCTACTTATACATATAAATATAACAAAGCTACGCTGGAGCAAGAGGAACTAGCAACTGTGCAAATGTTATGTTATCTTCACAATTTGCTTTAATTAATTGTGAGCAGTATAGATATTTTTCGTGTTTGCGCTGAATGGTTAGTCGAAAGAACGTGGAAAAAATTCAGGACCATTATAGCAATATACTACTAGACTGCTCCTGTTTCTTTGTCCACTTTTTCTTTAGTTTCTCAATTCAGTGAAACTGGCCTCTTCATGTCACTGTTAAGGATTAAAAAGAATAGCAATAATGCAAACAAAGAGCTCATTCTAGTGTTGACAAGTAGTAGTATTGTACCATAGTTTACTAATAAATTCCCTTTTTTTTTTTGGGTACTAATTAATACTCTACTATATATAAGGACCGCCTAAACAATATATGATCATCCTCAGTGTGTGCTAAGTACTAACCTATACTAGACGCAATTGAGAACAAACCCCGTGAGGTCCTCTTTATCTGTTTTCTTCCCTCACCCTTCTTAATTTCTTATCATATTCTGTCCTGGATATCTTGTGATTCTTATTTCATCTTAATTTGCTTTCCACTTTCTTTCATATGCAGTTGATGATACTTTAAGTACAATCTTGCAAGCCCACTTATATATATATATACAGTACTTCCTCTTTTATATATATATATATATATATATATGTTTCTGCTAAATTAATCTTGTATCAAAGTTCAAGAAACCATGAGTAACACCATGAGGCCAAGGATGAAGGTCATGTTTAATCTGGTTTATGACAGAGGTTAGTCAACAGTGCTGCTGCTAAAGCCTCACAATATATCATCTTGTGTAGAACTAGTACTCTTAAATATTGCACAATAATTAGTTTAGTAGATCAAGGACATTATTATTATATATATCCATCTTTTTCTTGGAATATTAATTATTATACTGGGAAGAAATTAAATGGATTTGATTAAGGGGAAAGTTAAGAATGGCAGCTTGATTTTCAAGACTTGGGAGCGATGTAGATCTTTTGGTAGTATTGGTAGGAGGAGGAGTATTAGTAGTACTTCCTCCAGAAGTCGACATGCTGCGAAGCTAAAGAGCAAATCTTGGCCTCCTCGTTTCATTGAAAGTTCAATCCCGGCGGTGGATCAAAAGAGTGGCAAAAACACACGAGTTGCACCGGAAGGTTGCTTTTCGGTGTATGTTGGAGCACAAAAGCAAAGGTTTGTGATTAAAACTGCGTGTTTGAACCATCCTCTTTTCAAGATGTTACTTGAAGAAGCAGAATCGGAGTACGGATACACCATTGATGGCCCTCTTGAACTTCCTTGTGATGTTGATTTGTTTATTAAGGTGTTGGTGGAAATAGACTGTGATCATGAGATTCATCCCAGATGCAGCTTTTCAAGGACGCACACTTCCTATCAGCTTCTTCCTTCCCCAACATCACTTGCCTTGATGAATAAGATTTAATTAGTTTGTCATCATGAATTGTAACTTCTCTCGTAGTTACTATTACATCTTTGATTTCACAGTCTTTAATTTGTAAGACATTAATTCCATGCATGTATAGAGAAGTCCATTTTCATCCCTATGAATTCCAAAGATCTCCTTGTTTTCTTTTGTCTTTTTAATTTGGTTATTTGCCCAGACGATTCAAATTTCAAGACATGCATATATATGGAAAATTAAAGAAAGATATAGACTGTCCATAGAGGATGTGTTTGTTCTTTGCAATCAAATTTCAAGAATGCCATAGAATGTGAGAGCAATTGGTTTTACCCTTTCACATCAAATAATTAACGAAAATTGTAATGAAACAGTTTTTAGTGTCAGCAGTTGGTTTAATGAAAAATTTGAACATTTGGTGGAACTAATCAAAGCATCTTCTTTTATTAATTACTTGGAATTCTCTTTCAAGTCAGCTGTGCTAATCGTACTGATATCACTTAATTTCTGCAAATTGTTATTCCCTTTATTTTTTCAATTTCGTCTTTTATGTTGCTTTTGGTCTTTGTTGATAAATCTCAAGCCCCTAGCACCAACCCTATTGGTTGTCCGATCACATTCAGGGCCATAAATTTAGTATTCCATGATTACGACTGAAAACAAATTAATGGATCAGATTATGATAATGATAATATAATATTAATACATCATCATCAGCATCACAAGTACCCCCAACAAATTCTTACTATTGTATTCTTTTTTTAATCAGTTTTTCTTGAATTAATTTCGTCCCAATTGCTTATAGAAATGGCTAGATTCGTTGGAATACAGTATGCCATAGTTTACTTGGACACAGTTTTAATACAAAACTGTGAGAATTGAGATTAAAAAATTAATTAGACAAAAGAGAGCCGACCAAAGGAAAACTAAGAGCCAATAAGAAAAACGAGAGAGGCACTAACAAAATCTCATTTACATAGATACTCACATCCTTTTTGTTTGTCTCATTCTCTGAAATTGGTGCCAATTTACAAATCTTAGCAATTAGTTGACTAGTTTATATGATTATGAAATTGTAATGATTGTAATTTTTTTAATTTTCCTCCCCCTAATTAAAGACTAAAGAGTAGTACTAAAGAAAACGATAATTCAAAATGCTTTAATTTGTCTTGTTTGATTAATGTCAAAATGTTTATTTTACTAAGTTAATTTAAGCACTAAGGGATGGACGTCAAAATTATTATTGCAAGTTGAAGATATTAATACCACTTGTGCATGCATCACTGTCTTGAAAGGAGTTGAAGATATACTAGTTGAGAGTTGAGCATCACTATCTCGGGCTGCAATTCCGCCATGCTCAACCAAATGGTTATTATCATATCAAGTTACATATCCGCTATAGCAGGCTTAGCCATGCCACTGCATTTACTTGTATCCATCCCTTCCCTAACCTCTGCAGCCCTGCTTGAGGATTGCTTCTTCTTCTTCTTCTTCTTATGATAAACTTTCAGTTTTGACCAAAATAAGATGCTGTTGCTGTCCTAATACATATCCACTATCCAGTGCAAATCCAAAAATAAACATGATATTGAACCCTGGAGTTCCCGTCTGTTTGTTAATCCACATAAGAGGTGTTACATGTGTTTTTTAGTATACAAATTAAATACAACACATATTAATTAATATGACCAGCAGAAACAAATGTGTGGCAAGAGAATGTGCATGAACAAGTAATATTTAATTTTCCATTTATTATTGCTATTGCCAAATGAGATATTTCCCTTAAAATAATAATGTAATTAGTTGGTTTCATGTCCACACATGAAATTAGAGTAAATCACGATTTCAATTAGAGTAAATCACGATTTCAACGCACATTTAGATTAAAATATCAATTTCATGACAACCTATTTCGCATATGAAATACGTCTCGTACATGAATCGATATCACATAAATTTTTATATAAAGAACTACCTTGTAATATTGATTATCAAATGGATGGACATGCTACTGTTATATCAAGAACCAAACTGGAAGTCCAAAACGAAATGCTATAAGCCCATTAGCCATAAGGCCATAACAATGACTTCACAGAAGGGCTGCATTTTTCAACTTTAAAGGAGTAACAGAAATAACAAAATAACATTACTCACTACTCCACTACTCCAAATTGTTCTTCTTCTTCAATACTTGACATTCTCTACTTTTGTGTGTGTGTGTGTGTTTTTTTCCGAAGTTTTGGTTGAGCAATTGAAAAGCGGAATAATGGCCAATGAAGCAACTGATGAGGCTGACCTCCTCATACTCCATAATGCCTTCATCGTGACAATGGATCCTCAAAGCCGCATTTTTCGCCGCGGAGCTATCGCTGTCCAACGCGATACCATCGTCGCAATCGGCCAATCCCAGCAAATTCTCGACCAATTTTCTTCCCTCTCTCCGCAGCTCATCGACCTCCATGCCCAATTCCTCCTTCCAGGTTTTACCAACATCAAACCTCTCATTCTTAACGCATTCAATATAATACAACTTGTACAATTCGTACCTTCATTCATCATTCATGTACTCGGACTAATTTTAAAAAAATAAAAATTTTTGTTTTCTGTCTGACTTCGGTAGGGTTTATAAACACGCACGTTCACACTTCCCAACAGCTGGGCAGAGGAATAGCTGACGACGTTGACTTGCTGACGTGGCTACACCACCGTATTTGGCCATACGAATATAACATGACGGAGGAAGACTCTTACATTTCCACCTTACTATGTGGAATTGAACTTATTCACTCCGGTGTATGTTTTTTTTTTTTTTTAGATTTTGTTGTACTAGTATCTTCTTTTGATTTTTTTTTTTTTGTTTAAATAAATATGCGTGGGGAAAATTCAGGTGACTTGCTTTGCGGAGGCTGGAGGACAGTATGTATCAGGAATGGCAAGGGCAGTGCAATTACTGGGATTGCGAGCTTGCTTGACAGAGTCAATTATGGATTCTGGGGAAGGTTTACCGGTGGTTTGGGCCAATAGGACTGCTCAACGCTGTATTCAGGTCGAATGGATTATTGTTTACTTGTCACGCCTTGATCTTGATATAATTTGATGTTGAACGGCTTTGGTTTAGTGTCTCCAGCGTAGAAATTAAAACTCCTAAAGCATGCCAAGAGAGGAAATGAAACCCAACTTTAAACCAAACTGATTTCAAACTACATTACACTGTGCAACAAAAGAAAACTAATACTACTAATTTCTGCGACTTTGTACTTTTTACGTGCATGCATATCCTGTTTAATTCTTCAAAATGTCATCTTTAGTTCCTTATTGATGCTGATTGTTGTTGTCATCGTCAGAGACAAGTTTTTATATGCAATTTCAGTTCTCATAAAATCTAACATTCTCATTCTCAGCAGCGCAGCGATAGTAATTACACATGTTCTCTTTCTCAAAATTTTGAAGTTTTGAATATTATCTGTCTTTTATGGCGGTGTAATGTGACTAAAGTTTTCTCTTTTGTTTAAGGGCCCAGTCTCAGAAAGAATTGTACCAGAAACACCATAATACTGCAGATGGGCGCATTAGAATATGGCTTGGAATAAGGCAGATCATGAATTCAACTGATCTTTTACTTACAGAAACAAGAGACACAGCTAAAGAACTTAAAACTGGAATCCACATGGTATCTCTCTCTCACAAACACATGCACATACACGCATAAATATTGTTCCACTCAGCTTTTGAATTTTGAAAATAAATAGTTCGACATTTGTGCCTAGCATGTCGCAGAGATACCCTATGAGAATCAACATGTGGCAACCACTCGTGGAGTCGATCATGGAACAGTTGCTTATCTTGAGAAAATAAAGTTCCTAGAAGATAATTTGCTTGCAGCTCATACTGTTTGGGTAAACCAGGATGAGGTAATAAGTTTCGTTAGTTTGCGTGCTGGGAATTTTTTCTTTCCTCTGCACTTGCTTATCACTCTAGAGTCATTCACAAGGGAAAATAAAGAGAGTTGTTTCAGTTCTTGAGGTTCGATTTCCATTGAATACTTAATGTTACTTCTCTTTGACTAAACTTTCCTTTTTGTTTGCTATGATTAATGATTTGTGTTTTAATAGGCTTCTTCCATCAAGAAAGGTTGTGCTTGTCCAATACTAATTCAATATACGTTACTTTCATGATTGTAGGACATAGAATCTTATGTAATTTCCTACTGAACTAAGCTTGTTATATATATTTCTTTTTATTGTTCAGGTTTGTTCTCTATTGAAGGCAGGTGTTAAAGTGTCACATTGTCCTGCTGCTGCGATGCGTATGCTTGGATTTGCACCCATTCGGGAAATGCTTGATGCTGGAGTATGTGTGTCCTTGGGAACAGATGGTGCACCATCAAATAACAGAATGAGCATAGGTACTTTCTGCATTCTAAATGTAGGAGTGCCCGTGCCCCTTTAGCTCTATTAGGAACTGAAACTTGAATCTCCTTTTAAATTCTCAAGTTTGAGACAAAAACAAAACCAGAGTTGGGATAACATGAAATGGTATGTCAATAAATGTAAAGGAAAAATGTTTCCTCTCTTGCTGGTCATAAGATGGACATGGAAGGTGTGCTGAAAAAGATTTTTGAATAAGAATTAGTGCTAAAGAAAAGATGCTCTGGGTTTTGTCAATTTGTAATGACTTGCTTGCTGGGAAAGCAGCCATGTTACCCTGTCATGATAACTACGATTTAGCCTTTACATAGTGTCTTTGTAGGGTCTGCACCGCCATTGCTCTATTTTCTTTATTGACATTACAGCTTACAAAATTTCTTGCTGTGCAGTTGATGAGATGTACCTAGCTTCTCTAATAAACAAAGGACGGGAAGTCTTTTCTAAAGGAAATACCGATCCTACTGCTCTTCCTGCTGAAACAATTCTTAGAATGGTAACAATCAATGGCGCAAAATCAGTTCTTTGGGACAAAGAAATTGGGTCACTTGAGGTTGGAAAAAAGGTTTGTTTGGTGTAACATTTTGGTCTATCTATGACCAACGGTTATAAACTGCTCATTGGCGCTGATGACGTTGCATGGTTACAATTATTTTCTATGTTGTTGTATTAAGCTACTTGTAGTGACAAAATTTTACAAATAATAGGATTGAGCTATAACTTGCAAGTTGCGAGAACTTATGTCTGGTACTAAACTTCTTTTATTTGTCACTGGATTTTTTGTGCCTTCATGCCTGGAGTTTTGGGCTTCTCTTTCGCTTTGCTTTTCATGATTCCAGTTGATTCAAGTTGATTCTGATTAGTATTGTTTACTTGACAGGCTGATATGATAGTGGTCAATCCTTCTTCGTGGTCTATGGTCCCTCTTCATGACTGGTCTGTAGCATTATTCTAGACCTTGACAGTATATCCTTTTTCAGTAATTTGTATGGTCTAGAATCTAGTAAAATTTCATGCTTCCACATACTCATACTGAATTTGAAAGAACATTTTATGATGCAGAAACCTTTTTGAACAGAATGTCTTTGTCTCTGATCACTTGTCTATCGAATCATGATATGCCTGAATGTTGTTAGTTCACCTTAAAAGAGTTTATTGTGTTACTTAACTATTTTTTCTTTACCTTTGATGACTAAGCAGTGGTACTCGTCCTTACAATTAGGCTCTAATAAACATCTCTTAGGATATCTGGAAGTCTGGTTTATAGAGTAGATATCTGGAATTATGGCAGTTGTGGTCTTTATTTTTTTTTGGTGTTGCCGTGAATCAACCTTGCAAAAACTCCCCTGCAGAAAGAAAAGAATTTACCATTGTTTTCTCTAACAAAATTTATTGGTTTGTTGGAACCATACCTAATTAATGATCCAGATTTAGGTTTCTTTTATTATTTATTATTTTTTATTTCTTAAACAAGCAGTTTGAGGAGCTAACCTGAAGTGATCTCTTTTGACTGACATGCAGCATTTCCAGTCTTGTATATTGCATGCGTTCAGAAAATATTGTTTCTGTTATGTGCAATGGACATTGGATTATGAAGGATTATATCATACTCACAGTGGATGAGGTATGTTGTGTACCAACTCCTTTAATCTCTGTTTTAAAATTCTTACATGTGTAGGGATTATTTGAAGCTAGTCACTTTTATTTAGGATATGCCAATCAATAATTTTGCAAGTTTTACCAGAAGAATGCAAGTTTAACGTTTATGTTTTTTATTGGCAGGGAGAGGTGATTTCATTGGCCAAGCAAGCTTCTGTTGAACTACTGAAGAGGGCTGGCATCAACATACCGAGTAGAATGAACATCCTGTAAACCTGTAACTCTGCCTTCTCCTCTGAAGTCTGAACTTTGCGGTAGGTTTTGGCACTTGGCAGCATAGATGCCTGCTGAGTGCTGACTGCTGTACACGATGTTCAGGTCTCGTATCAATGAGTTTTAAAGTAAAATCATAGAAATAATAATTGCAATTCCCCTTTGCTCTTTGGACAATTTCAACCACTAATGAAAAGGGTGTTAATATTTTACTAACTTCATTGCCTCCACCATTTCCAACAATGCCAAACTAGTTGTTATTTTGATAAAATGAAAAGGTTTAATTATTACTCTGCTGCTAATGACAAAATTCAGCATGTTACTAGTGTCAATTGGAAATACCAACATTACTATTTATTCGGTTACAAGTAACTAAACCAAAATAGCTTCTAACGTTAACAATTACAAATCAAAAGTAACAAAGCTACTAAGTGACACAGAGCAAAAAAAAAAAAAAAAAAAAAAAAAAAAAGAAACTGAAAAAACAAAGGAGAGTTGTATTGAGACATATATATGCTAAATGCTATTATGGTGTTGACCAAAAAATACGACATAGTTTTATTAAAATTAATCATTAAAAATATAAATATCACTAACATTACTTTACCATCATTTAACTCTGACTAAGATATGAGTGAATCTAATCCTACGACTAATTTTAATATATTCAATTTTAATATTGGATATGATAAGATATGATAAATTTGTATAGAAGATCCCAACACTCGACACATTCTAGTGACCAATTTTTTTTTGAAAAAAGATTAATTAGAGGCCTTAAAAAGTCAAAGTGAATCGCTTATGCTTGATTTCTTAAACAACTTACTCTAATCAAATGTTGGGGCTGAAGGAGTAATTTGAAACAATCAGCGATGTTGGAGGGCTAAAATAAGTTTTGCTAAAACTTGAAGGACGTATACAAATGGCAAAGTTGAAGCAAGCGCGCGCGTAGTTTTGCACTCAATTACACAACGGTCTGGAAGTCACTGGAGGTTGGAAAGGCTCGCCCAGAAACTTCTGGAATTTCAAATTAATCCGTTCCCTCCTTTACCCGTCCCTTCATTACCACCAACACTATAAATAACCAACCTCCCTCCTCCTAATCCTCACTATCAAAGCAAAGAATTTCAATCAAATTTCTCCCAATTTCAACTCATCAAATTTAATCATTTTAGATTCAAAGCAATGGATTTTTTCAGAAGCCAATGGGCGCCGGTGAGGTCGGTTCAACCGGAGTTCCAGTTCAAAGTTCCTGACAGGAGGACTCCAAAGGTGGTTCAGATCCCCGTACACTTCGTCGGATCGGAGTCTGCCAGATCCACTTCTGCTTTAAAGATTCAGAAGGTTTTCAGGGTGTTTCTGGTGAGAAAAAACGTGAAGAAAATTCTGTCAATTAAGAGGGAAGTGGACGCCATTGAAGCTGGGATTTCGCAGGCGCCGATGCTGGATTTGATTCGGAAGGACGCAAAGGAGAGGCTCAAGGTGAACGAGACACTGATGGCTCTGCTTTTCAAATTGGATTCCGTACCTGGCGTGGATTCGGGGGTTAGGGTTTGTAGAAGGGCGGTGATTAAGAAGGCAATCGCTTTGCAAGAAAGGGTGGATGCCATTGCTAATGATCCAATTCAGCATCAAACCCTAGCTCAACACCTAGATCATGATGCATCGGAGGATACTACTCATTCGGATGATCAAATACAAAACCAGAACTCTTACAATGTTGTTGTTCTTGATGATGGATCTGGTGAGAACTCAGAGGATGGCAACAAGGCAGAATGCTTCTCGGATGATGTGATGAGTTATGAAGAATCAATGTCGAATACTTGTGATAACAAGGGCGATGGAGGTGATTCTGCAGAGGAAGATGAATGTGTTGAGCAAAAAGGGGTTGAGAAATGTGACAAAGATCAGACTCAGGAGATTGGAGGAGGTGATTCGGAGATGAAGGGGGAGGATGACTACAATTCTGTTGAGGAAGGAAAAATTGAGAATGTTGAAGGGGATAAAGCCTCTGGCCCTGAGCTTCAGGCTGATTCTTCGTTCGTAGAGGAGGTTGACAGGACTCCAGCTTTGAGTGAATGTGTGGAGGAAAGCGTGGACGAGGGCAATAATGAAGAGAAGGAAATTGATGTTTTGGAGATGATGGGTGGGGAAGGTAAAAAAGATGGAGGAGATGATAATAAGAAGAGCAGGGAATTGCTGGAGAGAATGACGGAGGACAATGGGAAAATGATGAAGATGATGAGTGAGTTATTTGAGAGGAATGATGCGCAGGCAAGGATGCTGAATACATTAACGCACAGGCTGGAGCAGCTGGAGAAGACCTTTGTGTGCGATAGGATTAGGAGGAAGAAGAAGAGGCACTGTGTGTAACTTTATTGAATGTTTTGGCGCTCTGTTTCTGCCATAATTTTGAGTTCCGACTGAACTCCATTGTAAATAAATATGGCTTCTTTTTTTTCCCTGTTTGGAAGTTGAAAAACATTTATGATTGCTGTATCCAACATTGACAATTTGGCATTATAAAGCTTTGGGCATTTTGCAAATTGTTTACCGCTTTTGGCATTGAATTCATATTAAATTGTCATAGTATAGTGCAAAGTGGATGGCCAAGGACACTTTTGCTATGAATATCCAAACTCTACATTGATTATTAAGATTATTTGAGCTATTTAGATGGGATTTGCCTCTACAAAGTTGCCGGTGGCTTTATCAATCTTCATGTTACAACAGGAGAGAGTAGCATTTGTATATTGTCGCATCCATTAACTAGTGTAGTTTTTGTGTTCAAGGATACACTATTTTGCTACACCTACACTAATAATGCTTAAGCTATTCATTCATATTAAAGCCTTTAAAGTACCCTCGTCGCCCCTCGGCTTGGTTTTTTAATTGCAAGCCCATTTTGTTTGACCGCTATGTTTATGTCTCCCAAGATGGCCCAAAGTTTTACTGAAGAATGTAGAGTTTCTACCTCTATCTGGGCTAATGATCCCAAAGTTGTGGTGGTAAAGACTAATGATCCCAATCCACTATTGTTTTCTGTTCTCAGCCCACTTCTCAATTTTCCTTATTTTTGCTAGCACAACTTTTACATCGTAGACAAGATTAATTAGTTTTTTTTTCTTTGCCAAAATAATAAAATAATTGTTTTTCTAATGACCAAGTGTGCGAGATTTGAAAGTAGTATTACCGTCTTGCCTTGAATAGATATGTACTCAATGATTTTATTGTTTGTTATTGAAAGAGGAAAGAAAAATTAAAAAAAAAAAGAGATAAAACTAAACAAATCTAAGAAAGAGAGAGACAAAAGATATAGCATATCCAAGTAGTGTTTAAATTAGAGGTGGCAATTGGGCGGGTTTGGGCGGGTAGTGAGCGGGTAGTTAACGGGTATTGAAAAAAGGGGCAACTACCCGCTCATACCCTATTTTGTTGATGGGCGGGTTTGGGCGGGTAATAATAAATTTGAGGGTACCCGCGGGTACCCGTGGGTACCCTAATGTAGTAAATTATGGGTATTTGTAGGGTAATTCACGGGTAGTTTGCGGGTAGTTGCGGGTACCCATAATGGGTATTAGTTAAAATGGGTGGCAATCATAAACCTTGACCCGCGGGTCCAACCCAACACAACACTATACAGTTTTTACACATACTACACATTTTTTCACACACTACACACATTTTCACACACTACACACATTTTCACACTTACTACACATATTTTCACACACTTCACACATTTTCTCACACTACACACATTTTCACACATTACACACATTTTCACACACTACACATATTTTTCACACACTACACACATTTTTACACACTACACATATTTTACACACACTACACACATTTACACACACTACACACATTTTCACACACTACACATTTTTTCACACACTACACATATTTTCACACATTACACATATTTTACACATAGTACACACATTTTCACACACTACACATATTTTATACACACTACACACATTTTCACACATTACACATTTTTCACACATTACACATTTTTTCACACACTACACACATTTTCACATACTACACATATTTTTCACACACCACATATTTTACAAATAGTACACATATTTTACACACACTACACACATTTTCACACACTACACATTTTTTCACACACTACACACATTTTCACACACTACACATATTTTACACATAGTACACACATTTTCACACACTACGCATATTTTATACACACTACAAACATTTTCACACACTACATATTTTTTCACACACTACACATATTTTACACATAGTACACACATTTTCACACACTACACATATTTTACACATAGTACACATATTTTCACACACTACACATATTTTACACACTACACATTTTTTCACACACTACACATATGTAAAGTTTACTTAGCTAGTTATGGAAGACGGGATATTTGACCGTGTTTCAATAGAAATAAAGTTTATCTCAATTTAATAGTGAAGACTATCATGGCAAACTTGCATTCTCGTATTGCATCATAAAAGGGAATTGAAAAGAATCAGATTGAATTGACAAACTAAAGTGGGGTTTTAATATACGAGACATTTTTAGAGTATGAATTTAGCACATTTTTGTTCACTATTTTGACTAAAATAGTTTTGTTTGATTCCCTCAATAGAGTGGAGTTGTGTTAAAAAAAAAACACTCTTTAAATACTTTTAGTATTTTATCTTATTAATGAAAAATTATTATTATTATTTAAAAAAAAACACCTATAGATAGAGCCATCAAAATTGACCGACTTCCAAAATGCACTTTTAATCCATAGTAGTTTAGTAATTAATTCATCGATATCATACAAGTTCAGTCCTCTTCCCTTTGATTGTCTCACCAAATGCTCAAAGAACACGCAGAAGAGAAGCTAAAAGAAGTGATTGGAACACCACAGATATTCATATGGTGTCAATTAAGATCCTCAAATGTGCAATGACATAAACAAATATATATGTTATTGTCCAGAGCTTGCTTGAAAGGAAACAAACACATTCAGTAGAAATTAATGAAGAAACACTGAAATGAAATGCCACAGTACTTTTTTTTTTAAAAAAAAAACAGAACCGACTTTATTGAAATATAAGCAAAATAAGCAAAATAAGTCTAATTAAACCATAAGTAAATGAAAAGAATTTCAATGTTTCAGTGTTTCTTGCAATGTATAACTGTTTTAGGCTAGCCCAAAGAGATTACAGAATTTAATGGCAATGTATAACTGTTTTAGGTTGATTTGCTATCCTCAAGCTGAATGGTGAAGTAAACTGAATCAACCCCATGACATATCTAACTCTAAGTAAAGGCCTAGAATGTATGACAAACAGAATCTGGAAACTGAATTTTATGGTTAAATATACTAATGAAGCATTTAACATCCATTTACACTTGCAAGAACTCATTTACATGTATTAGAATGGATTTAACATCCATATCAAAAAGTAAAACAACAAAACTTGTAGCATTTTTGGATACGTTGGCAGTTTAGGACAAATCATATCGTTATTTATACTTTCAGCCATAACAAAATATGGATTAATTAGTAATACACTCCAAATGTTTAAACAAGTGCAATGTAAGCTAAACTAATAGAACAATTTCTAAATATGAAAAATAAGAAACAAAGCACACTAATATGAAGAAACACAGAACCTAACAGTGTAAAATCACAAATGTCAATTGAGAGGATAAGCTGCTCAAGCCAATATGGCAGGAAAAGAAATTCAAACTGCAAATCCAGTGATATGCTCCAGATCACGAGAAAAAAGCTACTCATTTGGATTCCCAATCTAACTTTCTCAACTATAAAGAACTTGAAAATTTGAATCTACAGATAATAATCCGAATATATTACTAGAGCACCACTTTCATAGAAGAAGTCAACTATAGGCCTATAATGGTATCCAACTCACAGTATACCGGAATGGCAAATATAGCCCCTAAGTACGAGCAAAACCAAACAGAAAACCAAAAACTCAACCACTTTGATTGTATTTGACAAGACGCAAACTGAAAACATGTAATAGTGCCAGGCAATATTTACAAAGTATAATCCAAACAAATAATTATCCATTATATTTACAAAGTATAATCCAAACAAAAACAAACAAGACTTTCAAACAATAAATTATCCATTAACCTAATTCAATCTCTCGTTTAATCCCTCAGCTGACTACAAGAAGAGTAAGATACAAAAACGCACACATAGAATGACAGAACAAACAGACAGGAAAAGGGCTGCAGAGGCAAGAAACAGAAAGATCAGAAATGCCACTTAAACTTCATCTACCTTATGAGCTCAAAGATCAGGGAGAACGAATAAAAAATGAGCCATACACAATAAATTATGCTAATATTCTCTCTGAAAAACATGAAAAATCCAAACTTGGAGAGCAAAATCAATTGTAGTAGGTGTTAAACAGATCGAAAGCACATCCACAAAAAACTAACCACAAATTAATCATTGCAAAAATAATAACTTCAAAGAGAAAGAATCATCCCAGATCCACAAATTCAATGCAGCTATAAAACTAAAACTAACAATCCAATAAAGCACAATTGATTTCACTTTGACGACCCCAATAGCAATGAGAAAGCAAGAGAGCTAAATGGAAAAACAAATAAAAATGGAACTCACCAAATGAGTCATTACAGGACTCAACAGAGTGAATCTTTAAACCCTTGACATAAAACGCTAAACCCACCTAGACCCACATGAATTTTCTCTGCAAAGACAGCTATGAAAAGCTAAAACTATGATTTAATGAACAAAATAGCACAACCCAGATCAAGAAATTTGCTCCAAGAGTCAATAGCTAAATAAAACTTTAAATAACTATATTAACATCATCCAAATGTGTAACTCCAAGAGTCAATAGCTAAATGTAAATCAAATTAAGGCATCCACCAATTTACCAACCAGTAAAACAACATAATAATTTCCACACTACCAAAACATGGGAACACTTTCCATTGTGACAAAATAAAAAGAAAGCCCTGTTGATTTGAGGAGGAAGAAGAGATGATATGTATACTTGCCAAGTGCTGGGAAGACATGAACTTCAACCCATACAATTTTTGCTGCAAACAATTTCAACAGCAAACAACTAAAACCAAGCTAAAAAGCAAAGAAAGCCAAAATGGATCTACAACAGTAGTACTTACCAAGGTACAACCCCTAAAGACCCTGCTCAAGAAGATAATTTCCAAGCCCGGAGTGAAGAGTCGGATCGGGCGGAAACGAGTCGAATCTGAAAGAGGATATAAAGGAAGAGACTCTTCAACGGCGGAAGTGAAGAGTCTATGCGGAAGTGAAGAGTCGAAGACCGGAGTGAAGAGAATCGGGAGTGAAGAGAGTCGGGAGTGAAGATTGAGCGTGCCTGCAAGAATGGATGGCCACTACCCGATAATACCCGATGATACCCGATAGTACCCGACAATAACTACCCATTAATACCCTATCCTTATTTGTTAATACCCGTATGCTATTATTTCAAACACTGAAGAAATTTTGTTAACACTCTGAATAGCTCCGGCATTTAATTACTAAATGATTTTGTTAACCCAATAATACCCGTTGCTATTATTTCAATACCTGCTATTAGCTCTAAATTAAACAAATTTTGACAGACACTTTGCTTTGATAAATTACTTGTTAGTTTTCAAAATATTTTTTTTCTTAACATTTAATTACTAAATTCAGTAAATTGTCGGTATCTTTTATTTATCAACATATTAACACATAGGAAAAAGATCAAATTTTAAGTATAATTGTACCTAATGAATATTAATTGAAAGTATTATTAAATAAATATTAATTAAAAAGTGTATTGCTTTGATAATATTTTTAAAAAATAAGTTATTTTTTTAAAAAACAATTTTTTTCGACAAAACATATGTAAAATATGTGTACTATGTGTAAAATATGTAGTGTGTAAAAATGTGTGTACTATGTGTAAAAATATGTGTAGTGTGTGAAAATGTGTGTAGTGTGTGAAAAAATATGTGTAGTGTGTGAAAAAATGTGTATTATGTGTAACATATGTGTAGTGTGTGAAAAAATATGTACTATGTGTAAAATGTGTGTAGTGTGTGAAAAAATGTGTAGTGTGTGAAAAAGTGTGTACTATGTATAAAATATGTGTAGTGTGTGAAAATGTGTGTAGTGTGAGAAAATGTGTGTACTATGTGTAAAATATGTATAGTGTGTGGAAATGTGTGTAGTGTGTGAAAATGTGTGTACTATGTGTAAAATATGTGTAGTGTGTGAAAAAATGTGTAGTGTGTGTAAAATATGTGTAGTGTGTGAAAAAATGTGTAGTGTGTGAAAAAGTGTGTACTATGTATAAAATATGTGTAGTGTGTGAAAATGTGTGTAGTGTGAGAAAATGTGTGTACTATGTGTAAAATATATATAGTGTGTGGAAATGTGTGTAGTGTGTGAAAATGTGTGTACTATGTGTAAAATATGTGTAGTGTGTGAAAAAATGTGTAGTGTGTGTAAAATATGTGTAGTGTGTGAAAAAATGTGTGGTGTGTGAAAAAATGTGTAGTGTGTGAAAAAATGTGTAGTATGTGTAAAATATGTGTAGTGTGTGAAAAAATGTGTGGTGTGTGAAAAATGTATAGTGTGTGAAAAATATGTGTAGTATGTGAAAAAATGTGTGGTGTGTGAAAAATGTGTAGTGTGTGAAAAAATGTGCAGTATGTGTAAAATATGTGGTGTGTGAAAATGTGTGCAGTGTGTGAAAAAATGTGTAGTGTGTGAAAATGTGTAGTGTGTGTGAAAATATGTGTAGCCTCTGTAAAATATGTGTAGTGTGTGAAAAAGTGTGTAATGTGTGAAAATATGTATAGTGTGTGAACATATGTGTAATGTGTGAAAATATGTGTAGTGTGTGAAAATATGTAACTCTTTCCTTTTTTTTTCACTTGAAAATTAATGAGAGTAATTTAGGGTATTAATGAGGGTAGCTTAGGGTACCCGTTGATACCCGCTAGGGTACCCGTTGATATCCATTTATAGCGGGTATGAGGGTACCCGCGGGTACCCTAATACCCGCCCGCATATTACCCGCGCCCATTATTACCCTACCCTATAATACCCATTGTCAAAATGTAGCGGGCTTGGGCGGGTAATTTTAAGGCGGGTAGCGGGCGGGTAATGGGTAGCGGGTAATTTTGCCACCCATAGTTTAAATGAATCTCATTGCAAAGGAGGAAAAAAAATACCCAACAAAAAAATAAAATTGCATTGTTCGCAATTAAGTACATAAAATTAGGAAAGGAATAGAATAAAATATATGGCTAATGAAAAAAAAGAGAGTATATAAGATTAGACTTTAATCTTCATTTATAATTTCTGCCCATTAAATATAATTAAAAATGGTTAAAAGAAAAAGAAAATTGCTGTAGAAAAGGGTTCAAGATTTAGATACGAAAATAAAAATTTTCCTCGTTGGCCTTCCAATTTCTAAAGTTATATTTTTATTTTATAGTAAAATTGTTTTCAATGAAAAAAATAAAATAAAGAGAAAACTTGATTTGGGAGTTCTGACCACCCAAACCCTCACAGGCTCACCCTTTTCTTCCCCTTCTCCACACAAACTCTCTCTCTAATTTCTCAATTTTCTGTCTCTGTCTCTCTATTTCTCTCTCTGCGCGAACTCTCTCCAAAAGAACAACTCAACTAATTCTCTCTCTAAAACGCCATTCACTACAAGCTCTCTCTGTCTATCTATCTTCGATTCTCTCTCACTCTCTCGTCTTTCGCGTGCGATTCACTCCTCTATATCTCCATCTCCATCTCTATCCCTTATCTCTTTTTAGATTCCTCGCGAATTTGTAAATTTTCGATCTTTCTCATTGAAGTTGGTTGTTTCATTAACCCTACGATGGCGGAAAGCAAGTTCGATCTCCCCGACGATCTCATCTTGTCCAAGCCGTCCGATCAGTCTTGGACTCCCAAAGGTACTCTTTTTTAACTCAAATGTTGTTTCATTTCGCTAGCGTCTGATTGTTAAATTCAATCGGATTTGACTCATTCGCTCTTAATGTTAAGTTAGGGTTTATTGATCTGAGTTTTCTTTTTATCGTTTAATTTGAGTTTTATTTGAATTCTAGGGTTTCAGATCAAGTTATTTTTACTTATGTTACTCTCTTAATTTCTTTGAGGCATTGTTTACGTTGATTTGCTTGGTCCAACTGTTTGAGACGTCGTGCAAAAAGACTGGGAGATCTTTTGATTTTTTTTTTTTGATTTCTTGATTTCTTGAAATTCAGTTCGCACAGGTCCTTGTTTTCTTATTATTCTATAAGTTATATGTCCTAGTAGGTTTTCAACTTCACTTTTGCGTATGAACAATTGGTTTAAGAATATCTCGCTGGTATTAACCACTCATCATCAAATATTTCTGTTTAAACACAGAATTCATTTATTTGTACTGGTTATTAGACAGGAGGTTAGGATTTCTGTTTTACTTCTGAACTTTGTTGGACTTTCTGTTGAGAGTATTTAGAGGCAATTTCAATTTTTCATCTGTTCTCCTCTCTATAAAAATTTGTCTTGGTGTTTATTTGCGTAGGTTTTGTTGTAAAAGAATGTTGGTGTCACTTGAATGGAAACAAGTATTGCTTGATAATTCTCTATTATTTTGAAGCTTCTGCAGGAAATGATGAAGAAAAAGCGATGATGGGATTGCTTGATGATTCCAAGGGTAATGTGTTCTTTTATATCTAGATTGTTCAGTACCATCTACACTTCGAAGAGCAGTAATTCTGTTCTCATATGCTTGTTGGAGTCCCTTGAATAGAAAGATAGTTTCCAATTTTGTTCCATATATGTTCATTGGTCGATTTAGTAATTTCTGACTGGACTTTTCAACAGATCAAGCCCCTTCAGAAAGCATTCCCCTGTCCCCTCAATGGCTTTATGCTAAACCAAGCGAGTCTAAAATGGTATGTTATACTTGTTTCTCCTTTGACCTGCACTTAAAGATCCTTCACTGCATAGCTTCAGAAAGTGTAAATGAAGAATAATGACATACTTGTAACAGTTACTGTAAGGAAGTATATAGACAAAATTTCATGTTATAGGCTTTGAAAAATCCTTTAACATGGCTTTCGTTGAGCTGCATTGTCATTGTTTCATAAGAATTGGATTTCATCTATTTTTACCCCTTACTGATCCAGGTTCAAACTATGGTTCTGTCTATTTTCATTGGAGAATAAGTAAATTCTTGAACGCATGCTTGAACTTTTTACACTGGCCTTTCCACATATCTTCATTTCCTTCTATCTCCATTTAGAGGTCAAAAAATAGTTTACATTGGTTTGATCATATACAAATGACTGGAACTTTTAAATTGGCTAACCTGGCTACAAGCCCAGTTTTGGGCAAATTTATCCTTTATTTCCTTGTTACTGAGCGTGTTAGGTTCTGTAGCATATGCTTTTAGTGAAAACTGACCTTTATTGCAGACTTGTGTTCTTAACTCATGGCTGAATCTAAGAACATTGCTCAATTTTTGTTGCCAAGTTTATGCAGCGTTAAGTGATCTTTGAGATGCATTTACTTTATTCTGTCAAATATGATGAAGTTTTACTTTGATTGGATGACTTAAATATTTTTGGCTGTTGCTCATGCCTGTGTTTGTGGATGGCTTGCTTTCTCTTTCGGACTGACAGTTTTTTGATTCCCATTCGGTTTAAGAAAAGAGGTTGTTGAATGTACCTTTGTGTGTTTCGATTAGATTCATTCATTAACATCTGTTTTATAAATATTTCTGGAATTCTAATCAATAATGAATGTCCTCATGGCTTTTGAATTGGCCTTTGAGATCTGTCTTAAATATGTTTTTAAGATGATGAATCTTCCCTTCCTTGTAGTCCTGGGGAAGTCTGAGTAAACTGGATTTGAGTATTTTGGTCCTTTCTCCCATTTGTTTTTCCTACATTTATCCATTCAAGTCTTATGCATCTTTTCTTTATATTCTCACTCGAATAACAGGAAGCTCGTGGGCCAAGTTCTCTGTCTCTTGGAAGTTCTGCTGATTCAAATCAGAAGGAGGGTTGGCGTGCAGACGTAGCAGAGGAAAAAAAAGATTGGAGAAGAATTACTACGGAGGCTGAGAGTGGTCGGCGTTGGCGTGAAGAAGAAAGGGAAACTGGTTTGCTTGGCAGAAGGGATCGTAGAAAGACGGATCGTCGTGTTGACAATGCTTCAGGGAGAGAAACAACTGAGAATAGAGTTTTGCCTGCAGCTGACAGATGGCATGATGCTAGTAATCGTAATTCTGGGCATGAGGCAAGGCGGGATAACAAGTGGTCGAACAGGTGGGGTCCTGATGACAAAGAGAAGGAAGTTCGACCTGAAAAGAAGGTAGATGTAGAGAAGGAAGATGCTCACAATGAGAATCAATCCTTTGGGGTTACTGGTCGTGCTGTTTCAGAGCGTGACCCAGATTCTCGTGATAAGTGGAGGCCACGCCATAGAATGGAGGGAAGTTCTGGGGGTTCAGGCTCATATCGTGCTGCACCTGGGTTTGGACTTGAGAGAGGGCGAGTGGAGGGTTCAAATGTGGGGTTTGCTCTAGGGCGTGGACGGGGTAGTGTACCTGGTGCAAGACCATTGTCTGCTGAGAGTGTCCCTGGGAAACCAAATACATCAACTGGTTCGTTTTTCTATCCAAGGGGGAAACTCCTTGATATCTACCGTGGGCAAAAGTCGGATTCATCTTTTTCTAAAATGCCTCACCAGATGGAGGAAGTACCCCCAATTACACAATTAAATCACATGGAACCGTTAGCTTTTGTGGTTCCTGATGCGGAAGAGGCGGTGAGTTATAACATTGCTTGCGATTACACTTTGGTCCAAGTATGTTGGTTGTGATTATAGTTCTGCACAATGATGTTTGTTACAAACTTGAGTTTTATTTTAGCTTATTTTAGTTTACGATTGTACAGGTTATCCTGAATGATGTATCAATGGGTAAAATTACCAGTAGTGGAGTGTCATACAGTTCATTTAGAAAGGGCAGATCATCTGATAATGTTACAGGTAAATTAAGTGTAGCCTTTTTAACAAAACCTGATTTGCTTGCTGTTTTTCTGTCCATTTTCAAGAAGCTGTAGTTCATACTATAACCCTAAATTATGTTAGTTTCCTTTGTAGAAGTGGTAGAATCAGAGGCCAGCAACGAGAGGCAGGCTGTCCTCCCTTCAGATATCGTTGAAGAAATTGTAGATACTCTCCCAGCAACGTCAAATGAAAGTATTCACGGATCGTTTTTTCCAAGCAACTTGTGTATTAATGGTCCTACAATAAACGTGTTAGACGGTAAGGGATTGTTTTGAATGTTCTTTGTCAAGTTTTCTTTATATGACAACTCTGATAGAAACTACATATTATCCAGAAGCAGATATCATCCAGCAAGAGAAACAAAATGTTTCTGAGGGTCTTTTCAGGACGGATGGTGTTGAAGTGGGCTTAAATATCGCAAAAATCAATAGTGGTTGCAATTTAGATGCTGTTGCAAATGCTCAATTTCAAGCTTCAAAGATTAGAGATGTGGATTCTGCTATGATTGGACATCATCCTGGTTTAGATGGTGTAAAGCCTGGTGGATCTTTTGATGTGGATGACAGGCTTCCAAATGATTCCAGCTCTCTGTTTGTTATGCCATCTTCAGATCATTATTGGGATGGAAATCTACATAGTTTGGGAAGTAGAACAGGTGAGGATCATTTGGAGAAGGGTGTCCCACCTGAGGAGTTAAGCTTGTACTATTGTGATCCTCAAGGAGAAATCCAGGGTCCATTTCTTGGAGTTGACATCATCTCATGGTATGAGCAAGGATTTTTTGGAGCAGACTTGCCTGTGCGCTTAGCTGATGCTCCTGAAGAATCACCTTTTCTTGAATTAGGTGATGTGATGCCACATCTTAGAGCCAGCCATGACTATGCTAGTACCACAGACTTGAACAAGTCTGAACAATCGGCAGCATTGGGGTTGAAATTGGAGGCCGGTGTACATACTTCTCATCCAGATGCCGTTTCTGCTGCTGTATTAGATGGTGCAAGCTGGCCATTGTCTCACTTTGATGGTATCTCCGGACATGTTCACTTGAAAAATATTGAGCTTCAAGGTCCATCACATCTTCCATTTTCCGAGGGTCAGGATTTCCAAAATTTTGTGGCCCAGGACGAAGGTTGTCAATTATTTAATGGGCAAAAAAATTTTTATGTTGCTTTTTATAGTGAACTGGATCTAACTATGTCAATTTATCCTTGTACATTTGCAGAAATAGTGTTTCCAGGAAGACCTGGTAGTGGTGGCAATCCTATTGGGAAGACTTCAAGAAGCACTGCTGATTCTTCTTCAAATATTCTAAACCCTTCTTTTGCAACTGAGTTGACAGAGCCTGGAATTCCAAAGCAAAATAATAAGCTACATCCTCTTGGGTTGTTGTGGTCTGAGCTAGAAGGCACCCATACAAGGAATGATCAGACATCAAATATTTCTTTTAATGGAGGCACTCAGGAGCAAGCAATAAACCCTCTTGCTGGGAGGGTTGCTCCTTTTGGTGCAATGGCTGAATCAACTCGTGCTGCTGAGACATGGCCTGAGTTTCGTCGCAGAAATGCACTTTCTGAACCCAACAGCTATCAAGATGCAATAGATGCTCAACATTTGTCTCGCATGGACCATGATTCCAACCGCTTTGATGTATCAGAGAAGATACTTCCCCAACAATTTCCACAGTATTCTCAGCAGCATAGTTTATTGTCTCCTAATACACATTTGGATGAAACAATGCTTGAACGAGTACCAAATCACAGTTCGTCGCATCAACCTTTGGCTGGTCATGATCTTGAACACCTTTTGGCTATCCAGCAACAACAGCAAAGGTTGCTGCAGCTTCAGCAACATCAGCAACTACAGCAGCAACAGCAGCAGTTTCATCAGCAAATGCTTTTAAAAGAGCAACAACAGGCCCATGCTCGACAACTGCTTGTTGAACAAATGATGCAGAATCAAATGCGTGATTCTATTCGTGGGCAAGCACGCAATGATGCTATTAGAACAAGTAATAATCTCGAACAGGCTTTCTTGAAGCAGCAAATTTTGAATGAGCTCCAACAGCGTTCCCATCTTCCTCCTAGGCACCCAGAACCATCCCTTGAGCATCTCATTCAGGCAAAATTTGGTCAAGTGCCGCCTCAAGTGCATCCAAGTGATCTGTTGGAGCTTTTATCACGTGCAAAACATGGACAAATGCATCCATTAGAGCATCAGATCCTTCAACAGGAACAGCTGCATGGGAGGCAGTTGGCAATGGGATTGAGGCAGCGATTGGAAATGGAAGAGGACAGGCAAGTTGGTTCTGCATGGCCTATTGAAGAAACCAGTCAGTTTCTCAGAAATCCTGCTGGCTCTCATCGACCTAGTTCTGCCGGATTTGGGCAGTTGGACTTTTTCCAGCAGCAACAAATTCCATCTCCTGAGGAGCATCTTGGACATCTTGATCGGAATCTTTCATTACAAGAAAGACTCCATTCAGGGCTTTATGACCCTGGCCTTTCACCATTTGAACGATCAATGTCCCTACCTGGTGCTGCTGCTGGAGCAAATCTGGATGTTATCAATTCTCTAGCTCGTGCTCAAGGCTTAGATATGCAGGAATTGAGTGGACGACTGCACCCTAGTGGTCAAATGGGGGGGTTCTCGCCTAGTGTTTATTCTCATCACTCTCAACACCTTCCCAACCAATTTCGTGCTTCAAATTCCGAGATAGTGGAGGGCCGCTGGTCTGAGAACAATGGACAGATACCAAGTGGGTGGATTGAATCACGAATGCAACAATTGCCTTTTAATAGTGAGATGCAGAAACGGGATCCAGAGGTCAAAAGAGCTTCAGAAGATCCAAGTTTATGGATGTCAGCTGGTACAAATGATGACAGCTCAAAACGGTTACTCATGGAACTGCTTCACCAGAAATCAAGCAATCAGTCAACTGAGCCATCAGAGTTGATCAGTGGAATGCCTTCTGATAGAAGACCTCCTTCTGGTCCATATTCTGCAACTAGCTCTTCGAATCATTCATTTAGTCTTCTTTCAGATCAAGAAGCAAATTTGAATCAATCATTTGCTCTGGGGTCTTACAGTTTGAATTCAGGTGGGCTGCCACAGGCTCGTGCAGCTGATGAGGTGGCTAGTTCCCTGGAAGCTGTTGAAAGAATGCCTTTTAGATCTAATTCTGGTGCATTGGCTGATGCAGACGCGCTGTCTTCTGCTGTCAATGGCCCCTCTCAGGTAATTTTCCTGAACTCCCACATGGTAGGCAATTGATAGTTAAGTGCTTATCGGCAAAGGTGGTCTTTTCCAGGGTTTAGCTTCAGAGGTTAGAGAAGACATGGTAGAACCAGTCCCTATGGCAGCTCTGGATAGAGCGGACATACCTGTTAATATTCTCAGCAGGCATGCTTCTTTTAGCAGTTCAGGTACTTTTTGTTCCATTTTCTGTTCCACCTAATTGTTTCGACTTTGTTGCTGTAACTCTGGTATGGTTCCAGGAGGCAATTCAGGGTTCTATAATGAGAAGATTGGACCACTTGATCAATTCCCAGATGATCTTGCTAAGGACCGGTAAGGATAATTTATATTGTATCTGAGTCTTGAAGGAGGCATGGATACCCTTTTTTACACCATTGATACCGCATTGGAAGTCTGTGTGACAGCGACAAGACTACTCCTTTTTGTTTTTCTTTTTCTTCCTGAGAAATTGGTCTGTTTAGACATTTCCGCTTCAGTTGTGTTGCTTCCATTACAAACTGTCGGAAAATAAAATCACAGTTTATAAAAATGTTATGTCCTAGGTCTTGGAGGAAATTCAATGGGACATCTAAGGGCTTTTTATAAAATGTGGTTTCAACTGCTGGAATCAATATTTACTTTTGCATCTCCTAGGAAGTTCAATGGGACATCTAAGGGCTTTTCATAAAATGTGGTTTCAAATGCTGGAATCAATATTTACTTTTGCATCTCCTTTATTATTCTTTTATATATACACTTTTATGCATATAAATAGGATAAGTGTACTTAAAATGATTTGACTCGGTCAATTAACCAAGAAACCGGTGAAAAAGGTTATATACAACAATAACTAAGCCTTTATCCCACTATGGGGGATTGGCTACATGGATCATATTAAGCCATCGTATTCTATCATTACACATGTTTTCATTTATATCTAAGTATATCAAATATTTTTTTATCGTTTCTTTCCAATTCTGTTTAGGTCTCCCCCTTCCCCTTTTAATTTGGAAAAGGTTATATAACGGCGAAAATAAACGTCCCCCTTCCCCTTTTAATTTGGAAAAGGTTATATAACGGCGAAAATAAACGTCAGGAAAAGTTTTCAGAAAGGTGCCAGAAAATAAGAATCGGGCTAAAGGAAGTTGATCCTTATGCAGTAATTGCTATTCTTTTGAAATGAAGTGCTTATTTGATCGGACCTTGTCAAGTTTTCTGTTGGACTTGGCTGTTCTGCGACTTGAAACTTGATTCCTTTGGCTTGTGCTGTTGAGCTGGACTTGTATGGGTAGTTATAGGTTCAATAGATGCTTTATCACGGCTGGAACTCCAGAACTGAACTTGCTTGGGTTTGGATGTTGAAAGGTAGTACTCTTGTCGACGGGTTTAGCATGGTATTTTGAGATTTCTCTTAGATCACACAGTTGTATTATTTGGCTATAACAACAATACCCACATAGGATTATCATATTATGTGGAGTTAGCTAGTTATATGATTTGGCTATGTAAATAGAAAAATATTGAGTCAAGCCAAGAAAACCAACTTCAGCACTTTTATCAACTGAGTTTGATGTTAAGTTGGAAAAAATGAAGGTATACTTATACTTTATTTTGTTGTTCTCCCCTTTCATTTGATCAGTAAAAGAAATAAAAAGCTTCTAATGGGAGCTTACCTTTTATTTATTTATTTATTTTTTTTGACCTCGTATGCTTCTTGCTTTAATGTTCTTTTGACAGGGTACCATTAACTGCATCAAGAAGGCCAGAAAATATTTTGTTGAAACGTCCTCCAGTCTCACGGGCTTCATCTTCTCAGGAGGGTTTAGCTGAGCTTAATTCTGATGCAGGAATAAGGGTGAAAAATCCTTCAATTGCAATACCTGCAGAAGGTATAATACTGAATTTTCTCTGCAATTTTCTATTGGTGTATTTAGTGGTTCGCAGGTTTTCTGCAGCTTAATTTGTAATTTAGCATCCCCTCTAAGAAAAATAATTAGATGTTACATTCAATTACTTGTAATACATGGTTTGAACTTCTAAGAAATGAAGGGGTAAAGCTTTCTTGTAATACATGCAAGAGCTTGGAGTATTTATTTGCAATCTGAAAATAGAAGATGGGGAAGGGTTTTATGAATTACTCCACCATATTGTGACTATTAGTAATCTATTTCAAAATATCTTTCCCAAAAGCTTTGATAGGAGGAAGGCGTGATGGGGTTGTCAATCAGGGAAACCAAGCTGCTGATATGTTGGCATCCGGGAAAAAAGATATGCGGTTTCGACGCTCTGCATCTTTAGGTGATGCTGATGTCTCAGAAACCTCATTTAGTGACATGCTCAAGAGCAGTGCTAAGAAGCCAGCTCCTCAGGAAAGTAGTGCTGCAGGAATTGGTGCTTCAGAGTCAGGAGATGGAATGCAGGGTGCCCGGAGCAGCAAAAAGAAGGGAAAGAAGGGTCGACAAATTGATCCAGCTTTACTTGGATTCAAGGTTACTAGTAACCGCATAATGATGGGTGAGATTCAGCGGGTAGAAGATTGAGATTTTTTTGTACTGTAGCATTTAAGTCGTATCTGTTTCTTAGTTGTACAGGTTAGAGTTTTCTGTAAAGCTTTTGCAACATTAATTTATTTTTTTTCCCACTTCAATTCACCTTTTCACCAATATTACAATCAAATTTAATGATTGAGGATGGTGACAGGGAGGTGGGGGTAGTTATAAAGATTAGAATGCATTTGGCAGAATAGCTTGTATAGACATAAATCTCACAGAAATTATTGTCAATGAAAAGAATCTTGAAGAGAGTGTTGTATTTGTCCTGCGATGAATGTCGAACAGTTGGCTGCTTTCACTGAGTCTTTGAGTCAAGTGTTAGAGAATTCATTTTTAAGCTTTCTTTGTATTTTCGTAGAGGTAAGTGTATATTCAAAGAAAAAAAAAAAAAGTGTATATTCAAAGTGCTCAGACCCGTCACCACTTCAAGATTGGTTTTTCAAAACAAAACAGGAAACGAAAAAAAAAAATTATGAGTGCTTGCGTAATTTAAACTGTCATTTTCTTCAAGTTTTCAAGTCGATGAGAGTTTCAAGAACTAATAAATTTTGATAAAAATTTGAGAAAACAAGGACTAAAATATATAGTTTAATTGATTTTACAGCAACACGAATCTCCAGGATGTGGTGTTTTGGGTGCTAAGAGAGCAACTGATAGTTGAATAGCTGAGCAATTGTCTTCCCCATGATCCACTCCAATTCTGAAGATGATAAGGGGACTTGTTGGGCAAGCCGAAAGGCTGCTTCTTTCGCTTCTTTGTAGCCACATTCAGGAACAACGTAAGGAAAGTCACTGCAAACACAATCCATGATCCAAATGATCTACAATTCTATATCTAGCTTTAACGTCAAATGGTTATACATTGATGCTCTTATCCGTGATTATTCATATATTTTCCTCCAGTAGCAGAACAACCAAAAAGATTGATTGCATTGTTACCTTCCCCACATGACGCGGTCCGCTCCAAAGCTGGAGACTACTAGTGCCAGAGCTTTGGATAAATCGTCATAGGGATACGAAATTCTCGACACTCTAAAGAGGGCACTGAATTTTACATAAACCTGTCAAGTAAATCCTTCAACAAGTTAGTATTCCAGATGTCAGTGGGATGCGATGTATCAAACAGTTGAATCCATAAGACGGTCCCAAATCAACGAAGAAAATACCTAGAGTTCTTCAGACAAAGACAGGCTTTGCAGAAAGGAAATCATTAAAAAAAATGAGAAGAATTTACAATGAAGCAAACCAGTTCAGATACCAGCATATTTTAATTTTACCTGAGGAAATCTGGATAACTTTAGCAGTTCTGAGAAGAGTTTACTATCTTCATTATTTCTGAAAGGTGAAACATTAGAAAAACAAATTAACCTCATGCGTGATGTCGCTCACTCCACTAAAGAGCCCTTCCTATAGCATGCTAAAAGGCATGTGCCACTTACGTAGGTGGCTTACAGAAAGCCAGATGATCAAGCAGAACACTAGTTTTGGGAAATTCTGTGCACAGTTGCTCGATTTCTGATAAATGCAGATTTAGACCCTGAAAATGTCACCACTATGGAGTATGATCAACTAGCTGTTGACATTTAATATTTCAAATGCAAAACAGCAGCCAACAGAAGTGAGAATGACTAATTAATTAGTTGTGCTTAATGTCATCATGAACAGGATTTCTATAGCCTATAAGATGACTCATACCTTCATGCACATGAAACCCACTGGAACTCCAAGTTCTCCTGCTTTAGAGAAAATAGCCTTCCCAATATCATTTGTCATCTGCACAGATGAAAAAACAAGAGTTACATCTTTTTCCTTTTATTTTGTTTTGTTTTATTAAGCTGTGTGGATGGAAATACTTAATATATAATCTTTTAGCTATCACGAGACATATCATTAGCTTCCCTTGCATATTTAATCTATCTAATTGGCAAATGAGAGATGAGAGTTCAAATATTTGCGCAAGACAGGATTGTGTGAAGAATAGAAACTGCATCACTTCTCATATCTAAGCTATAGTTTCACTTGTACAGTTTTCAGTATTTTGTTTTAGATGATTGCTCATCTAAAACAGTTCTTATGGGGTCAGTATGAATAGGGAGGTACGTACCTGTTGACCAGAAGGCCACAAATACGGATTAAATCGTACTGCACGGTAACCATCCTAGCATGAGTTGAATTTCTGTGTTACAAAGACTTCTTTTACCAGAAAAAATCAATACAAGATAGTTCAATATTGCTCTGGTGTAGGCACCTTCAAAATAAGGTTTTCAAACTCCTCGACTCCTTTTTCATCTTCAGTTGGATTTGCAAGGCAGCAACCAACAAATTTGGATGGATAATTCTTTAGTACGCTGTCCAATGACTTGGAATTAGGAGAATAGCATACACAGAGAAATGAAGAGAATAACTATTTCAATCCCTTGCAATACAAAGCATACATCAGCATTACTAATCGGTATAATGTGTATCCAATGACTGAAAGGTCACTTCCAAGGTTCAGCATGTTTTAAAGCAATACGAAAGTAAGCAGAAAAATATCTACATTGATTCATTTTCAAATAATTTACTGCTGTTATTTTGCTTGTGATGTTCTTGTTATTCTTAACATATCTCATGGGATATTCTTTAACTTTTATCATGTTCTTCATGATTGGGTTTATGAGAGAAGCACATTTATGATGCATGT
Source organism: Ophiorrhiza pumila (assembly GCA_016586305.1). NCBI lineage: Eukaryota > Viridiplantae > Streptophyta > Magnoliopsida > Gentianales > Rubiaceae > Ophiorrhiza > Ophiorrhiza pumila. The sequence goes on along the minus strand of BLIW01000011.1, from coordinate 40,050,897 downwards.
GCCTAGGAAACCTTTAGATGATGTTGTAAAACGTGTAGAACGGGGAAGATTTAAAAAGAATTGGAAAAAAAAAAATTAAATAAGAAGTAATTTACTTAAATACAAATGAAGTGTGTGTAGATGGAACACAAGGGTGAGCTATGATCTATATAATAGTGGGATAAAAGCTTTAATTCTTGTTGTTGTTGTTCTTTATCATTGGAAAATTTTGAGATCATATTAAAAGCTTGTGTAGAAAGATGTACGGTGTAATTGAAATATGTCCCTGACCCGAAAGTGCCAGTCATGTGTAACAATGCATAGCATAAATCAGTCACAGTCACACAGGCTATCTAGATAATTTCCATTCACGGAGTAACAAAATTGTTACAGAAAAATGGTTGGCAGAATTTGATGAAGATAGACATGAACAACTGACCTGGTGACATAAGAATGATCAAACTTATGATTAATGGGCTGCACTATGAGTGCACCATCTACCCCTGCTTCACTCATGCACTGCAATGCATTATATGTATATACAACAGTTAACTTTAATATGGCAAGACAAGCATCTAGATGGAAGATTAGGGGTTAACTGAGACTACCAAAGTACAAAGGAAAGACTTTTGCTATACTAGTAGCCAGTAGAACAAGCAGAGGGATCAGTAGCAGAAAGCAACCATAGTTAGTTATTTACTACATAAGACATAATAGTCCAAATATTTGCAAATCTAGCAAGTGTCATCCCTAATTCTGTCCACAATCACACCAAACATCTTAAAATCAATACGAGCCCCTCCCCCTTGTTGCGATTTAACTAATAAAAAACAACGGATGATATGAATGTGTTACACTAGCGTAGTGCTACAGCAGTACCAAAGGACTATATAATTTTGCACATAACCGAAGAGTAGCAGCAGTACCTGGAGCAAGAAATCTACATGACCTGCCAAACTGGGTTCTTGGCCTGGAAAGTAGGGGTACTTTTGTGCAGCCTATAATATGATTATAAATTGGTCAAACACACACACACACACACACACACACAACACATTTATAAATTAGAATAGGTGTGAATATTACTAGTATTTTTTACCTCTTGGGGTGAAGCCCAGACGTGCAAATGTGAGTCAATTACAGTGGAGAAGTTGGTTGCCATTTCACTTTGAATTGCAGAAGCTAAGACCCGCAATTTAGCACCAAAAGTAGAAGAATGTTGCCTAAGATTCACTGCTGATGCTGCCCCTGCCAACCAATAATCACCAGTAAGCAGAGGCTTCAGCTTCAGGGGCCTCACTCTCACCACCACTGCCATATGATATGGCCCATATCAACTTTAACTATACTAACCCAATCCTTTTTATCTAATCCTATATCATCTTATCTTGACGTCGAGACATAACACGAACATTCATCTAACATTGAGGTGTCGTGGTGTAGTTGGTTATCACGTCAGTCTAACACACTGAAGGTCTCCGGTTCGAGTCCGGGCGACGCCATTTCTTTTTTTTAAAAACATAGAGAATGATTTATATTTATTTATTTAGAAGAAGAAAACAAAGAGAGGGCATTAAGGTAATTTCATCAAAAGGCTCGGGCTCTCCGTCCCCACTCCCCACAACACCCACTGGACATTTCATCTTTTTAATCCTCTTCCACTTCTCAATATCTCTACATTACCAACTCATTTCGCATTTTCTCTCTCACACACTCACGCACAACTTAGCTTCTGCTTAACAATGGCCGTTTCATTCGCAACGCTCGTAAGTTTTTTAACTCCTTTTTTCTTCCCTCAATTTATTTTTATTTTATTTTTTTTAAAAATACATGTGTTCTTGCTACTGCAGTCAAATGTTGGGTCTCTCTCAGTCTCAGTCTCTGTTTCACCAAGGACTCTCTGTCCGACGCAAACTACGTGCCGACCGCCATTAATTTCTAAGTCGTCGAGCTTCCTGTCCGGTTCTTTGCGGCTCGCATCCTCTTCCTCCAACTCAAGCAGCAGCCGATATGCTCCAACCAAATACGGCGGTCTGACTAATTCCGTTCGCGCTATGGCTGAAGTCAGTTTATAATCTCTCTGGATTACTCAAAAAAAATAACTTTTCTTCTTTTAGGGTTTTGATTTTGTTTTGATGGAATATTTTGCAATGCAAGTTTCTAAAGTTTTAATTTCGTATTCGTAGAAAATTAAATTCCGTGAATTTGAAGTAGTTAAAAAGATTAGAGTTTTTAGTTAGATTTGGTTGGGAAATTTTAATTGAAATGAAATTGTCTAAAACTTTAGTCTTGTGTTCATTAAAAATAAAAAAAAAATTCTATGAATTTGAAGTAGTAAAAAAATAGAATTTTAAGCGCTTGATTTTTCCTTACCTGTATTGCCCCGTTATAAATATTGGAAATCCAAAATGAATTCAGGAGGCTGCATTGCAATCAAAAGTAACGCACAAGGTTTATCTTGACATAAGCATTGGAAATCCAGTAGGGAAGCCTGCTGGGAGGATTGTGATCGGACTCTATGGTGATGATGTGCCCCAGACTGCTGAGAATTTCCGTGCTTTATGCACAGGTTTTGCACCTTTATGTTATGCTCTCAAGTCAAGTTCATTTTTTTTTCTTTAAAGATCTAATTACTTGTATTTTGTCTTTTAACCAGGTGAAAAGGGTTTTGGATACAAAGGATCAAGTTTTCATCGTGTTATCAAGGATTTCATGATTCAGGGAGGAGATTTTGACAAGGGAAATGTAGGTGTTTACTTTCCAAATTTTTACTGTTCTTCTTATCAGTGAATTCATTTATGTAGTTATATCCATGTAAAGCATGATTGCCAACTCAAATTCACATTGCCTCTTGCAACTTGAAGGATGTCCACAGTGTAAAGTATATCATTCATCATAACAAAATGATCATTGCTGTATTCTCAGAGAGCAATAAAGTGCTCAAGCTTGTATATGGGGTTCTCATTCACAGTTATGAGTACATTCAAAATGCTTTTCTTGCAATTCAGAATTACAAGGCTAGACTGTGTCTTTGAGATACAGAATTATCATAGGCATTTGGTGACATTGCCAGTAAAATTGAATAATGTACTTGTACTTTTGTTGTGAAAATGCTTAAGTTGTTGGCAGATATATCTATGATTTATCATTGAAATTTCTCTTGATTGCAGGGTACTGGCGGTAAAAGTATCTATGGCCGCACATTTAAAGATGAAAATTTCAAATGTAAGTTTGTCTTTTCCATTTGGCAATGGTTTAGTACTGTAAAGGTCAATTACGAGAATCCTCTTACAATATTAAATACTTGCAGTGACTCATACTGGACCTGGAGTAGTTAGCATGGCAAATGCTGGACCCAATACCAACGGGAGTCAGTTTTTTATTTGTACTGTTAAGGTATGTAGAAAGTGGAGTTAGAGAAATATTTCTGTTTTGTAAGAGAATTAGTGAACTTCTTCACTTTTAAGCTGAATCTGGATGAAGAGAAGATATTTATGATGATGAAATTCCCGTTTTTGCTTTTTAAACAAGAGTCACCTCATTTTTAATATTTTTCTTTGTCTTCTACAATATTTTCTGCATTTCCGTTTTCTTTACTTTACTCACACAGAAGAAGGGAACAAAATATCTTACAACTTTGCCTAAGTTTTTGAACCTCACGTGATGTTAGTATATTACTGTTTATCCATTAGAATGACATATATGAACTATTTTAGTTTCAACACTTTCTCTTTGTTTATTATTTGCATTGCAATGTTTGGTGGTGTGGGGGCGAAGAAATATAGCTTCTGGTTCTCAGTGAGACTTGTATTTAATTTCTGGGAAGTATTGTGTGTCAAACACAGATATTGTGATAAATTGATATCACTGCTTTTAAGTAGGATTCAGTAATAGGAGTGTGTTATTTTATAACTCAAGACAATAGAGAGTCCTATAATTGGTAAAAAATAAAAGTAAAAACTGAGAGTGGGAAACTGTAAACAAGCCTACGTATTTGCAGTTAGGTTCTTCTGATTAGCTGGTTTAGATTGATGTTTTTCACAGATATTTTCTTGGTCAATAATCCTAATATTATGTTTCACCAATTACAGACACCGTGGCTGGACCAGCGGCATGTTGTGTTTGGGCAAGTTTTGGAGGGAATTGATATTGTCGAGTTGATTGAGTCACAGGAAACTGACAGAGGTGATCGTCCTAGAAAGAGGGTCATTGTCAGTGACTGTGGTGAGCTGCCAGTTGTTTAAGATGGGAAAACTTTTGAGTTTTTGTGTTCAGATCTTTTGTGCCCTTACAATTTTTTAGGGCTACTCTTTCTTTTATATATATAGAGTACTGTTTGCGTAATGAGGCTTAGTCCAAATCCAAGTTTCTTGTTAATTTTTGTCTGTAACATCTGAGCTGCTTGGGACACAGAATTGCCGTTTTTGGTTTATTTCTTATGCTAATGGAAACATTGTTTATGTTTAGACGCTATGAAAATGGAAGTGCCCCAAACAATTTGTCTAGTAGCCCTGTAATGAAAATAATATTGCTTCAATCTGTTATACTATTATTATGTGATACGGCTTGGTTGATTATGGTATGAGCTGGTTCTTAATGATTTTGTACCGATTGTGTACACTAGTTCTCGATGACTTGTAGCGATTGTACAGGGGAGAACGGATATGTGGCAGTGAAAAAATGGGAATTCCGCCATGGTCAACCAAATGGTTATTATAGCCCCAATTCCGCCATGGTTTTCCGTACACACATGGGATATAACACAGCCAATTCCGCCATGGTTGTCAAAAAAATTGAATGTTAAAATTTAATCTTTCATGGGATATAACACATGCATTTCGGTAAAAAATGACAAAGTTAAAAAATTGTGTTGATTTTGTCTTTTTTTTTTTACTGTTTTTGGCATTCACCTTGATTATGAACATGCATTCTATTAAATATTTTCAAAAAAAGTGAATGTTAAAATTTTCACTAAAGTTTCATTTTTCATTGGTTAAAGCACGTATTTCAGTGAAAAATTACAAGTTTAAAAAAATTGTTGATTTTGACTTTTCTGCACCCATATCGATTGTGTACATGTTTTCTATTGAATATTACCGAAAAAAGTGGATGTTAAAATTTTCATCAAAACTCCATTTTTCATGAGTTATAACACACGTATTTTGGTGAAAATTACCTAATCAAAAAATTGTTGATTTTGACTTTTCAGTACGATTTTTTATAACTAATTGTAAACATGCATTCTACTGAATATTGTCGAAAAAAGTGAATATTAAATTTTGCTTTGGTAAAATGACCTAACATCATCACCCATTGACCAATACTTAAACTTTGATGCACAATATATGACAGGCACTAAGTTAAATGAAAATGTATAGTGACAGAGCTGATTTTTACTCATGATTTTTTACTTTTCCGGATCTAATGATGTAGGGAAGGCCAAGCCTTTCTGAACGTATAACCATTTGAAATTTCAGATATAGAAGATCTTCCGAGGTGATTGACAAATTAGGAAAATGTTCAGCTGATTTTGCTAACAAAATGGCTGTTGTGTTTGCTGCTTTGGGGCAAAGACTCTACGTAGGTTGAGGCCTGATTTCAAACATTTTCTGGATTTGGCCTTTAATTCTCCAGGGCCAGTTGCTGTTATTTTGAAGCCATGATAACAAAATGTTAGAACATGATTCCAAGTAAAGGTTGGAGAGGAGTCCTTGATGGTAAAGATTGATTCCTAGCAATACTGATTCAATTATAACCTGCTCAAGAGAAATAAAATTAGTAGAATCTGACTTAAATGAGAAAGCTGAAATCATTTTGCTCTGATTTTTCCTTAATATTCCTCCTCCAAAAGCTTCATTTCTGCTATTGATAAATCCATGGACATTCAATTTTAACTGATTTTCTTCAGGTGGATGCCATTTAATGTAGGATATGTAGACTTTTCCTACATCATGTATAATTGCATGCCAAAAGTCTGTCCAGTTGAGTGTGGACCAGATGATGTCCTGAAAACAGTTGGACATAATAGCTTTTAACTCTTCAAATGAAGTTTTTTTTCATTTTTTCTAGGTTCCATATTTCCTTATCAAACAGCCACTTATTCCTACCTTTCCAAAGTTGCCAACAAATGATTGATGGAATAATCTGAATGGCAAAGTTGCACTTTTTGTTTTTACCTGGATTAGACCACCAATGGAATAAAAAAGTATTCAGAGAATATTGTAGAAAAAAAAGTAAATGTTAAAATTTTCACAAAACTTCCATTTTCATGGTTTATAACACACATATTTCGGTGAAAAATTACAAATTCAAAAAATAGTTGATTTTGACTTTTTCTATACGGTTTTCTGCACCCACAATGATTGTGAACATGTTTTATATTAAATATTGTCGAAAAAAATAGAAAGTTAAAATTTTAGCAAAACCTCAATTTTTCATGGGTTAGAACATACGTATTTCGGTGAAAAATTACAAACTCAAAATAATTGTTGATTTTGACTTTTTTTTTACAGTTTCTGCACCCACCTCGATTATGAACATGCGTTCTATTGAATATTGTCGAAAAAAGTGAATGTTAAAATTTTCACCAAACCTCTATTTTTCATGGGTTATAACACATGTATTTCAATGAAAAATTAAAAATTTTAAAAAATTGTTGATTTTGACTTTTTCTATACGGTTTTCTGCACCCACATCGATTGTGAACATACATTCTATTGAATATTGTCGAAAAAAGTGAATGTTAAAATTTTTACCAGGCCTCCATTTTTCATGAGTTGAATACACATATTTCAATGAAAAATTACCAATTCAAAAAATTGTTGATTTAGACTTTTTCTGTACAGTTTTCTACACCCACCTCGATTGTGAATATGCATTGAATAATGTCGAAAAAAGTGAATGTTAAAATTTTCACAAAACCTCCATTTTCATGGGTTATAACACGTATTTCGGTAAAAAATTACAAATTCAAAAAAATTGTTGATTTTGAATTCTTATATACGGTTTTCTGCACCGACATCGATTTTGAACACGTTTTCTATTGAATATTTTCGAAAAAAGTGAATGTTAAAATTTTAACCAAACCTCCATTTTTCATGGCGTATTTCAGTAAAAAAATTAAAAGATCAAAAAAATTGTTGATTATGACTTTTTCTATAAGGTTTTTTGCACACACATCGATTGTGAACATGTTTTCTATTAATTATTGACGAAAAAAAAATGAATGTTAAAATATTCAACAAACTTCCATTTTTCAAAGGTTATAACACATGTTTTTTTGGTGAAAAATTAGCAATTCAAAAAAATTGTTGATTTTCTTTCTTTATACAGTTTTCTGCACCCACCTCGATTGTGAACATGCATTATATTGAATATTGTCGAAAAAAATGAATGTTAAAATTTTTACCAAACCTCCATCTTTCATGGGTTATAATACATGTATTTCGGTAAAAAATGGCAACGTTAAAAATTGTGTTGAATTTGACTTTTGTTTGTACTGTTTATGGCACCCACCTTTGATTGTGAACATGCATTCTATTGAATATTTTTTAAAAAAGTGAATGTTAAAATTTTCACCAAACCTCAATTTTTTATGGGTTATAACATACGTATTTCAGTGAAAAATTACAAATTCAAAAAAATTATTGATTTTGACTGTCCTTTGGGTTTTCTGTACCAAACTTGATTGCGAACATATTTTCTATTGAATATTGTCGAAAACAGTGAATGTTAAGATTTTCACCAAACCTCTATTTTTCATAGGTTATAAACACACGTATTTCGGTGAAAAATTAAAAATTCAAAAAATTGTTGATTTTGACTTTTTTTGTACGGTTTTATGCAACCACATCGATTTTTAACATGTTTTCTATTGAATATGGTCGAAAAAAATTTAATGTCAAAATTTTCACAAAAACTCTATTTTTCATGGGTTATAAACACACGTATTTCAGTGAAAAATTACAAACTCAAAAAAATTGTTGATTTTGACTTTTTTTGTACAGTTTCTGCACCCACCTCAATTGTGAACATGCATTCTAATGAATATTTTCGAAAAAAGTGAATGTTAAAATTTTCACAAAACCTCAATTTTTCATAGGTTATAACACACGTATTTCGGTAAAATATTGCATATTCAAAAAAATGTTGATTTTGACTTTTTCTGTACGGTTTTCTGCACCCACATCGATTGTGAACATGTTTTCTATTATTGTTGAAAAAATTGAATGTTATAATTTTAACCAAACCTCCATTTTTCATAGGATATAACACACGATTTCGGTGAAAAGTTACAAATTAAGAAAAATTGTTGATTTTGACTTTTTCTTTATGATTTTATGCATCTACAACGATTGTGAACATATTTCTATTGAATATTGTATTTTTTTCTAGTGAAAATTGTCTTTTTTGTGTAGAAAAAAGAGAATGTTAAAATTTTCAAAAAAAGTTCATTTTTCATGGGTTATAACACACGTATTTTGGTTAAAAATTACAAATTCAAAAAAATTGTTGAATTTGACTTTTTTTGTACGGTTTTCTATACCCACATTGATTATGAACATGTTTTCTATTGAATATTGTCGAAAAAAGTGAATGTTAAAATTTTAACCAAACCACCAATTTTCTTGGGTTATAACATACGTACTTTGGTGAAAAATTACAAATTGAAAAAAATTATTGATTTTGACTTTTTTTGTACGGTTTTCTATACCCACTTCGACTGTGAACATGTTTTCTATTGAATATTGTTTAAAAAAGTGAACGTTAAAATTTTAACTTAACCTCCATTTTCATGGGTTAAACACACATATTTCAAGGAAAAATTACAAATTCAAAAATTGTTAATTTTTAATTTTTCTTTATGGTTTTCTGCACCCACATCGATTGTGAAAATGTTTCTATTGAATATTGTCTTTTTTGTGTCGAAAAAAGTGAATGTTAAAATTTTTAACAAACGTCCATTTTTCATGGTTTATAACACGCGTATTTCGGTTAAAAATTACAAATTCAAAAAAATTCTTGAATTTGACTATTTTGATGTACGATTTTGATGCACTCACATCGATTGTGAATATTTTTTCTATTGAATATTGTTGAAAAAAGTGAATGTTAAAATTTTAACAAAACCATCATTTTTCATGGGTTATAACACACGTATTTTGGTGAAAAATTACAAATTGAAAAAAATTGTTGAATGTGACTTTTTCTATACGGTTTTATGCACCCACATCATTTGCGAACATGTTTTCTATTGAATATTGTTGAAAAAGATGAATGTTAAAAATTTAACCAAACCACAATTTTTCATGGGTTATAACACACGTATTTTGGCGAAAATTTACAAATTGAAAAAAATTGTTGATTTTGACTTTTACTGTACGGTTTTTCGCACCCACATCGATTGTGTACATGCTTTCTATTGAATATTGTGTGATTCGGTGCTGCCTTAGTGAAAATGAAAACATGGAAATGTGATGCACACAAGGCAAGCCTCTAACCTCTGACCTCCATTGCTGTATTACTCATTAAAGTTGGTAGTACTATTCATATACTTTTCAGAGGGAATTAAAGAATTGAAACTTTAGTAATCACTAAAGTTGCTTTTCTATAATTCCTGCTTTAGATCATAAGATGTTTCATGTACTGGAGTAGTGGTTCACATACTTGTAACGGTGTGGTCGGGTATATCCGGCACCGTATTTTGCTCATGAAGGTATAAAGTTTTCCTTTAAAAAAAATTGTTGAAAAAAGTGAATGTTAAAAATTTAACCAAACTACAATTTTTCATGGGTTATAACATACGTATTTTTGTGAAAAATTACAAATTGAAAAAAAATGTTGATTTTGACTTTTTTTGTACAGTTTTCTGGACCCATATCGATTTTGTACATGCTTTCTATTGAATATTATCGAAAAAAATTGAAGGTTAAAATTTTCACCAAAGCTACATTTTTAAATGTTTATAGCACACGTATTTCAGTGAAAAATTATAACTTCAAAAAATTGTTGATTTTGACTTTTTCTATATGGTTTTTTGCACCCACATCGATTGTGAACATGTTTTCTATTTAATATTTTTGAAAAAAGTAAATGTTAAAAATTTTACCAAACCACCATATTTCATGGGATATAACACACGTATTTTGGTTAAAAATTACAAATTGAAAAAAATTGTTGATTTCGACTTTTTCTTTACAGTTTTTTGCACCCACATCGATTGTGTACATGTCTTCTAATGAATATTATCGAAAAAAGTGACTGTTAAAATTTTCACCAAAGCTCCATTTTTCATGGGTTATAACACATGTATTTAAATGAAAAATTATAAACTCAAAAAAATTGTTGATTTTGGCTTTTTCTATATTTTTTTCTTCACCTACATCGATTGTGAACATGCCTTTAGGGGTGATATCGAGCCGAGCCCGAGCTTTAGGGTGTTCAGGCCCGGCTCATTTATTAATCGAGTCTAAAAATCTTAAAACCTACATTTTTCGTTGGTTATAACACACATATTTCGGTAAAAAATTACAAATTCTAAAAATTTTTTGATTTTGAGTTTTTCTATACGGTTTTGTTCACCACATCAATTGTGAACATGTTATCTATTGAATATTGTTGAAGAAATTGAATGTTAAAATTTTAAACAAACCTCCATTTTTTACGGTTATAACAAACGTATTTCAAGGAAAAATTACAAATTCAAAACAATTGTTGATTTTGACTTTTTCTTTACGGTTTTCTGATCCCACGTCGATTGTGAACATGTATATATTGAATATTTTTTTTTGTGTCGAATAAATTGAATGTTAAAATTTTTAACAAACGTCCATTTTTCATTCGTTTTAACACACGTATTTCTGTGAAAAATTACAAATTCAAAAAAATTGTTGAATTTGAATTTTTCTGTACAGTTTTCTGCACCCACATCGATTGTGAACATGTTTTCTATTGAATATTATCGAAAAAAGTGAACGATAAATTTAACGAAACCACCATTTTTCATGTGTTATAACACATATTTTGGTGAAAAATTACAAATTGGAAAAAAATAGTTGATTTTGACTTTTTCTGTACGGTTATCGGTACCGACATAGATTGTGTACATCTTTTCTATTAAAAAATATTGTCGAAAAATTGAATGTAAATTTTCACAAAACTGACATTTTTCATGGGTTATAACACACGTATTTCAGTGAATTACAAACTAAAAAAATGGTTGATTTTGACTTTTTCAATACGATTTTCAGCACCCACATCGATTGTGAACATGTTTTCTATTGAATATTGTTTAAAAAATTGAATGTCAAAATTTTAACCAAACCTCCATTTTCATGGGTTATAACACACAAATTTCCGTGAAAATTTACAAAGTCAAAAAAATTGTTGATTTTGACTTTTTTTTGTACGATTTTCTGCACCCACATTGATTGTGAACATGTTTTCTACTGAATATTGTCGAAAAAAGGGAAAGTTCAAATTTTAACCAAACCTCCATTTTTGAAGGGTTATAACACACGTATTTTGGTGAAAAATTACAAATTTTAAAAAATTGTTGAATTTGACCTTTTATGTACGGTTTTCGGCACCCACATCGATTGTAAACATGTTTTCTATTGAATATTGTCGAAAAACGTGAATGTTAAAAATTTAACCAAACCACCATTTTTCATGGGTTATAACACATGTATTTTGGTGAAAATTACAAATTGAAAAAATTGTTGATTTTGACTTTTTCTGTATGATTTTCTGCACCAACATCGATTGTGTACATGTTTTCTATTGAATATCGTCGAAAAAAGTGAAAGTTAAAATTTTCACCAAAGCTTCATTTTTCATGGGTTATAACACATGTATTTTTGTGAAAAATTACAAATTCAATAAAGTTGTTGAATTTGACTTTTTCTGTGCGGTTTTGTGCACACCACATTGATTGTGAACATGTTTTCTATTGAATATTGTCAAAAACATTGAATGTCAATTTTAACCAAACCTCCATTTTTTATGGGTTATAACACACGTCTTTCGGTGAAAAATTACAAACTAAAAAAAATTGTTGATTTTGACTTTTTCAATACGAATTTCAACACCCACATCGATTGTGAACATGTTTTCTATTGAATATTGTCGAAAAAATTGAATGTTAAAATTTTAACCAAACCTCCATTTTCATGGGTTATAACACAAGTATTTCGGTGAAAATTTACAAAGTAAAAAAATTGTTAACTTTGACTTTTTCTGTACGGTTTTCTGCACCCACTTCGAATGTGAACATGTTTTCTGTTGAATGTTGTCGAAAAAATTGAATGTAAAAATTTTAACCAAACCTCAAATTTTCATGGGTTATAACACACGTATTTCAGTGAAAAATTACAAACTCAAAAAATTGTTCATTTTTACATTTTCCATAAAGTTTCTGCACCCAACTCGATTGTGAACAAGTGTTCTAATAAATATTGTCGAAAAAAGTGAATGTAAAAATTATCACAAAAACTCCATTTTTAATGGGTTATAACACGTATTTTTGTGAAAAATTACAAATTCAAAAAAATTGTTGATTTTGTATTTTTCAATACAATTTTCTGCACCCACATTGATTGTGAACATGTTTTCTACTGAATATTGTTAAAAAAGGGAATGCTAAAATTTTAACCAAACCTCCATTTTTCATGGGTTATAACACACGTATTTTGGTGAAAATTACAAATTCAAAAACATTGTTGAATTTGGCCTTTTCTGTTCGGTTTTTGGCACCCACATCGATTGTAAACATGATTTCAATTGAATATTGTCGAAAAAAGTGAATGTTAAAAATTTAACCAAACCACCATTTTTCATGGGTTATAACACGCGTATTTTGGTGAAAAATTACAAATTGAACAAATTGTTGATTTTGACTTTTTCTGCACCCACATCGATTGTGTACATGTTTTCCATTGAATATTGTCGAAAAAAGTGAATGTCAAAATTTTCACCAAAGCTTCATTTTTTATGGGTTATAAGACACGTATTTTGGTGAAAATTTACAAATTCAAAAAAATTATTGAATTTGACCTTTCTGTACGGATTTCGGCACCCACATCGATTTTGAACATGTTTTCTATTGAATATTGTCGGAAAAAGTGAATGTTAAAAATTAACCAAACCACCATTTTTTATGGGTCATAACACACGTATTTTAGGGAATAATTACATATTGAAAAAATTGTTGATTTTGAATTTTTCTGTACGATTTTCTTTATCGACATCGATTGTGCAAATGTTTTCTATTGAATATTGTCGAAAAAAGTGAATGTCAAAATTTTCACCAAAGCTTCATTTTTCATGGGTTATAACACACGTATTTTGGTGAAAAATTACAAATTAATTTTTTATTTAATTTGACCTTTTCTTTACGGTTATCGGCACCCACATCGATTGTGAATATGTTTTCTATTGAATATTGTCGAAAAAAGTGAATGTTAAAAATTTAACCAAACGACTATTTTTCATGGGTTATAACACACATATTTTGGTGAAAAATTACAAATTGAAATAATTGTTGATTTTGACTTTTTCTGTACGATTTTCTTCTCCCACATCGATTGTATACTTGTTTTCTATTCAATTTTTCGAAAAGTGTGAATGTTAAAATTTTCACCAAAACTTCATTTTTCATTGGTTATAACATGTATTTTGGTGAAAGATTACAAATTCAAAAAAATTGTTCAATTTGACTTGTTCTGTATGATTTTCTGAACCCACATTGATTGTGAACATTTTTTCTATTGAATATTGTCGAAAAAAGTGAATGTTAAAAATTTAACCAAACCACCATTTTTCATGGGTTATAACACATGTATTTTGGTGAAAATTACAAATTGAAAAAATTGTTGATTTTGACTTTTTTTGTATGATTTTCTGCACCAACATCGATTGTGTACATGTTTTTTATTGAATATCGTCGAAAAAAGTGAAAGTTAAAATTTTCACCAAAGCTTCATTTTTCATGGGTTATAACACATGTATTTTTGTGAAAAATTACAAATTCAATAAAATTGTTGAATTTGACTTTTTCTGTGCGGTTTTGTGCACACCACATTGATTGTGAACATGTTTTCTATTGAATATTGTCAAAAACATTGAATGTCAATTTTAACCAAACCTCCATTTTTATGGGTTATAACACACGTCTTTCGGTGAAAAATTACAAACTAAAAAAAATTGTTGATTTTGACTTTTTCAATACGAATTTCAACACCCACATCGATTGTGAACATGTTTTCTATTGAATATTGTCGAAAAAATTGAATGTTAAAATTTTAACCAAACCTCCATTTTCATGGGTTATAACACAAGTATTTCGGTGAAAATTTACAAAGTAAAAAAATTGTTAACTTTGACTTTTTCTGTACGGTTTTCTGCACCCACTTCAAATGTGAACATGTTTTCTGTTGAATGTTGTCGAAAAAATTGAATGTAAAAATTTTATCCAAACCTCAAATTTTCATGGGTTATAACACACGTATTTCAGTGAAAAATTACAAACTCAAAAAATTGTTTATTTTTACATTTTCCATAAAGTTTCCGCACCCAACTCGATTGTGAACAAGTGTTCTAATAAATATTGTCGAAAAAAGTGAATGTAAAAATTATCACCAAAACTCCATTTTTAATGGGTTATAACACGTATTTTTGTGAAAAATTACAAATTCAAAAAAATTGTTGATTTTGTATTTTTCTATACAGTTTTCTGCACCCACATTGATTGTGAACATGTTTTCTACTGAATATTGTTGAAAAAAGGGAATGCTAAAATTTTAACCAAACCTCCATTTTTCATGGGTTATAACACACGTATTTTGGTGAAAATTACAAATTCAAAAACATTGTTGAATTTGGCCTTTTCTGTACGGTTTTTGGCACCCACATCGATTGTAAACATGATTTCAATTGAATATTGTCGAAAAAAGTGAACGTTAAAAATTTAACCAAACCACCATTTTTCATGGGTTATAACACACGTATTTTGGTGAAAAATTACAAATTGAACAAATTGTTGATTTTGACTTTTTCTGCACCCACATCGATTGTGTACATGTTTTCCATTGAATATTGTCGAAAAAAGTGAATGTCAAAATTTTCACCAAAGCTTCATTTTTGATGGGTTATAACACACATATTTTGGTGAAAATTTACAAATTCAAAAAAATTATTGAATTTGACCTTTCTGTACGGATTTCGGCACCCACATCGATTTTGAACATGTTTTCTGTTGAATATTGTCGGAAAAAGTGAATGTTAAAAATTAACCAAACCACCATTTTTCATGGGTCATAACACACGTATTTTAGGGAAAAATTACATATTGAAAAAATTGTTGATTTTTACTTTTTCTGTACGATTTTCTTTATCGACATCGATTGTGCAAATGTTTTCTATTGAATATTGTCGAAAAAAGTGAATGTCAAAATTTTCACCAAAGCTTCATTTTTCATGGGTTATAACACACGTATTTTGGTGAAAAATTACAAATTCATTTTTTTTTTAATTTGACCGTTTCTTTACGGTTATCGGCACCCACATCGATTGTGAATATGTTTTCTATTGAATATTGTCGAAGAAAGTGAATGTTAAAAATTTAACCAAATCACTATTTTTCATGGGTTATAACACACTTATTTTGGTGAAAAATTACAAATTGAAATAATTGTTGATTTTGACTTTTTCTGTACGATTTTCTGCTCCCACATCGATTGTATACTTGTTTTCTATTCAATTTTTCGAAAAGTGTGAATGGTAAAATTTTCACCAAAACGTCATTTTTCATTGGTTATAACATGTATTTTGGTGAAAGATTACAAATTCAAAAAAATTGTTCAATTTGACTTGTTCTGTACGATTTTCTGAACCCACATTGATTGTGAACATTTTTTCTATTGAATATTGTCGAAAAAAGTGAATGTTAAAAATTTAACCAAACCACCATTTTTCATGGGTTATAACACATGTATTTTGGTGAAAATTACAAATTGAAAAAATTGTTGATTTTGACTTTTTCTGTATGATTTTCTGCACAAACATCGATTGTGTACATGTTTTCTATTGAATATCGTCGAAAAAAGTGAAAGTTAAAATTTTCACCAAAGCTTCATTTTTCATGGGTTATAACACATGTATTTTTGTGAAAAATTAAAAATTCAATAAAATTGTTGAATTTGACTTTTTCTGTGCGGTTTTGTGCACACCACATTGATTGTGAACATGTTTTCTATTGAATATTGTCAAAAACATTGAATGTCAATTTTAACCAAACCTCCATTTTTATGGGTTATAACACACGTCTTTCGGTGAAAAATTACAAACTTAAAAAAATTGTTGATTTTGACTTTTTCAATACGAATTTCAACACCCACATCGATTGTGAACATATTTTCTATTGAATATTGTCGAAAAAATTGAATGTTAAAATTTTAACCAAACCTCCATTTTCATGGGTTATAACACAAGTATTTCGGTGAAAATTTACAAAGTAAAAAAATTGTTAACTTTGACTTTTTCTGTACGGTTTTCTGCACCCACTTCGAATGTGAACATGTTTTCTGTTGAATGTTGTCGAAAAAATTGAATGTAAAATTTTAACCAAAACTCAAATTTTCATGGCTTATAACACACGTATTTCAGTGAAAAATTACAAACTCAAAAAATTGTTTATTTTTACATTTTCCATAAAGTTTCTGCACCCAACTCGATTGTGAACAAGTGTTCTAACAAATATTGTCGAAAAAAGTGAATGTAAAAATTATCACCAAAACTCCATTTTTAATGGGTTATAACACGTATTTTTGTGAAAAATTACAAATTCAAAAAAATTGTTGATTTTGTATTTTTCTATACAGTTTTCTGCACCCACATCGATTGTGTACATGTTTTCCATTGAATATTGTCGAAAAAAGTGAATGTCAAAATTTTCACCAAAGCTTCATTTTTGATGGGTTATAAGACACGTATTTTGGTGAAAATTTACAAATTCAAAAAAATTATTGAATTTGACCTTTCTGTACGGATTTTGGCACCCACATCGATTTTGAACATGTTTTCTATTGAATATTGTCGGAAAAAGTGAATGTTAAAAATTAACCAAACCACCATTTTTCATGGGTCATAACACACGTATTTTAGGGAATAATTACATATTGAAAAAATTGTTGATTTTGAATTTTTCTGTACGATTTTCTTTATCGACATCGATTGTGCAAATGTTTTCTATTGAATATTGTCGAAAAAAGTGAATGTCAAAATTTTCACCAAAGCTTCATTTTTCATGGGTTATAACACACGTATTTTGGTGAAAAATTACAAATTAATTTTTTATTTAATTTGACCTTTTCTTTACGGTTATCGGCACCCACATCGATTGTGAATATGTTTTCTATTGAATATTGTCGAAAAAAGTGAATGTTAAAAATTTAACCAAACGACTATTTTTCATGGGTTATAACACACGTATTTTGGTGAAAAATTACAAATTGAAATAATTGTTGATTTTGACTTTTTCTGTAAGATTTTCTTCTCCCACATCGATTGTATACTTGTTTTCTATTCAATTTTTCGAAAAGTGTGAATGTTAAAATTTTCACCAAAACTTCATTTTTCATTGGTTATAACATGTATTTTGGTGAAAGATTACAAATTCAAAAAAATTGTTCAATTTGACTTGTTCTGTACGATTTTCTGAACCCACATTGATTGTGAACATTTTTTCTATTGAATATTGTCGAAAAAAGTGAATGTTAAAAATTTAACCAAACCACCATTTTTCATGGGTTATAACACATGTATTTTGGTGAAAATTACAAATTGGAAAAATTGTTGATTTTGACTTTTTCTGTATGATTTTCTGCACCAACATCGATTGTGTACATGTTTTCTATTGAATATCGTCGAAAAAAGTGAAAGTTAAAATTTTCACCAAAGCTTCATTTTTCATGGGTTATAACACATGTATTTTTGTGAAAAATTACAAATTCAATAAAATTGTTGAATTTGACTTTTTCTGTGCGGTTTTGTGCACACCACATTGATTGTGAACATGTTTTCTATTGAATATTGTCAAAAACATTGAATGTCAATTTTAACCAAACCTCCATTTTTATGGGTTACAACACACGTCTTTCGGTGAAAAATTACAAACTAAAAAAAATTGTTGATTTTGACTTTTTCAATACGAATTTCAACACCCACATCGATTGTGAACATGTTTTCTATTGAATATTGTCGTAAAAATTGAATGTTAAAATTTTAACCAAACCTCCATTTTCATGGGTTATAACACAAGTATTTCGGTGAAAATTTACAAAGCAAAAAAATTGTTAACTTTGACTTTTTCTGTACGGTTTTCTGCACCCACTTCAAATGTGAACATGTTTTCTGTTGAATGTTGTCGAAAAAATTGAATGTAAAAATTTTATCCAAACCTCAAATTTTCATGGGTTATAACACACGTATTTCAGTGAAAAATTACAAACTCAAAAAATTGTTTATTTTTACATTTTCCATAAAGTTTCCGCACCCAACTCGATTGTGAACAAGTGTTCTAATAAATATTGTCGAAAAAAGTGAATGTAAAAATTATCACCAAAACTCCATTTTTAATGGGTTATAACACGTATTTTTGTGAAAAATTACAAATTCAAAAAAATTGTTGATTTTGTATTTTTCTATACAGTTTTCTGCACCCACATTGATTGTGAACATGTTTTCTACTGAATATTGTTGAAAAAAGGGAATGCTAAAATTTTAACCAAACCTCCATTTTTCATGGGTTATAACACACGTATTTTGGTGAAAATTACAAATTCAAAAACATTGTTGAATTTGGCCTTTTCTGTACGGTTTTTGGCACCCACATCGATTGTAAACATGATTTCAATTGAATATTGTCGAAAAAAGTGAACGTTAAAAATTTAACCAAACCACCATTTTTCATGGGTTATAACACACGTATTTTGGTGAAAAATTACAAATTGAACAAATTGTTGATTTTGACTTTTTCTGCACCCACATCGATTGTGTACATGTTTTCCATTGAATATTGTCGAAAAAAGTGAATGTCAAAATTTTCACCAAAGCTTCATTTTTGATGGGTTATAAGACACGTATTTTGGTGAAAATTTACAAATTCAAAAAAATTATTGAATTTGACCTTTCTGTTCGGATTTCGGCACCCACATCGATTTTGAACATGTTTTCTGTTGAATATTGTCGGAAAAAGTGAATGTTAAAAATTAACCAAACCACCATTTTTCATGGGTCATAACACACGTATTTTAGGGAAAAATTACATATTGAAAAAATTGTTGATTTTTACTTTTTCTGTACGATTTTCTTTATCGACATCGTTTGTGCAAATGTTTTCTATTGAATATTGTCGAAAAAAGTGAATGTCAAAATTTTCACCAAAGCTTCATTTTTCATGGGTTATAACACACGTATTTCGGTGAAAATTACAAATTCATTTTTTTTTTAATTTGACCTTTTCTTTACGGTTATCGGCACCCACATCGATTGTGAATATGTTTTCTATTGAATATTGTCGAAAAAAGTGAATGTTAAAAATTTAACCAAACCACTATTTTTCATGGGTTATAACACACGTATTTTGGTGAAAAATTACAAATTGAAATAATTGTTGATTTTGACTTTTTCTGTACGATTTTCTGCTCCCACATCGATTGTATACTTGTTTTCTATTCAATTTTTCGAAAAGTGTGAATGTTAAAATTTTCACCAAAACTTCATTTTTCATTGGTTATAACATGTATTTTGGTGAAAGATTACAAATTCAAAAAAATTGTTCAATTTGACTTGTTCTGTACGATTTTCTGAACTCGCATTGATTGTGAACTTTTTTTCTATTGAATATTGTCGAAAAAAGTGAATGTTAAAAATTTAACCAAACCACCATTTTTCATGGGTTATAACTCACGTATTTTGGTGAAAAATTAAAAATTAAAAAAAAATGTTGATTTTAACTTTTTTTGTACGATTTTCTGCACCCACATCGATTGTGTAAATGTTTTCTATTGAATATTGTCGAAAAAAGATGTTAAACTTTTCACTAAAGTTTTTATTTTTCGTGGCTTATAACACACGTATTTTAGTGAAAAATTACATGTTCAAATAAATTGTTGAATTCGACTTTTTCTGTACGATTTTCTGCAACCACATCGATTATGAACATGTTTCTATTGAATATTGTCGAAAAAGGGAATGTTAAAATTTTAACCAAACCTCCATTTTTCATGGGTTAGAACTCACGTATTACTGTGAAAAATTACAAATTCAAAAAAATGGTTGAATTTGACATTTTCTGTACGATTTTCGGCACTCATATCGACTGTGAACACGTTTTCTATTAAATATTGGCGAACAAAGTGAATGCTAAAATTTTAACCAAACCACCATTTTTCATGGGTTTATAACACACTTATTTTGGTGACAAATTTCAAATTGAAAAAATTATTGATTTTGACTTTTTCTGTACGATTTTCTGCACCCACATCGATTGTGTACAAGGTTTCTAATGAATATTGTCGAAAAAATTGAATGTTAACATTTTAACCAAACCATTATTTTTCGTGGGTTATAACACACGTATTTGGTGAAAAATGACAAATTGAAAAAAATTGTTGATTTTGACTTTTTCTGTAAGATTTTTTGTACCCACTTCGATTGTGAACATGTTTTCTATTGAATGTGGTCGAAAAAAATTGAATGTAAAATTTTTAACCAAACCTCAATTTTTCATGGGTTATTGATGAGGTGAATTTATTCACCTTTTATGTAACGTTCATCCTTAATTCCCTGGTCGTTCTTGTTTCTTTTTATTTGTTTTAGTGTTTTATTTGTAGTATTATCAACCATGGTGGATTCTTGGAAGATGGAAACCATATGAAAGCCAAATTGGATGCAAATTGGAAGAAAAGATTGAGAAAGATCAAGAAAGGTGTGATTTAGGCCAAAAATGTGCTGAAGAACAAATGCTGAAAAAATCTGCCAGTGTTTTGTATTTTGATCATATCTCTCTCAATTTAACTCCAAATGGAATGATTCTGGTGCCATTGGAAAGATAGGAGGAAGAGCTACAACGTTCATGTTTTACGTTTTTCCTAATTCAGACGGGAGGACATCGAAAAATGGCTTGCAAGTGACCTTCTCGGAGGGCATTCCTCCGCGTCGCGACGCATATATGGGTGTCGCGACGCCTAGAGGCCAAAAAGTGGGCAGAGACATTGTTCCTTAGTGTCGCGACAAACCACACAAGATTCTAAACAATCTACTCTAATCCTCCTTGTGGCTATTAAGGTAAGATTAGAACAAATTATCCTTAAATAATTTACTGCACTTTTATAAAATATTCATTGTATATAATCCGGCCAAATCATGCACAATTATGAAGAACACAACAAAACTTATTCCACAAAAACCACAAGATAAATCTTAACATATAAATTAGGCACAAAAACCACACATTAACACAATATATCAACAACCCATAACCATAATCCAAGGGTGATAGCAAATTAGCACATCAAAGCTTCTAAGAACATCACAATAAATTAATTAAAGCAAGGAATTAATAAAAGAAATACAAAGAGTAGCACTCCCCTTTGAAGATTCAAGCCCAAAGTTCCAAGCTTTCTTTACAAATCAAGTCCTTAGATCCAAGACTTTACAAGAACTCTTCTCCAATGGATGCTATTTACATCAAGAACACACAATAGTTGTGTGTTCTTGTGGAAGAGCTAAAGAGAAATGCTCTCTAATCTAACAAAACTAATCTAACTAATGGTGGAGACTTTTTCCTCCTTGGTTAGCTTTTTGTTTTCCAGCCCTTTGTAGGTGTTTTATGCTCTCCAAAGTCGTCCAAAATATGCCCCTACCGACACTCCACCGACACATGCACATTGCTTGATGGTTGGAGAGTCATTTTTGACCATTTTGAGGCTGCAGACCCTCCGCGTCGCGACTCCCAGCACTCCGGCGTCGCGACACTAAGGAACAATGTCTCTGCCCACTTTTTGGCCTCTAGGCGTCGCGACACCCATATATGCGTCGCGACGCGGAGGAATGCCCTCCGAGAAGGTCACTTGCAAGCCATTTTTCGATATCCTCCCGTCTGAATTAGGAAAAACGTAAAACATAAAAGTTGTAGCGCTTCCTCTTAGCTTTCCAATGGCACCAGAATCATTCCATTTGGAGTTAAATTGAGAGAGATATGATCAAAATACAAAACACTGGCAGATTTTTTCAGCATTTGTTCTTCAGCACATTTTTGGCCTAAATCACACATTTCTTGATCTTTCTCAATCTTTTCTTCCAATTTGCATCCAATTTGGCTTTCATATGGTTTCCATCTTCCAAGAATCCACCATGGTTGATAATACTACAAATAAAATACTAAAACAAATAAAAAGAAACAAGAACGACCAAAGAATTAAGGATAAACGTTACATAAAAGGTGAATAAATTCACCTCATCAGTTATAACACACGTATTTCAGTGAAAAATTACAAACTTAAAAAAATGGTTGAATTTTACTTTTTCTGTACAGTTTCTGCACCCAGCTCAATTGTGAATATGTGTCCTAAAGAATATTGTCGAAAAAAGGGAATGCTAAAAATTTAATCAAACCTCTATTTTTCAAGGGTTGTAACACACGTATTTTGGTGAAAAATTACAAATTCAAAAAAAAATATTGAATTTGAACATTTTTGTACGGTTTTCGGCACCCACATCGATTGTGAACATGTTTTCTATTGAATATTGTCGAAAAAAGAAGTTTTAGTGAAAATTTTGACATTCACTATTTTCGACAATATTCAATAGAAAACATGTACACAATCGATGTGGGTACAGAAAAAGTCAAAAACAATAATTTTTTCAATTTTTAATTTTTCACCAAAATATGTGTGTTATTAACCACGAAAAATGGTGGTTTGGTTAAATTTTTAACATTCACTTTTTTTGGCAATATTCAATAGAAAACATGTTCACAATTGATGTGGGTGCCGAAAACCGTACAGCAAAAGTCAAATTCAACAATTTTTTTGAATTTGTAATTTTTCATCAAAATACGTGTGTTATAGCCCATGAAAAATGGTGGTTTTGTTAAATTTTTAACATTCACTGTTTTCGACAATATTCAAGTTCACAGGATCCAAGACCTTTCACCAAACATTTCATGGACTAGATGCTCTAAACAAGGAAACTCAGCCGCCAAGTTACTAGAAAAATTAGCACCACATCTCCGCAACAAACCTTCTATGAAGAAAAGCATCTTCATCGAAAAATTCAGAACGTTATCAGACTAGAGAGATTGAACATCCCATACATCAAAAGATCAAGGCAGCAATGAAGGCCTCCTTAAATCAAGTAAGCTTAGATATGGCCATGGCTGCTGGAGTTCAAGCCATTTGCCAATGTCTCTTATATTATAGTTCGCATACTCAGTGATTATTGCCTCTGGTTCGAACCCCTTGATTCACATCACAATTGGTCAATAGCTGCTGATGTTAGGCTATTTTACCACATCACGAGTTTCACTACTGTGCTTATAGTGTGTAATGCAGATGACAATATATCTTGTCTCTTTTTTGTCACTCCTGGTGAATATAGAAAGATACATTGTAAGGAGTTTTTTGGCAGAAAGCAACTCATTTTGCTGCAAGATGAAAAAGTCGGGCTTTGTAAGTATATAAAGGTTTTTAGTCCATGGACAGCCTTTATATAATTACAAACAACTGCAATTCGTCTTACTCGAAAGGTTGCTTCTCTGATGTTTAGTGAATGTTGTAAAAAAAGTGAAAATTAAATGCTTCACAAAACCTCGATTTTTTTTCATGAGTTATAACACACGTTTTTTGACGAAAAAATGGCAAAAATGTGAAAATTCAAAAACGCGTTAGCCGTGAGCATTTTTTGTACTGTTTTTTGCACCCATCCTAATTATGAACATGCATTCTAGTGAATGTTGCAAAAAAAGTGAAAATTAAATGCTTCACAAAACCTCGATTTTTTTTCATGAGTTATAACACACGTTTTTTGACGAAAAAATGGCAAAAATGTGAAAATTCAAAAACGCGTTAGCCGTGAGCATTTTTTGTGCTGTTTTTTGCACCCATCCTAATTATGAACATGCATTCTAGTGAATGTTGCAAAAAAAGTGAAAATTAAATGCTTCAAAAAACCTCGATTTTTTTTCATGAGTTATAACACACGTTTTTTGACGAAAAAATGGCAAAAATGTGAAAATTCAAAAACGCGTTAGCCGTGAGCATTTTTTGTGCTGTTTTCTGCACCCATCCTAATTATGAACATGCATTCTAGTGAATGTTGCAAAAAAGTGAAAATTAAATGCTTCACAAAACCTCGATTTTTTTTCATGAGTTATAACACAAATTTTTTGACGAAAAAATGGCAAAAATGTTAAAATTCAAAAACGCGTTAGCCGTGAGCATTTTTTGTGCTGTTTTTTGCACCCATCCTACTTATGAACATGCATTCTAGTGAATGTTGCAAAAAAAGTGAAAATTAAATGCTTCACAAAACCTCGATTTTTTTCATGAGTTATAACACACGTTTTTTGACGAAAAAATGGCAAAAATGTGAAAATTCAAAAACGCGTTAGCCGTGAGCATTTTTTGAGCTGTTTTTTGCACCCATCCTAATTATGAACATGCATTCTAGTGAATGTTGTAAACAAAGTGAAAATTAAATGCTTCACAAAACCTCGATTTTTTTTCATGAGTTATAACACATGTTTTTTGACGAAAAAATGGCAAAAATGTGAAAAATTCAAAAACGCGTTAGCCGTGAGCATTTTTTGTGCTGTTTTTTGCACCCATCGTAATTATGAACATGCATTCTAGTGAATGTTGCAAAAAAAGTGAAAATTAAATGCTTCACAAAACCTCAATTTTTTTTCATGAGTTATAACACACGTTTTTTGACGAAAAAATGGAAAAAATGTTAAAATTCAAAAACGCGTTAGACGTGAGCATTTTTTGTGCTGTTTTTTGCACCCATCCTAATTATGAACATGCATTCTAGTGAATGTTGCAAAAAAAGTGAAAATTAAATGCTTCACAAAACCTCAATTTTTTTTCATGAGTTATAACACACGTTTTTTGACGAAAATATGGCAAAAATGTTAAAATTCAAAAACTCGTTAGCCGTGAGCATTTTTTGTGCTGTTTTTTGCACCCATCCTAATTATGAACATGTATTCTAGTGAATGTTGCAAAAAAAGTGAAAATTAAATGCTTCACAAAACCTCGATTTTTTTTCATGAGTTATAACACACGTTTTTTGACGAAAAAATGGCAAAAATGTCAAAATTCAAAAACACGTTAGCCGTGAGCATTTTTTGTGCTGTTTTTTGCACCTATCCTAATTATGAACATGCATTCTAGTGAATGTTGTAAAAAAGTGAAAATTAAATGCTTCACAAAACCTCGATTTTTTTTCATGAGTTATAACATAAATTTTTTGACGAAAAAAAGGCAAAAATGTGAAAATTCAAAAACGCGTTAGCCGTGAGAATTTTTTGTGCTGTTTTTTGCACCCATCCTAATTATGAACATGCATTCTAGTGAATGTTGCAAAAAAAGTGAAAATTAAATGCTTCACAAAACCTCGATTTTTTTTCATGAGTTATAACACACGTTTTTTGACGAAAAAATGGCAAAAATGTGAAAATTCAAAAACGCGTTAGCCGAAAGCATTTTTTGTGCTGTTTTTTGCACCAATCCTAATTATGAACATGCATTCTAGTGAATGTTGCAAAAAAATGGAAAATTAAATGCTTCACAAAACCTCGATTTTTTTTCATGAGTTATAACACACGTTTTTTGACGAAAAAATGGCAAAAATGTGAAAAATTCAAAAACGCGTTAGCCGTGAGCATTTTTTGTGCTGTTTTTTGCACCCATCCTAATTATGAACATGCATTCTAGTGAATGTTGTAAAAAAGTGAAAATTAAATGCTTCACAAAACCTCGATTTTTTTTCATGAGTTATAACACAAATTTTTTGACGAAAAAATGGCAAAAATGTGAAAATTCAAAAACGCGTTAGCCGTGAGAATTTTTTGTGCTGTTTTTTGCACCCATCCTAATTATGAACATGCATTCTAGTGAATGTTGCAAAAAAAGCGAAAATTAAATGCTTCACAAAACCTCGATTTTTTTTCATGAGTTATAACACACGTTTTTTGACGAAAAAATGATAAAAATGTGAAAATTCAAAAACGCGTTAGCCGTGAGCATTTTTTGTGCTGTTTTTTGCACCCATCCTAATTATGAACATGCATTCTAGTGAATGTTGTAAACAAAGTGAAAATTAAATGCTTCACAAAATCTCGATTTTTTTTCATGAGTTATAACACACGTTTTTTGATGAAAAAATGGCAAAAATGTGAAAAATACAAAAACGCGTTAGCCGTGAGAATTTTTTGTGCTGTTTTTTGCACCCATCCTAATTATGAACATGCATTCTAGTGAATGTTGCAAAAAAAGCGAAAATTAGATGCTTCACAAAACTTCGATTTTTTTTCCTGAGTTATAACACACGTTTTTTGACGAAAAAATGGCAAAAATGTTAAAATTCAAAAACGCGTTAGCCGAAAGCATTTTTTGTGCTGTTTTTTGCACCCATCCTAATTATGAACATGCATTCTAGTGAATGTTGCAAAAAAAGTGAAAATTAAATGCTTCACAAAACCTCGATTTTTTTTCATGAGTTATAACACACGTTTTTTGACGAAAAAATGGCAAAAATGTGAAAAATTCAAAAACGCGTTAGCCGTGAGCATTTTTTGTGCTGTTTTTTGCACCCATCCTAATTATGAACATGCATTCTAGTGAATGTTGTAAAAAAGTGAAAATTAAATGCTTCACAAAACCTCGATTTTTTTTCATGAGTTATAACACAAATTTTTTGACGAAAAAATGGCAAAAATGTGAAAATTCAAAAACGCGTTAGCCGTGAGAATTTTTTGTGCTGTTTTTTGCACCCATCCTAATTATGAACATGCATTCTAGTGAATGTTGCAAAAAAAGCGAAAATTAAATGCTTCACAAAACCTCGATTTTTTTTCATGAGTTATAACACATGTTTTTTGACGAAAAAATGGCAAAAATGTGAAAATTCAAAAACGCGTTAGCCGTGAGCATTTTTTGTGCTGTTTTCTGCACCCATCCTAATTATGAACATGCATTCTAGTGAATGTTGCAAAAAAGTGAAAATTAAATGCTTCACAAAACCTCGATTTTTTTTCATGAGTTATAACACACGTTTTTTGACGAAAAAATGGCAAAAATGTTAAAATTCAAAAACGCGTTAGCCGTGAGCATTTTTTGTGCTGTTTTTTGCACCCATCCTACTTATGAACATGCATTCTAGTGAATGTTGCAAAAAAAGTGAAAATTAAATGCTTCACAAAACCTCGATTTTTTTCATGAGTTATAACACACGTTTTTTGACAAAAAATGGCAAAAATGTGAAAATTCAAAAACGCGTTAGCCGTGAGCATTTTTTGAGCTGTTTTTTGCACCCATCTTAATTATGAACATGCATTCTAGTGAATGTTGTAAACAAAGTGAAAATTAAATGCTTCACAAAACCTCGATTTTTTTTCATGAGTTATAATAAATTTTTTGACGAAAAAATGGCAAAAATATGAAAATTCAAAAACGCCTTAGCCGTGAGAATTTTTTGTGCTGTTTTTTGCACCCATCCTAATTATGAACATGCATTCTAGTGAATGTTGTAAACAAAGTGAAAATTAAATGCTTCACAAAACCTCGATTTTTTTTCATGAGTTATAACACACGTTTTTTGACGAAAAAATGGCAAAAATGTGAAAAATTCAAAAACGCGTTAGCCGTGAGAATTTTTTGTGCTGTTTTTTGCACCCATCCTAATTATGAACATGCATTCTAGTGAATGTTGCAAAAAAAGCGAAAATTAGATGCTTCACAAAACTTCGATTTTTTTTCATGAGTTATAACACACGTTTTTTGACGAAAAAATGGCAAAAATGTGAAAAATTCAAAAACGCGTTAGCCGTGAGCATTTTTTGTGCTGTTTTTTGCACCCATCCTAATTATGAACATGCATTCTAGTGAATGTTGTAAAAAAGTGAAAATTAAATGCTTCACAAAACCTCGATTTTTTTTCATTAGTTATAACACAAATTTTTAAACGAAAAAATGGCAAAAATGTGAAAATTCAAAAACGCGTTAGCCGTGAGAATTTTTTGTGCTGTTTTTTGCACCCATCCTAATTATGAACATGCATTCTAGTGAATGTTGCAAAAAAAGCGAAAATTAAATGCTTCACAAAACCTCGATTTTTTTCATGAGTTATAACACACGTTTTTTGACGAAAAAATGGCAAAAATGTGAAAATTCAAAAACGCGTTAGCCGTGAGCATTTTTTGTGCTGTTTTCTGCACCCATCCTAATTATGAACATGCATTCTAGTGAATGTTGCAAAAAAGTGAAAATTAAATGCTTCACAAAACCTCGATTTTTTTTCATGAGTTATAACACACGTTTTTTGACGAAAAAATGGCAAAAATGTTAAAATTCAAAAACGAGTTAGCCGTGAGCATTTTTTGTGCTGTTTTTTGCACCCATCCTACTTATGAACATGCATTCTAGTGAATGTTGCAAAAAAAGTGAAAATTAAATGCTTCACAAAACCTCGATTTTTTTTCATGAGTTATAACACACGTTTTTTGACAAAAAATGGCAAAAATGTGAAAATTCAAAAACGCGTTAGCCGTGAGCATTTTTTGAGCTGTTTTTTGCACCCATCTTAATTATGAACATGCATTCTAGTGAATGTTGTAAACAAAGTGAAAATTAAATGCTTCACAAAACCTCGATTTTTTTTTCATGAGTTATAACACACGTTTTTTGACGAAAAAATGGCAAAAATGTGAAAAATTCAAAAACGCGTTAGCCGTGAGCATTTTTTGTGCTGTTTTTTGCACCCATCCTAATTATGAACATGCATTCTAGTGAATGTTGCAAAAAAAGTAAAAATTAAATGCTTCACAAAACCTCAATTTTTTTTAATGAGTTATAACACACGTTTTTTGACGAAAAAATGGCAAAAATGTTAAAATTTAAAAACGCGTTAGACGTGAGCATTTTTTGTGCTGTTTTTTGCACCCATCCTAATTATGAACATGCATTCTAGTGAATGTTGCAAAAAAAGTGAAAATTAAATGCTTCACAAAACCTCGATTTTTTTTCATGAGTTATAACACACGTTTTTTGACGAAAAAATGGCAAAAATGTTAAAATTCAAAAACGCGTTAGCCGTGAGCATTTTTTGTGTTGTTTTTTGCACCCATCCTAATTATGAACATGTATTCTAGTGAATGTTGCAAAAAAAGTGAAAATTAAATGCTTCACAAAACCTCGATTTTTTTTCATGAGTTATAACACACGTTTTTTGACGAAAAAATGGCAAAAATGTCAAAATTCAAAAACACGTTAGCCGTGAGCATTTTTTGTGCTGTTTTTTGCACCGATCCTAATTATGAACATGCATTCTAGTGAATGTTGTAAAAAAGTGAAAATTAAATGCTTCACAAAACCTCGATTTTTTTTCATGAGTTATAACATAAATTTTTTGACGAAAAAATGGCAAAAATGTGAAAATTCAAAAACGCGTTAGCCGTGAGAATTTTTTGTGCTGTTTTTTGCACCCATCCTAATTATGAACATGCATTCTAATGAATGTTGCAAAAAAAGCGAAAATTAAATGCTTCACAAAACCTCGATTTTTTTTCATGAGTTATAACACACGTTTTTTGACGAAAAAATGGCAAAAATGTTAAAATTCAAAAACGCGTTAGCCGTGAGCATTTTTTGTGTTGTTTTTTGCACCCATCCTAATTATGAACATGTATTCTAGTGAATGTTGCAAAAAAAGTGAAAATTAAATGCTTCACAAAACCTCGATTTTTTTTCATGAGTTATAACACACGTTTTTTGACGAAAAAATGGCAAAAATGTCAAAATTCAAAAACACGTTAGCCGTGAGCATTTTTTGTGCTGTTTTTTGCACCGATCCTAATTATGAACATGCATTCTAGTGAATGTTGTAAAAAAGTGAAAATTAAATGCTTCACAAAACCTCGATTTTTTTTCATGAGTTATAACATAAATTTTTTGACGAAAAAATGGCAAAAATGTGAAAATTCAAAAACGCGTTAGCCGTGAGAATTTTTTGTGCTGTTTTTTGCACCCATCCTAATTATGAACATGCATTCTAATGAATGTTGCAAAAAAAGCGAAAATTAAATGCTTCACAAAACCTCGATTTTTTTTCATGAGTTATAACACACGTTTTTTGACGAAAAAATGGCAAAAATGTGAAAATTCAAAAACGCGTTAGTCAAAAGCATTTTTTGTGCTGTTTTTTGCACCCATCCTAATTATGAACATGCATTCTAGTGAATGTTGCAAAAAAAGTGAAAATTAAATGCTTCACAAAACCTCGATTTTTTTTCATGAGTTATAACACACGTTTTTTGACGAAAAAATGGCAAAAATGTGAAAAATTCAAAAACGCGTTAGCCGTGAGCATTTTTTGTGCTGTTTTTTGCACCCATCCTAATTATGAACATGCATTCTAGTGAATGTTGTAAAAAAGTGAAAATTAAATGCTTCACAAAACCTCGATTTTTTTTCATGATTTATAACACACGTTTTTTGACGAAAAAATGATAAAAATGTGAAAATTCAAAAACGCGTTAGCCGTGAGCATTTTTTGTGCTGTTTTTTGCACCCATCCTAATTATGAACATGCATTCTAGTGAATGTTGTAAACAAAGTGAAAATTAAATGCTTCACAAAATCTCGATTTTTTTTCATGAGTTATAACACACGTTTTTTGACGAAAGAATGTGAAAATTCAAAAACGCGTTAGCAGTGAGCATTTTTTGTGCTGTTTTTTGCACCCATTCTAATTATGAACATGCATTCTAGTGAATGTTGTAAAAAAAGTGAAAATTAAATGCTTCACAAAACCTCGATTTCTTTTCATGAGTTATAACACACGTTTTTTGACGAAAAAATGGCAAAAATGTGAAAATTCAAAAACGCGTTAGCCGTGAGCATTTTTTGTGCTGTTTTTTGCACCCATCCTAATTATGAACATGCATTCTAGTGAATGTTGCAAAAAAAGTGAAAATTAAATGCTTCACAAAACTTCGATTTTTTTTCATTAGTTATAACACACGTTTTTTGACGAAAAAATGGCAAAAATGTGAAAATTCAAAAACGCGGTAGCCGTGAGCATTTTTTGTGCTGTTTTTTGCACCCATCCTAATTATGAACATGCATTCTAGTGAATGTTGTAAAAAAAGTGAAAATTAAATGCTTCACAAAACCTCGATTTTTTTTCATGAGTTATAACACACGTTTTTTGAAGAAAAAATAACAAAAATGTGAAAATTCAAAAACGCGAGCACAAAAAATGCTCACGGCTAACGCGTTTTTGAATTTTCACATTTTTGCCATTTTTTCGTCAAAGAACGTGTGTTATAACTCATGAAAAAAAATCGAGGTTTTGTGAAGCATTTAATTTTCACTTTTTTTACAACATTTACTAGAATGCATGTTCATAATTAGGATAAGTGCAAAAAACAGCACAAAAAATGCTCACGGCTAAAGCGTTTTTGAATTTTCAAATTTTTGCCATTTTT
This sequence comes from Ophiorrhiza pumila, assembly GCA_016586305.1. Taxonomy (NCBI): domain Eukaryota; kingdom Viridiplantae; phylum Streptophyta; class Magnoliopsida; order Gentianales; family Rubiaceae; genus Ophiorrhiza; species Ophiorrhiza pumila. The sequence continues at coordinate 40,019,150 of BLIW01000011.1, read as the reverse complement.
TCGTCAAAAAACGTGTGTTATAACTCATTAAAAAAATCGAGGTTTTGTGAAGCATTTAATTTTCACTTTTTTTACAACATTCACTAGAATGCATGTTCATAATTAGGATAAGTGCAAAAAACAGCACAAAAAATGCTCACGGCTAGCGTGTTTTTGAATTTTCAAATTTTTGCCATTTTTTCGTCTAAAAACGTGTGTTATAACTCATTAAAAAAAATCGAGGTTTTGTGAAGCATTTAATTTTCACTTTTTTTACAACATTCACTAGAATGCATGTTCATAATTAGGATGGGTGCAAAAAACAGCACAAAAAATGCTCACGGCTAACGCGTTTTTGAATTTTCACATTTTTGCCATTTTTTCGTCAAAGAACGTGTGTTATAACTCATGAAAAAAAATCGAGGTTTTGTGAAGCATTTAATTTTCACTTTTTTTACAACATTTACTAGAATGCATGTTCATAATTAGGATAAGTGCAAAAAACAGCACAAAAAATGCTCACGGCTAAAGCGTTTTTGAATTTTCAAATTTTTGCCATTTTTTCGTCAAAAAACGTGTGTTATAACTCATTAAAAAAATCGAGGTTTTGTGAAGCATTTAATTTTCACTTTTTTTACAACATTCACTAGAATGCATGTTCATAATTAGGATAAGTGCAAAAAACAGCACAAAAAATGCTCACGGCTAGCGTGTTTTTGAATTTTCAAATTTTTGCCATTTTTTCGTCTAAAAACGTGTGTTATAACTCATTAAAAAAAATCGAGGTTTTGTGAAGCATTTAATTTTCACTTTTTTTACAACATTCACTAGAATGCATGTTCATAATTAGGATGGGTGCAAAAAACAGCACAAAAAATGCTCACGGCTAACGCGTTTTTGAATTTTCATATTTTTGCCATTTTTTCGTCAAAAAACGTGTAAAAAATCGAGGTTTTGTGAAGCATTTAATTTTCACTTTTTTTACAACATTCACAAGAATGCATGTTCATAATTAGTATGGGTGCAAAAAACAGCACAAAAAATGCTCACGGCTACCGCGTTTTTGAATTTTCACATTTTTGCCATTTTTTCGTAAAAAAACGTGTGTTATAACTCATTAAAAAAAATCGAGGTTTTGTGAAGCATTTAATTTCCACTTTTTTTACAACATTCACTAGAATGCATGTTCATAATTAGGATGGGTGCAAAAAACAGCACAAAAAATGCTCACGGCAAGCATGTTTTTGAATTTTCAACTTTTTGCCATTTTTTCGTCAAAAAACGTGTGTTATAAATCATTAAAAAAAATCGAGGTTTTGTGAAGCATTTAATTTTCACTTTTTTTACAACATTCACTAGAATGCATGTTCATAATTAGGATGGGTGCAAAAAACAGCACAAAAAATGCTCACGGCTATCGCGTTTTTGAATTTTCACATTTTTGCCATTTTTTCGTCAAAAAACGTGTGTTATAACTGATGAAAAAAAATCGACGTTTTGTGAAGCTTTTAATTTTCACTTTTTTTACAACATTCACTAGAATGCATGTTCATAATTAGGATGGGTGTAAAAAACAGCACAAAAAATGCTCACGGCTACCGCGTTTTTGAATTTTCACGTTTTTGCCATTTTTTCGTCAAAAAACGTGTGTTATAACTCATGAAAAAAAATCGAGGTTTTGTGAAGCATTTAATTTTCACTTTTTTTACAACATTCACTAGAATGCATGTTCATAATTAGGATGGGTGCAAAAAACAGCACAAAAAATGCTCAAGGCTACTGCGTTTTTGAATTTTCAAATTTTTTCCATTTATTCGTCAAAAAACGTGTGTTATAACTCATGAAAAAAAATCGAGGTTTTGTGAAGCATTTAATTTTCACTTTTTTTACAACATTCACTAGAATGCATGTTCATAATTAGGATGGGTTCAAAAAAAGCTCACGGCTAACGCGTTTTTGAATTTTCTCATTTTTGCCATTTTTTCGTCAAAAAACGTGTGTTATAACTCATGAAAAAAAATCGAAGTTTTGTGAAGCATTTAATTTTCACTTTTTTTACAACATTCACTAGAATGCATTTCATAATTAGGATGGCTGCAAAAAACAGCACAGAAAATGATCACGGCTAACGCGTTTATGAATTTTCAAATTTTTACCATTTTTTCGTTAAAAAACGTGTGTTATAACTAATGAAAAAAAATCGAGGTTTTGTGAAGCATTTAATTTTCACTTTTTTTACAACATTCACTAGAATGCATGTTCATAATTAGGATGGGTGCAAAAAACAGCACAAAAAATGCTCACGGCTAACGCGTTTTTGAATTTTCAAATTTTTGCCATTTTTTCGTCAAAAAACGTGTGTTATAACTCATTAAAAAAAATCGAGGTTTTGTGAAGCATTTAATTTTCATTTTTTTACAACATTCACTAGAATGCATGTTCATAATTAGGATAAGTGCAAAAAACAGCACAAAAAATGCTCACGGCTAGCGTGTTTTTGAATTTTCAAATTTTTGCCATTTTTTCGTCAAAAAACGTGTGTTATAACTCATGGGTTCAAAAAAAGCTCACGGCTAACGCTTTTTTGAATTTTCTCATTTTTGCCATTTTTTCGTCAAAAAACGTGTGTTATAAGTCATGAAAAAAAGTCGAAGTTTTGTGAAGCATTTAATTTTAACTTTTTTTACAACATTCACTAGAATGCAGGTTCATAATTATGATGGGTGCAAAAACCAGCACAAAAAATGCTCACTGCTAACGCGTTTTTGAATTTTCACATTCTTTCGTCAAAAAACGTGTGTTATAACTCATGAAAAAAAATCTAGGTTTTGTGAATCATTTAATTTTCACTTTTTTTACAACATTCACTAGAATGCATGTTCATAATTAGGATGGGTGCATAAAACAGCACAAAAAATGCTCACGGCCAAAGCGTTTTTGAATTTTCACATTTTTGCCATTTTTTCGTCAAAAAACGTGTGTTATAACTCATGAAAAAAAATCGAGGTTCTGTGAAGCATTTAATTTTCACTATTTTTGCAACATTCACTAGAATGCATGTTCATAATTAGGATGGGTGCAAAAAACAGCACAAAAAATGCTCACGGCTAACGCGTTTTTGAATTTTCACATTTTTGCGAATTTTTCGTCAAAAAATGTGTGTTATAACTCATGAAAAAAAATCGAGGTTTTGTGAAGCATTTAATTTTCACTTTTTTTACAACATTCACTAGAATGCATGTTCATAATTAGGATGGGTGCAAAAAACAGCACAAAAAATGCTCACGACTACCGCGTTTTTGAATTTTCAAATTTTTGCCATTTTTTCGTCAAAAAACGTGTGTTATAACTCATGAAAAAAAATCGAGGTTTTGTGAAGCATTTAATTTTCACTTTTTTTACAACGTTCACTAGAATGCATGTTTATAATTAGGATGGGTGCAAAAAACAGCACAAAAAAAGCTCACGGCTAACGTGTTTTTGAATTTTCAAATTTTTGCCATTTATTCGTCAAAATACATGTGTTATAACTCATGAAAAAAAATCGAAGTTTTGTGAAGCATTTAATTTTCACTTTTTTTACAACATTCACTAGAATGCATGTTCATAATTAGGATGGGTGCAGAAAACAGCACAAAAAATGCTCACGGCTAATGCGTTTTTGAATTTTCACATTTTTGCCATTTTTTCGTCAAAAAACGTGTGTTATAACTCATGAAAAAAAATCGAGGTTTTGTGAAGCATTTAATTTTCACTATTTTTGCAACATTCACTAGTTCATAATTAGGATGGGTGCAAAAAACAGCACAAAAAATGCTTTTGGTTAACGCGTTTTTGAATTATCACATTTTTGCCATTTTTTCGTCAAAAAACGTGTGTTATAACTCATGAAAAAAAATCGAGGTTTTGTGAAGCATTTAATTTTCACTTTTTTTACAACATTCACTAGAATGCATGTTCATAATTAGGATGGGTGCAAAAAATAGCACAAAAAAATGCTCAAGGCTACTGCGTTTTTGAATTTTCAAATTTTTGCCATTTATTCGTCAAAAAAGGTGTGTTATAACTCATGAAAAAAAATCGAGGTTTTGTGAAGCATTTAATTTTCACTTTTTTTACAACATTCACTAAAATGCAAGTTCATAATTAGGATGGGTTCAAAAAAAGCTCACGGCTAACGCGTTTTTGAATTTTCTCATTTTTGCCATTTTTTCGTCAAAAAACGTGAGTTATAACTCATGAAAAAAATCGAGGTTTTGTGAAGCATTTAATTTTCACTTTTTTTACAACATTCACTAGAATGCATGTTCATAATTAGGATGGGTGCAAAAAACAGCACAAAAAATGCTCATGGCTAACGCGTTTATGAATTTCAAATCTTTGCCATTTTTTCGTCAAAAAACGTGTGTTATAACTCATGAAAAAAATCGAGGGTTTGTGAAGCATTTAATTTTCACTTTTTTTACAACATTCACTAGAATGCATGTTCATAATTAGGATGGGTGCAAAAAACAGCACAAAAAATGCTCAGGGCTAACGCGTTTTTGAATTTTCACATTTTTTGCCATTTTTTCGTCAAAAAACGTGTGTTATACTCATGAAAAAAAATCGAGGTTTTGTGAAGCATTTAATTTTCTATTTTTTTACAACATTCACTAGAATGCATGTTCATAATTAGGATGGGTGCAAAAAACAGCACAAAAAATGCTCAGGGCTAACGCGTTTTTGAATTTTCAAATTTTTGCCATTTTTTCGTCAAAAACGTGTGTTATAACTCATGAAAAAAAATCGAGGTTTTGTGAAGCATTTAATTTTCACTTTTTTTACAACATTCCACTAGAATGCATGTTCATAATTAGGATGGGTGAAAAAACAGCACAAAACATGCTCACGGGCTAACGCGTTTTTGAATTTTCACCATTTTTGCCATTTTTTCGTCAAAAAACGTGGTGTTATAACTCCATGAAAAAAAATCGAGGTTTTGTGAGAGCATTTAATTTTCCCACTTTTTTACAACATTCACTAGAATGCTGTTCATAATTAGGATGGGTGCAAAAACAGCACAAAAAATGCTCACGGCTAACTCGTTTTTGAATTTTCACATTTTTGCCATTTTTTCGTCAAAAAACGTGTGTTATAACATCATGAAAAAAAATCGAGGTTTTGTGAAGCATTTAATTTTCACTTTTTTTACAACATCACTAGAATTCATGTTCATAATTAGGATGGGTGCAAAAAAACTGCACAAAACATGCTCACGGCTAACGCTTTTTGAATTTTCACCTTTTTGCCATTTTTCGTCAAAAAACGTGTGTTAATAACTCATGGAAAAAAATGAGGTTTTGTGAAGCATTTAATTTTCACTTTTTTTACAACATTCACTACATTGTTCATAATTAAGGATGGGTGCAAAAAACAGCACAAAAAATGCTCACGGCTAACGCTTTTTTAATTTTTAACATTTTTGCCATTTTTTTCGTCAAAAAATCGTGTGTATAACTCATGAAAAAAATCGGAGGTTTTGTGAAGCATTTAATTTTCACTTTTTTTACAAACATTCACTAGAAATGCATGTTCATAATTAGGATGGGTGCAAAAACAGCACAAAAAATGCTCAACGGGCTACGCGTTTTTGATTTTCAACATTTTTGCCATTTCTTTTCGTCAAAAAAAACGTGTGTTATAGCTCTGAAAAAAAATCGAGGTTTTGTGAAGCATTTAATTTTTCACTTTTTTTACAACATTCACTAGAATGCATGTTCATAATTAGGATGGGTGCAAAAACAGCACAAAAAAATGCTCACGGCTAACGCGTTTTTGAAATTTTCACATTTTTCGCCATTTTTCGTCAAAAACGTGTGTTATAACTCATGAAAAAAATCGAGGTTTTGTGAAGGCATTTAATTTCACTTTTTTTACAACATTCACTAAGAATGCATGTTCATAATTAGGATGGGTCGCAAAAAACAGCACAAAATGCTCACGGCTAACGCGTTTTTGAATTTCACAATTTGCCCATTTTTTCGTCAAAAAACGTGTGTTATAACTCAATGAAAAAAAATCGAGGTTTTGTGAAGCATTTAATTTTCACTTTTTTTACAACATTTCACTAGAATGCATGTTCATAATTAGGAATGGGTGCAAAAAAACCAGCACAAAAATGCTCACGGCTAACGCGTTTTTGAATTTTCACATTTTTGCCCATATTTTCGTCAAAAACGTGTGTATAACTCATGAAAAAAATCGAGGTTTTGTGAAGCATTTAATTTTCACTTTTTTTACAACATTCACTAGAATGCATGTTCATAATTAGGCATGGGTGCAAAAAAAGCACAAAAATGCTCACGGCTAACGCGTTTTTGAAATTTTCACATTTTTGCCATTTTTTCGTCAAAAAACGTGTGTTATAACTCATGAAAAAAAATCGAGGTTTTGTGAAGCATTTAATTTTCACTTTTTTTACAACATTCACTAGAATGCATGTTCATAATTAGGATGGGTGCAAAAAACAGCACAAAAAATGCTCACGGCTAACGCGTTTTTGAATTTTCACATTTTTGCCATTTTTTCGTCAAAAAACGTGTGTTATAACTCATGGAAAAAATAATCGAGGTTTTGTGAAGCATTTAATTTTCACTTTTTTACAACCATTCATAGAATGCATGTTCAAATTAGGATGGGTGCAAAAAACAGCACAAAAAATGCTCACGGCTAACGCGTTTTTGAATTTTCACATTTTTGCCATTTTTTCGTCAAAAAACGTGTGTTATAACTCATGAAAAAAAATCGAGGTTTTGTGAAGCATTTAATTTTCACTTTTTTTACAACATTCACTAGAATGCATGTTCATAATTAGGATGGGTGCAAAAAACAGCACAAAAAATGCTCACGGCTAACGCGTTTTTGAATTTTAACATTTTTGCCATTTTTTCGTCAAAAAACGTGTGTTATAACTCATGAAAAAAAATCGAGGTTTGTGAAGCATTTAATTTTCACTTTTTTACAACATTCACTAGAATGCATGTTCATAATTAGGATGGGTGCAAAAAACAGCACAAAAAATGCTCACGGCTAACGCGTTTTTGAATTTTCACATTTCTGCCATTTTTTCGTCAAAAAACGTGTGTTATAACTCATGAAAAAAAATCGAGGTTTTGTGAAGCATTTAATTTTCACTTTTTTTACAACATTCACTAGAATGCATGTCATAATTAGGATGGGTGCAAAAAACAGCACAAAAAAATGCTCACGGCTACCGCGTTTTTGAATTTTCACATTTTTGCCATTTTTTCGTCAAAAAACGTGTGTTATAACTCATGAAAAAAATCGAGGTTTTGTGAAGCATTTAATTTTCACTTTTTTTACAACATTCACTAGAATGCATGTTCATAATTAGGATGGGTGCAAAAAACAGCACAAAAAATGCTCACGGCTAACGCGTTTTTGAATTTTCACATTTTTGCCATTTTTTCGTCAAAAAACGTGTGTTATAACTCATGAAAAAAAATCGAGGTTTTGTGAAGCATTTAATTTTCACTTTTTTTACAACATTCACTAGAATGCAATGTTCATAATTAGGATGGGTGCAAAAAACAGCACAAAAAATGCTCACGGCTAACGGCGTTTTTGAATTTTCACATTTTTGCCATTTTTTCGTCAAAAAACGTGTGTTATAACTCATGAAAAAAAATCGAGGTTTTGTGAAGCATTTAATTTTCACTTTTTTTACAACATTCACTAGAATGCATGTTCATAATTAGGATGGGTGCAAAAAACAGCACAAAAAATGCTCACGGCTAACGCGTTTTTGAATTTTCACATTTTTGCCATTTTTTCGTCAAAAAACGTGTGTTATAACTCATGAAAAAAAATCGAGGTTTTGTGAAGCATTTAATTTTCACTTTTTTTACAACATTCACTAGAATGCATGTTCATAATTAGGATGGGTGCAAAAAACAGCACAAAAAAATGCTCACGGCTAACGCGTTTTTGAATTTTCAAATTTTTGCCATTTTTTCGTCAAAAAACGTGTGTTATAACTCATGAAAAAAAATCGAGGTTTTGTGAAGCATTTAATTTTCACTTTTTTTACAACATTCACTAGAATGCATGTTCATAATTAGGATGGGTGCAAAAAACAGCACAAAAAATGCTCACGGCTAACGCGTTTTTGAATTTTCACATTTTTGCCATTTTTTCGTCAAAAAACGTGTGTTATAACTCATGAAAAAAATCGAGGTTTTGTGAAGCATTTAATTTTCTACTTTTTTTACAACATTCACTAGAATGCATGTTCATAATTAGGATGGGTGCAAAAAACAGCACAAAAAATGCTCACGGCTAACGCGTTTTTGAATTTCACATTTTTTGCCATTTTTTTCGTCAAAAAACGTGTTTTATAACTCATGAAAAAAATCGAGGTTTTGTGAAGCATTTAATTTCACTTTTTTTACAACATTCACTAGAATGCATGTTCATAATTAGGATGGGTGCAAAAAACAGCACAAAAAATGCTCACGGCTAACGCGTTTTTGAATTTTCACATTTTTGCCATTTTTTCGTCAAAAACGTGTGTTATAACTCATGAAAAAAAATCGAGGTTTTGTGAAGCATTTAATTTTCACTTTTTTTACAACATTCACTAGAATGCATGTTCATAATTAGGATGGGTGCAAAAAACAGCACAAAAAATGCTCACGGCTAACGCGTTTTTGAATTTTCACATTTTTGCCATTTTTCGTCAAAAAAACGTGTGTTATAACTCATGAAAAAAAATCGAGGTTTTGTGAAGCATTGAATTTTCACTTTTTTAACAACATTCACTAGATTGCATGTTCATAATTAGGATGGGGTGCAAAAAACAGCACAAAAAATGCTCACGGCTAACGCGTTTTTGAATTTTCACATTTTTGCCATTTTTTCGTCAAAAAACGTGTGTTATAACTCATGAAAAAAAATCGAGTTTTGTGAAGCATTTAATTTTCACTTTTTTTACAACATTCACTAGAATGCATGTTCATAATTAGGATGGGTGCAAAAAACAGCACAAAAAATGCTCACGGCTAACGCGTTTTTGAATTTCACATTTTTGCCCATTTTTTTCGTCAAAAACGTGTGTTATAACTCATTGAAAAAAATCGAGGTTTTGTGAAGCATTTAATTTTCACTTTTTTTACAACATTCACTAGAATGCATGTTCATAATTAGGATGGGTGCAAAAAACAGCACAAAAATGCTCACGGCTAACGCGTTTTTGAATTTTCACATTTTTGCCATTTTTTCGTCAAAAAACGTGTGTTATAACTCATGAAAAAAAATCGAGGTTTGTGAAGCATTTAATTTTCACTTTTTTTACAACATTCACTAGAATGCATGTTCATAATTAGGATGGGTGCAAAAAACAGCACAAAAAATGCTCACGGCTAACGCGTTTTTGAATTTTCACATTTTTGCCATTTTTTCGTCAAAAAACGTGTGTTATAACTCATGAAAAAAAATCGAGGTTTTGTGAAGCATTTAATTTTCACTTTTTTTACAACATTCACTAGAATGCATGTTCATAATTAGGATGGGTGCAAAAAACAGCACAAAAAATGCTCACGGCTAACGCGTTTTTGAATTTTCACATTTTTGCCATTTTTTCGTCAAAAAACGTGTGTTATAACTCATGAAAAAAAATCGAGGTTTTGTGAAGCATTTAATTTTCACTTTTTTTACAACATTCACTAGAATGCATGTTCATAATTAGGATGGGTGCAAAAAACAGCACAAAAAATGCTCACGGCTAACGCGTTTTTGAATTTTCAAATTTTTGCCATTTTTCGTCAAAAAACGTGTGTTATAACTCATGAAAAAAAATCGAGGTTTTGTGAAGCATTTAATTTTCACTTTTTTTACAACATTCACTAGAATGCATGTTCATAATTAGGATGGGTGCAAAAAACAGCACAAAAAATGCTCACGGCTAACGCGTTTTTGAATTTTCACATTTTGCCATTTTTTCGTCAAAAACGTGTGTTATAACTCATGAAAAAAATCGAGGTTTTGTGAAGCATTTAATTTTCACTTTTTTTACAACATTCACTAGAATGCATGTTCATAATTAGGATGGGTGCAAAAACAGCACAAAAAAATGCTCAGGCTAACGCGTTTTTAAATTTTCACAATTTTTGCCATTTTTTCGTCAAAAACGTGTGTTATAACTCATGAAAAAAAATCGAGGTTTTGTGAAGCATTTAATTTTCACTTTTTTTACAACATTCACTAGAATGCATGTTCATAATTAGGATGGGTGCAAAAAACAGCACAAAAAATGCTCACGGCTAACGCGTTTTTGAATTTTCACATTTTTGCCATTTTTTCGTCAAAAAACGTGTGTTATAACTCATGAAAAAAATCGAGGTTTTGTGAAGCATTTAATTTTCACTTTTTTTACAACATTCACTAGAATGCATGTTCATAATTAGGATGGGTGCAAAAAACAGCACAAAAAATGCTCACGGCTAACGCGTTTTTGAATTTTCACATTTTTGCCATTTTTTCGTCAAAAAAACGTGTGTTATAACTCATGAAAAAAAATCGAGGTTTTGTGAAGCATTTAATTTTCACTTTTTTTACAACATTCACTAGAATGCATGTTCATAATTAGGATGGGTGCAAAAAACAGCACAAAAAATGCTCAGGGCTAACGCGTTTTGAATTTTCACATTTTTGCCATTTTTTCGTCAAAAAACGTGTGTTATAACTCATGAAAAAAATCGAGGTTTTGTGAAGCATTTAATTTTCACTTTTTTTACAACATTCACTAGAATGCATGTTCATAATTAGGATGGGTGCAAAAAACAGCACAAAAAATGCTCACGGCTAACGCGTTTTTGAATTTTCACATTTTTGCCATTTTTTTCGTCAAAAAACGTGTGTTATAACTCATGAAAAAAAATCGAGGTTTTGTGAAGCATTTAATTTTCACTTTTTTTACAACATTCACTAGAATGCATGTTCATAATTAGGATGGGTGCAAAAAACAGCACAAAAAATGCTCACGGCTAACGCGTTTTTGAATTTTCACATTTTTGCCATTTTTTCGTCAAAAAACGTGTGTTATAACTCATGAAAAAAAATCGAGGTTTTGTGAAGCATTTAATTTTCACTTTTTTTACAACATTCACTAGAATGCATGTTCATAATTAGGATGGGTGCAAAAAACAGCACAAAAAATGCTCACGGCTAACGCGTTTTTGAATTTTCACATTTTTGCCATTTTTTCGTCAAAAAACGTGTGTTATAACTCATGAAAAAAAATCGAGGTTTTGTGAAGCATTTAATTTTCACTTTTTTACAACATTCACTAGAATGCATGTTCATAATTAGGATGGGTGCAAAAAACAGCACAAAAAATGCTCACGGCTAACGCGTTTTGAATTTTCACATTTTGCCATTTTTTCGTCAAAAACGTGTGTTATAACTCATGAAAAAAATCGAGGTTTTGTGAAGCATTTAATTTTCACTTTTTTTACAACATTCACTAGAATGCATGTTCATAATTAGGATGGGTGCAAAATACAGCACAAAAAATGCTCCGGGCTAACGCGTTTTTGAATTTTCACATTTTTGCCATTTTTCGTCAAAAAACGTGTGTTATAACTCATGAAAAAAAATCGAGGTTTTGTGAAGCATTTAATTTTCACTTTTTTTACAACATTCACTAGAATGCATGTTCATAATTAGGATGGGTGCAAAAAACAGCACAAAAAATGCTCACGGCTAACGCGTTTTTGAATTTTCACATTTTGCCATTTTTTCGTCAAAAAACGTGTGTTATAACTCATGAAAAAAAATCGAGGTTTTGTGAAGCATTTAATTTCACTTTTTTTACAACATTCACTAGAATGCATGTTCATAATTAGGATGGGTGCAAAAAACAGCACAAAAAATGCTCACGGCTAACGCGTTTTTGAATTTTCACATTTTTTCGTCAAAAAACGTGTGTTATAACTCATGAAAAAGAATCGAGGTTTTGTGAAGCATTTAATTTTCACTTTTTTACAACATTCACTAGAATGCATGTTCATAATTAGGATGGGTGCAAAAAACAGCACAAAAAATGCTCACGGCTAACGCGTTTTTGAATTTTCACATTTTTGCCATTTTTTCGTCAAAAAACGTGTGTTATAACTCATGAAAAAAAATCGAGGTTTTGTGAAGCATTTAATTTTCACTTTTTTTACAACATTCACTAGAATGCATGTTCATAATTAGGATGGGTGCAAAAAACAGCACAAAAAATGCTCACGGCTAACGCGTTTTGAATTTTCACATCTTTGCCATTTTTTCGTCAAAAAACGTGTGTTATAACTCATGAAAAAAAATCGAGGTTTTGTGAAGCATTTAATTTTCACTTTTTTTACAACATTCACTAGAATGCATGTTCATAATTAGGATGGGTGCAAAAAACAGCACAAAAAATGCTCACGGCTAACGCGTTTTTGAATTTTCAAATCTTTGCCATTTTTTCGTCAAAAAACGTGTGTTATAACTCATGAAAAAAATCGAGGGTTTGTGAAGCATTTAATTTTCACTTTTTTTACAACATTCACTAGAATGCATGTTCATAATTAGGATGGGTGCAAAAAACAGCACAAAAAATGCTCAGGGCTAACGCGTTTTTGAATTTTCAAATTTTTGCCATTTTTTCGTCAAAAAACGTGTGTTATAACTCATGAAAAAAAATCGAGGTTTTGTGAAGCATTTAATTTTCACTTTTTTTACAACATTCACTAGAATGCATGTTCATAATTAGGATGGGTGCAAAAAACAGCACAAAAAATGCTCACGGCTAACGCGTTTTTGAATTTTCACATTTTTGCCATTTTTTCGTCAAAAAACGTGTGTTATAACTCATGAAAAAAAATCGAGGTTTTGTGAAGCATTTAATTTTCACTTTTTTTACAACATTCACTAGAATGCATGTTCATAATTAGGATGGGTGCAAAAAACAGCACAAAAAATGCTCACGGCTAACGCGTTTTTGAATTTTCACATTTTTGCCATTTTTTCGTCAAAAAACGTGTGTTATAACTCATGAAAAAAAATCGAGGTTTTGTGAAGCATTTAATTTTCACTTTTTTTACAACATTCACTAGAATGCATGTTCATAATTAGGATGGGTGCAAAAAACAGCACAAAAAATGCTCACGGCTAACGCGTTTTTGAATTTTCACATTTTTGCCATTTTTTCGTCAAAAAACGTGTGTTATAACTCATGAAAAAAAATCGAGGTTTTGTGAAGCATTTAATTTTCAGTTTTTTACAACATTCACTAGAATGCATGTTCATAATTAGGATGGGTGCAAAATACAGCACAAAAAATGCTCCGGGCTAACGCGTTTTTGAATTTTCACATTTTTGCCATTTTTTCGTCAAAAAACGTGTGTTATAACTCATGAAAAAAAATCGAGGTTTTGTGAAGCATTTAATTTTCACTTTTTTTACAACATTCACTAGAATGCATGTTCATAATTAGGATGGGTGCAAAAAACAGCACAAAAAATGCTCAGGGCTAACGCGTTTTTGAATTTTCACATTTTTGCCATTTTTCGTCAAAAAACGTGTGTTATAACTCATGAAAAAAAATCGAGGTTTTGTGAAGCATTTAATTTTCACTTTTTTTACAACATTCACTAGAATGCATGTTCATAATTAGGATGGGTGCAAAAAACAGCACAAAAATGCTCACGGCTAACGCGTTTTTGAATTTTCACATTTTTGCCATTTTTTCGTCAAAAAACGTGTGTTATAACTCATGAAAAAAAATCGAGGTTTTGTGAAGCATTTAATTTTCACTTTTTTTACAACATTCACTAGAATGCATGTTCATAATTAGGATGGGTGCAAAAAACAGCACAAAAAATGCTCACGGCTAACGCGTTTTTGAATTTTCACATTTTTGCCATTTTTCGTCAAAAAACGTGTGTTATAACTCATGAAAAAAAATCGAGGTTTTGTGAAGCATTTAATTTTCACTTTTTTTACAACATTCACTAGAATGCATGTTCATAATTAGGATGGGTGCAAAAAACAGCACAAAAAATGCTCACGGCTAACGCGTTTTTGAATTTTCACATTTTTGCCATTTTTTCGTCAAAAAACGTGTGTTATAACTCATGAAAAAAAATCGAGGTTTTGTGAAGCATTTAATTTTCACTTTTTTTACAACATTCACTAGAATGCATGTTCATAATTAGGATGGGTGCAAAAAACAGCACAAAAAATGCTCACGGCTAACGCGTTTTTGAATTTTCACATTTTTGCCATTTTTTCGTCAAAAACGTGTGTTATAACTCATGAAAAAAATCGAGGTTTTGTGAAGCATTTAATTTTCACTTTTTTTACAACATTCACTAGAATGCATGTTCATAATTAGGATGGGTGCAAAAAACAGCACAAAAAATGCTCACGGCTAACGCGTTTTTGAATTTTCACATTTTTGCCATTTTTTCGTCAAAAAACGTGTGTTATAACTCATGAAAAAAAATCGAGGTTTTGTGAAGCATTTAATTTTCACTTTTTTTACAACATTCACTAGAATGCATGTTCATAATTAGGATGGGTGCAAAAAACAGCACAAAAAATGCTCACGGCTAACGCGTTTTTGAATTTTCACATTTTTGCCATTTTTTCGTCAAAAAACGTGTGTTATAACTCATGAAAAAAATCGAGGGTTTGTGAAGCATTTAATTTTCACTTTTTTACAACATTCACTAGAATGCATGTTCATAATTAGGATGGGTGCAAAAAACAGCACAAAAAATGCTCACGGCTAACGCGTTTTTGAATTTTCACATTTTTGCCATTTTTCGTCAAAAAACGTGTGTTATAACTCATGAAAAAAAATCGAGGTTTTGTGAAGCATTTAATTTTCACTTTTTTACAACATTCACTAGAATGCATGTTCATAATTAGGATGGGTGCAAAAAACAGCACAAAAAATGCTCACGGCTAACGCGTTTTTGAATTTTCACATTTTTGCCATTTTTTCGTCAAAAAACGTGTGTTATAACTCATGAAAAAAAATCGAGGTTTTGTGAAGCATTTAATTTTCACTTTTTTTACAACATTCACTAGAATGCATGTTCATAATTAGGATGGGTGCAAAAACAGCACAAAAAATGCTCACGGCTAACGCGTTTTGAATTTTCACATTTTTGCCATTTTTTCGTCAAAAAACGTGTGTTATAACTCATGAAAAAAAATCGAGGTTTTGTGAAGCATTTAATTTTCACTTTTTTACAACATTCACTAGAATGCATGTTCATAATTAGGATGGGTGCAAAAAACAGCACAAAAAATGCTCACGGCTAACGCGTTTTTGAATTTCACATTTTTGCCATTTTTTCGTCAAAAAACGTGTGTTATAACTCATGAAAAAAAATCGAGGTTTTGTGAAGCATTTAATTTTCACTTTTTTTACAACATTCACTAGAATGCATGTTCATAATTAGGATGGGTGCAAAAACAGCACAAAAAATGCTCACGGCTAACGCGTTTTTGAATTTTCACATTTTTGCCATTTTTTCGTCAAAAACGTGTGTTATAACTCATGAAAAAAAATCGAGGTTTTGTGAAGCATTTAATTTTCACTTTTTTTACAACATTCACTAGAATGCATGTTCATAATTAGGATGGGTGCAAAAAACAGCACAAAAAATGCTCACGGCTAACGCGTTTTTGAATTTTCACATTTTGCCATTTTTTCGTCAAAAAACGTGTGTTATAACTCATGAAAAAAATCGAGGTTTTGTGAAGCATTTAATTTTCACTTTTTTTACAACATTCACTAGAATGCATGTTCATAATTAGGATGGGTGCAAAAAACAGCACAAAAAATGCTCACGGCTAACGCGTTTTTGAATTTTCACATTTTTGCCATTTTTTCGTCAAAAAACGTGTGTTATAACTCATGAAAAAAAATCGAGGTTTTGTGAAGCATTTAATTTTCACTTTTTTTACAACATTCACTAGAATGCATGTTCATAATTAGGATGGGTGCAAAAAACAGCACAAAAAATGCTCACGGCTAACGCGTTTTTGAATTTTCACATTTTTGCCATTTTTTCGTCAAAAAACGTGTGTTATAACTCATGAAAAAAAATCGAGGTTTTGTGAAGCATTTAATTTTCACTTTTTTTACAACATTCACTAGAATGCATGTTCATAATTAGGATGGGTGCAAAAAACAGCACAAAAATGCTCACGGCTAACGCGTTTTTGAATTTTCACATTTTTGCAATTTTTTCGTCAAAAAACGTGTGTTATAACTCATGAAAAAAAATCGAGGTTTTGTGAAGCATTTAATTTTCACTTTTTTTACAACATTCACTAGAATGCATGTTCATAATTAGGATGGGTGCAAAAAACAGCACAAAAAATGCTCACGGCTAACGCGTTTTGAATTTTCACATTTTTGCCATTTTTTCGTCAAAAAACGTGTGTTATAACTCATGAAAAAAAATCGAGGTTTGTGAAGCATTTAATTTTCACTTTTTTTACAACATTCACTAGAATGCATGTTCATAATTAGGATGGGTGCAAAAAACAGCACAAAAAATGCTCAGGGCTAACGCGTTTTTGAATTTTCAACATTTTTGCCATTTTTTCGTCAAAAAACGTGTGTTATAACTCATGAAAAAAAATCGAGGTTTTGTGAAGCATTTAATTTTCACTTTTTTTACAACATTCACTAGAATGCATGTTCATAATTAGGATGGGTGCAAAAAACAGCACAAAAAATGCTCACGGCTAACGCGTTTTTGAATTTTCACATTTTTGCCATTTTTTCGTCAAAAAACGTGTGTTATAACTCATGAAAAAAATCGAGGTTTTGTGAAGCATTTAATTTTCACTTTTTTTACAACATTCACTAGAATGCATGTTCATAATTAGGATGGGTGCAAAAAACAGCACAAAAAATGCTCACGGCTAACGCGTTTTTGAATTTTCAACATTTTTGCCATTTTTTCGTCAAAAAACGTGTGTTATAACTCATGAAAAAAAATCGAGGTTTTGTGAAGCATTTAATTTTCACTTTTTTTACAACATTCACTAGAATGCATGTTCATAATTAGGATGGGTGCAAAAAACAGCACAAAAAATGCTCACGGCTAACGCGTTTTTGAATTTTCACATTTTTGCCATTTTTTCGTCAAAAAACGTGTGTTATAACTCATGAAAAAAATCGAGGTTTTGTGAAGCATTTAATTTTCACTTTTTTTACAACATTCACTAGAATGCATGTTCATAATTAGGATGGGTGCAAAAAACAGCACAAAAAATGCTCACGGCTAACGCGTTTTTGAATTTTCACATTTTTGCCATTTTTTCGTCAAAAAACGTGTGTTATAACTCATGAAAAAAATCGAGGTTTTGTGAAGCATTTAATTTTCACTTTTTTTACAACATTCACTAGAATGCATGTTCATAATTAGGATGGGTGCAAAAAACAGCACAAAAAATGCTCACGGCTAACGCGTTTTTGAATTTTCACATTTTTGCCATTTTTTCGTCAAAAAACGTGTGTTATAACTCATGAAAAAAAATCGAGGTTTTGTGAAGCATTTAATTTTCACTTTTTTTACAACATTCACTAGAATGCATGTTCATAATTAGGATGGGTGCAAAAAACAGCACAAAAAATGCTCACGGCTAACGCGTTTTTTGAATTTCACATTTTTGCCATTTTTTCGTCAAAAACGTGTGTTATAACTCATGAAAAAAATCGAGGTTTTGTGAAGCATTTAATTTTCACTTTTTTTACAACATTCACTAGAATGCATGTTCATAATTAGGATGGGTGCAAAAAACAGCACAAAAAATGCTCAGGGCTAACGCGTTTTTGAATTTTCACATTTTTGCCATTTTTTCGTCAAAAACGTGTGTTATAACTCATGAAAAAAAATCGAGGTTTTGTGAAGCATTTAATTTTCACTTTTTTTACAACATTCACTAGAATGCATGTTCATAATTAGGATGGGTGCAAAAAACAGCACAAAAAATGCTCACGGCTAACGCGTTTTTGAATTTCACATTTTTGCCACTTTTTTCGTCAAAAAACGTGTGTTATAACTCATGAAAAAAAATCGAGGTTTTGTGAAGCATTTAATTTTCACTTTTTTTACAACATTCACTAGAATGCATGTTCATAATTAGGATGGGTGCAAAAACAGCACAAAAAAATGCTCACGGCTAACGCGTTTTTGAATTTTCACATTTTTGCCATTTTTCGTCAAAAACGTGTGTTATAACTCATGAAAAAAAATCGAGGTTTTGTGAAGCATTTAATTTTCACTTTTTTTACAACATTCACTAGAATGCATGTTCATAATTAGGATGGGTGCAAAAAACAGCACAAAAAATGCTCACGGCTAACGCGTTTTTGAATTTTCACATTTTTGCCATTTTTTCGTCAAAAAACGTGTGTTATAACTCATGAAAAAAAATCGAGTTTTGTGAAGCATTTAATTTTCACTTTTTTTACAACATTCACTAGAATGCATGTTCATAATTAGGATGGGGTGCAAAAAACAGCACAAAAAATGCTCACGGCTAACGCGTTTTTGAATTTTCACATTTTTGCCATTTTTTTCGTCAAAAAACGTGTGTTATAACTCATGAAAAAAAATCGAGGATTTGTGAAGCATTTAATTTTCACTTTTTTTACAACATTCACTAGAATGCATGTTCATAATTAGGATGGGTGCAAAAAACAGCACAAAAAATGCTCACGGCTAACGCGTTTTTGAATTTTCACATTTTTGCCATTTTTTCGTCAAAAAACGTGTGTTATAACTCATGAAAAAAAATCGAGGTTTTGTGAAGCATTTAATTTTCACTTTTTTTACAACATTCACTAGAATGCATGTTCATAATTAGGATGGGTGCAAAAAACAGCACAAAAAATGCTCACGGCTAACGCGTTTTTGAATTTTCACATTTTTGCCATTTTTTCGTCAAAAAACGTGTGTTATAACTCATGAAAAAAAATCGAAGTTTTGTGAAGCATTTAATTTTCACTTTTTTTACAACATTCACTAGAATGCATGTTCATAATTAGGATGGGTGCAAAAAACAGCACAAAAAATGCTCAAGGCTAACGCGTTTTTGAATTTCACATTTTTTGCCATTTTTTTCGTCAAAAAACGTGTGTTATAACTCATGAAAAAAATCGAGGTTTTGTGAAGCATTTAATTTTCACTTTTTTACAACATTCACTAGAATGCATGTTCATAATTAGGATGGGTGCAAAAAACAGCACAAAAAATGCTCACGGCTAACGCGTTTTTGAATTTTCACATTTTTGCCATTTTTTCGTCAAAAAACGTGTGTTATAACTCATGAAAAAAAATCGAGGTTTTGTGAAGCATTTAATTTTCACTTTTTTTACAACATTCACTAGAATGCATGTTCATAATTAGGATGGGTGCAAAAAACAGCACAAAAAATGCTCACGGCTAACGCGTTTTTGAATTTTCACATTTTTTGCCATTTTTTCGTCAAAAAACGTGTGTTATAACTCATGAAAAAAAATCGAGGTTTTGTGAAGCATTTAATTTTCACTTTTTTTACAACATTCACTAGAATGCATGTTCATAATTAGGATGGTGCAAAAAACAGCACAAAAAATGCTCACGGCTAACGCGTTTTTGAATTTTCACATTTTTGCCATTTTTTCGTCAAAAACGTGTGTTATAACTCATGGAAAAAAAATCGAGGTTTTGTGAAGCATTTAATTTTCACTTTTTTTACAACATTCACTAGAATGCATGTTCATAATTAGGATGGGTGCAAAAAACAGCACAAAAAATGCTCACGGCTAACGCGTTTTTGAATTTTCACATTTTTTGCCATTTTTTCGTCAAAAAACGTGTGTTATAACTCATGAAAAAAAATCGAGGTTTTGTGAAGCATTTAATTTTCACTTTTTTTACAACATTCACTAGAATGCATGTTCATAATTAGGATGGGTGCAAAAAACAAGCACAAAAATGCTCACGGCTAACTCGTTTTTGAATTTTCACATTTTTGCCATTTTTTCGTCAAAAAACGTGTGTTATACTCATGAAAAAAATCGAGGTTTTGTGAAGCATTTAATTTTCACTTTTTTTACAACATTCACTAGAATGCATGTTCATAATTAGGATGGGTGCAAAAAACAGCACAAAAATGCTCACGGCTAACGCGTTTTTGAATTTTCACATTTTTGCCATTTTTTTCGTCAAAAAACGTGTGTTATAACTCATGAAAAAAAATCGAGGTTTTGTGAAGCATTTAATTTTCACTTTTTTTACAACATTCACTAGAATGCATGTTCATAATTAGGATGGGTGCAAAAAACAGCACAAAAAATGCTCACGGCTAACGCGTTTTTGAATTTTCACATTTTTTGCCATTTTTTCGTCAAAAAACGTGTGTTATAACTCATGAAAAAAAATCGAGGTTTTGTGAAGCATTTAATTTTCACTTTTTTACAACATTCACTAGAATGCATGTTCATAATTAGGATGGGTGCAAAAAACAGCACAAAAAAATGCTCACGGCTAACGCGTTTTTGAATTTTCACATTTTTGCCATTTTTTCGTCAAAAAACGTGTGTTATAACTCATGAAAAAAAATCGAGGTTTTGTGAAGCATTTAATTTTCACTTTTTTTACAACATTCACTAGAATGCATGTTCATAATTAGGATGGGTGCAAAAAACAGCACAAAAAATGCTCACGGCTAACGCGTTTTTGAATTTTCACATTTTTGCCATTTTTTCGTCAAAAAACGTGTGTTATAACTCATGAAAAAAATCGAGGTTTTGTGAAGCATTTAATTTTCACTTTTTTTACAACATTCACTAAGAATGCATGTTCATAATTAGGATGGGTGCAAAAAAACAGGCACAAAAAATGCTCACGGCTAACGCGTTTTTGAATTTTCACATTTTTGCCAATTTTTTCGTCAAAAACGTGTGTGTATAACTCATGAAAAAAAAATCGAGGTTTTGTGAAGCATTTAATTTTCACTTTTTTTACAACATTCACTAGAATGCATGTTCATAATTAGGATGGGTGCAAAAAACAGCACAAAAAATGCTCACGGCTAACGCGTTTTTGAATTTTCACATTTTGCCATTTTTTCGTCAAAAACGTGTGTTATAACTCATGAAAAAAAATCGAGGTTTTGTGAAGCATTTAATTTCACTTTTTTTACAACATCACTAGAATGCATGTTCATAATTAGGATGGGTGCAAAAAACAGCACAAAAAATGCTCCACGGCTAACGCGTTTTTTGAATTTTCACATTTTGCCATTTTTTCGTCAAAAAACGTGTGTTATAACTCATGAAAAAAATCGAGGTTTTGTGAAGCATTTAATTTTCAGTTTTTTACAACATTCACTAGAATGCATGTTCATAATTAGGATGGGTGCAAAATACAGCACAAAAAATGCTCACGGCTAACGCGTTTTTGAATTTTCACATTTTTGCCATTTTTTCGTCAAAAACGTGTGTTATAACTCATGAAAAAAATCGAGGTTTTGTGAAGCATTTAATTTTCACTTTTTTTACAACATTCACTAGAATGCATGTTCATAATTAGGATGGGTGCAAAAACAGCACAAAAAAATGCTCAACGGCTAACGCGTTTTTGAATTTTCACATTTTTGCCATTTTTTCGTCAAAAAACGTGTGTTATAACTCATGAAAAAAAATCGAGGTTTTGTGAAGCATTTAATTTTCAGTTTTTTACAACATTCACTAGAATGCATGTTCATAATTAGGATGGGTGCAAAATACAGCACAAAAAATGCTCCGGGCTAACGCGTTTTTGAATTTTCACATTTTTGCCATTTTTTCGTCAAAAAACGTGTGTTATAACTCATGAAAAAAAATCGAGGTTTTGTGAAGCATTTAATTTTCACTTTTTTTACAACATTCACTAGAATGCATGTTCATAATTAGGATGGGTGCAAAAAACAGCACAAAAAATGCTCACGGCTAACGCGTTTTTTGAATTTTCACATTTTTGCCATTTTTTCGTCAAAAACGTGTGTTATAACTCATGAAAAAAAATCGAGGTTTTGTGAAGCATTTAATTTTCACTTTTTTTACAACATTCACTAGAATGCATGTTCATAATTAGGATGGGTGCAAAAAACAGCACAAAAAATGCTCACGGCTAACGCGTTTTTGAATTTTCACATTTTTGCCATTTTTTCGTCAAAAAACGTGTGTTATAACTCATGAAAAAAAATCGAGGTTTTTGTGAAGCATTTAATTTTCACTTTTTTACAACATTCACTAGAATGCATGTTCATAATTAGGATGGGTGCAAAAAACAGCACAAAAAATGCTCACGGCTAACGCGTTTTTGAATTTTCACATTTTTGCCATTTTTTCGTCAAAAAACGTGTGTTATAAATCATGAAAAAAATCGAGGTTTTGTGAAGCATTTAATTTTCACTTTTTTTACAACATTCACTAGAATGCATGTTCATAATTAGGATGGGTGCAAAAAACAGCACAAAAAATGCTCACGGCTAACGCGTTTTTGAATTTTCACATTTTTGCCATTTTTTCGTCAAAAAACGTGTGTTATAACTCATGAAAAAAAATCGAGGTTTTGTGAAGCATTTAATTTTCACTTTTTTTTACAACATTCACTAGAATGCATGTTCATAATTAGGATGGGTGCAAAGAACAGCACAAAAAATGCTCACGGCTAACGCGTTTTTGAATTTTCACATTTTTGCCATTTTTTCGTCAAAAACGTGTGTTATAACTCATGAAAAAAAATCGAGGTTTTGTGAAGCATTTAATTTTCACTTTTTTACAACATTCACTAGAATGCATGTTCATAATTAGGATGGGTGCAAAAACAGCACAAAAATGCTCACGGCTAACGCGTTTTTGAATTTTCACATTTTTGCCATTTTTTCGTCAAAAAACGTGTGTTATAACTCATGAAAAAAATCGAGGTTTTGTGAAGCATTTAATTTTCACTTTTTTTACAACATTCACTAGAATGCATGTTCATAATTAGGATGGGTGCAAAAAACAGCACAAAAAATGCTCAGGCTTACGCGTTTTTTGAATTTTCACATTTTTGCCATTTTTTGGTCAAAAAACGTGTGTTATAACTCATGAAAAAAAATCGAGGTTTTGTGAAGCATTTAATTTTCACTTTTTTTACAACATTCACTAGAATGCATGTTCATAATTAGGATGGGTGCAAAAAACAGCACAAAAAATGCTCACGGCTAACGCGTTTTTGAATTTTCACATTTTTGCCATTTTTCGTCAAAAAACGTGTGTTATAACTCATGAAAAAAAATCGAGGTTTTGTGAAGCATTTAATTTTCACTTTTTTTACAACATTCACTAGAATGCATGTTCATAATTAGGATGGGTGCAAAAAACAGCACAAAAAATGCTCACGGCTAACGCGTTTTTGAATTTTCACATTTTTGCCATTTTTTCGTCAAAAACGTGTGTTATAACTCATGAAAAAAAATCGAGGTTTTGTGAAGCATTTAATTTTCACTTTTTTTACAACATTCACTAGAATGCATGTTCATAATTAGGATGGGTGCAAAAAACAGCACAAAAAATGCTCACGGCTAACGCGTTTTTGAATTTTCACATTTTTGCCATTTTTCGTCAAAAAACGTGTGTTATAACTCATGAAAAAAAATCGAGGTTTTGTGAAGCATTTAATTTTCACTTTTTTTACAACATTCACTAGAATGCATGTTCATAATTAGGATGGGTGCAAAAAACAGCACAAAAAATGCTCACGGCTAACGCGTTTTTGAATTTTCACATTTTTGCCATTTTTTCGTCAAAAAACGTGTGTTATAACTCATGAAAAAAAATCGAGGTTTTGTGAAGCATTTAATTTTCACTTTTTTTACAACATTCACTAGAATGCATGTTCATAATTAGGATGGGTGCAAAAAACAGCACAAAAAATGCTCACGGCTAACGCGTTTTTGAATTTTCACATTTTTGCCATTTTTTCGTCAAAAAACGTGTGTTATAACTCATGAAAAAAATCGAGGTTTTGTGAAGCATTTAATTTTCACTTTTTTTACAACATTCACTAGAATGCATGTTCATAATTAGGATGGGTGCAAAAAACAGCACAAAAAATGCTCACGGCTAACGCGTTTTTGAATTTTCACATTTTTGCCATTTTTTCGTCAAAAAACGTGTGTTATAACTCATGAAAAAAAATCGAGGTTTTGTGAAGCATTTAATTTTCACTTTTTTTACAACATTCACTAGAATGCATGTTCATAATTAGGATGGGTGCAAAAAACAGCACAAAAAATGCTCACGGCTACCGCGTTTTT
The DNA here is from genome assembly GCA_016586305.1 of Ophiorrhiza pumila. Taxonomy (NCBI): domain Eukaryota; kingdom Viridiplantae; phylum Streptophyta; class Magnoliopsida; order Gentianales; family Rubiaceae; genus Ophiorrhiza; species Ophiorrhiza pumila. Next base: position 39,994,778 of record BLIW01000011.1, on the reverse strand, counting down.
GAATTTTCACATTTTTGCCATTTTTTCGTCAAAAAACGTGTGTTATAACTCATGAAAAAAAATCGAGGTTTTGTGAAGCATTTTAATTTTTCACTTTTTTTACAACATTCACTAGAATGCATGTTCATAATTAGGATGGGTGCAAAAAACAGCACAAAAATGCTCACGGCTAACGCGTTTTTGAATTTTCACATTTTTGCCATTTTTTCCACTAAAAACGTGTGTTATAACTCATGAAAAAAAAATCGCGGTTTTGTGAAGCATTTAATTTTCACTTTTTTTTACAACATTCACTAGAATGCATGTTCATAATTAGGATGGGTGCAAAAAACAGCACAAAAAATGCTCACGGCTAACGCGTTTTTGAATTTTCACATTTTTTGCCATTTTTTTCGTCAAAAAACGTGTGTTATAACTCATGAAAAAAATCGAGGTTTTGTGAAGCATTTAATTTTCACTTTTTTTACAACATTCACTAGAATGCATGTTCATAATTAGGATGGGTGCAAAAACAGCACAAAAAATGCTCAGGGCTAACGCGTTTTTGAATTTCACATTTTGTGCCATTTTTCGTCAAAAAACGTGTGTTATAACTCATGAAAAAAAATCGAGGTTTTGGGAAGCATTTAATTTTCACTTTTTTTACAACATTCACTAGAATGCATGTTCATAATTAGGATGGGTGCAAAAAACAGCACAAAAAATGCTCACGGCTAACGCGTTTTTGAATTTTCACATTTTTGCCATTTTTCGTCAAAAAACGTGATGTTATAACTCATGAAAAAAATCGAGGTTTTGTGAAGCATTTTAATTTTCACTTTTTTTTACAACATTCACTAGAATGGCATGTTCATAATTAGGATGGGTGCAAAAAACAGCACAAAAAATGCTCAGGGGCTAACGCGTTTTTTGAATTTTCACATTTTTGCCATTTTTTTCGTCAAAAAACGTGTGTTTATAACTCATGAAAAAAATCGAGGTTTTGTGAAGCATTTAATTTTCACTTTTTTTACAACATTCACTAGAATGCATGTTCATAATTTAGGATGGGTGCAAAAACAGCACAAATAAATGCTCACGGGCTAACGCGTTTTTGAATTTTCAACATTTTTGCCATTTTTTCGTTCAAAAAACGTGTGTTATAACTCATGAAAAAAATCGAGGTTTTGTGAAGCATTTTAATTTTCACTTTTTTTTACAACATTCACTAGAATGCATGTTCATTAATTAGGATGGGTGCAAAAAACAGCACAAAAATGCTCACGGCTAACGCGTTTTTGAATTTTCACATTTTTTGCCATTTTTTTCGTCAAAAAACGTGTGTTATAACTCATGGAAAAAAAATCGAGGTTTTGTGAAGCATTTAATTTTCACTTTTTTTACAACATTCACTAGAATGCATGTTCATAATTAGGATGGGTGCAAAAAACAGCACAAAAATGCTCACGGCTAACGCGTTTTTGAATTTTCACATTTTTTGCCATTTTTTCGTCAAAAAACGTGTGTTATAACTCATGAAAAAAAATCGAGGTTTTGTGAAGCATTTAATTTCACTTTTTTTACAACATTCACTAGAATGCATGTTCATAATTAGGATGGGTGCAAAAAACAGCACAAAAAATGCTCACGGCTAACGCGTTTTTGAATTTTCACATTTTTGCCATTTTTTCGTCAAAAAACGTGTGTTATAACTCATGAAAAAAAATCGAGGTTTTGTGAAGCATTTAATTTTCACTTTTTTTACAACATTCACTAGAATGCATGTTCATAATTAGGATGGGTGCAAAAACAGCACAAAAAATTGCTCACGGCTAACGCGTTTTTGAATTTTCACATTTTTGCCATTTTTTTCGTCAAAAAACGTGTGTTATAACTCATGAAAAAAAATCGAGGTTTTGTGAAGCATTTAATTTTCACTTTTTTTACAACATTCACTAGAATGCATGTTCATAATTAGGATGGGTGCAAAAAACAGCACAAAAAATGCTCACGGCTAACGCGTTTTTTGAATTTTCACATTTTTGCCATTTTTTCGTCAAAAAACGTGTGTTATAACTCATGAAAAAAAATCGAGGTTTTGTGAAGCATTTAATTTTCACTTTTTTTACAACATTCACTAGGAATGCATGTTCATAATTAGGATGGCGTGCAAAAAACAGCACAAAAAATGCTCACGGGCTAACGCGTTTTTGAATTTTCACATTTTGCCATTTTTTCGTCAAAAAACGTGTGTTATAACTCATGAAAAAAAATCGAGGTTTTGTGAAGCATTTAATTTTCACTTTTTTTACAACATTCACTAGAATGCATGTTCATAATTAGGATGGGTGCAAAAAACAGCACAAAAAATGCTCACGGCTAACGCGTTTTTGAATTTTCACATTTTTGCCATTTTTTCGTCAAAAAACGTGTGTTATAACTCATGAAAAAAAATCGAGGTTTTGTGAAGCATTTAATTTTCACTTTTTTTACAACATTCACTAGAATGCATGTTCATAATTAGGATGGGTGCAAAAAACAGCACAAAAAATGCTCACGGCTAACGCGTTTTTGAATTTTCACATTTTTGCCATTTTTTCGTCAAAAAACGTGTGTTATAACTCATGAAAAAAAATCGAGGTTTGTGAAGCATTTAATTTTCACTTTTTTACAACATTCACTAGAATGCATGTTCATAATTAGGATGGGTTCAAAAAACAGCACAAAAAAATGCTCACGGCTAACGCGTTTTTGAATTTTCACATTTTTGCCATTTTTTCGTCAAAAAACGTGTGTTATAACTCATGAAAAAAAATCGAGGTTTTGTGAAGCATTTAATTTTCACTTTTTTTACAACATTCACTAGAATGCATGTTCATAATCAGGATGGGTGCAAAAAACAGCACAAAAAATGCTCACGGCTAACGCGTTTTTGAATTTTCACATTTTTGCCTTTCGTCAAATACGGGTGTTATAACTCATGAAAAAAAATCGAGGTTTTGTGTGAAGCATTAATTTTCACTTTTTTTACAACATTAACTAGAATGCATAATTCCATAATAGGGATGGGTGCAAAAAAACAGCACCAAAAAATGCTCTTAGGGCTAACGCGGTTTTGAATTTACACATTTTTGGCCATTTTTTTGCGTTCAAATAACGGTTGGTTATAACCACGGAAAAAAAATCGAGGTTTTGTGAAGCAATTTTAATTTTCGCTTTTTTTAACCAACATTCACTAGAATGGCATGTTCATAATAGGATGGGTTCAAAAAACAGCACCAAAAAATGCTCCAGGGGCTAAAGCGGTTTTTGAATTTTCACATTTTTGCCATTTTTTCGTCAAAAACGTGTGGTTATAACTCATGAAAAAAAATCGAGGTTTTGTGAAGCATTTAATTTCCACTTTTTTTTACAACATTCACTAGATGCATGTTCATAATTAGGATGGGTCAAAAAACAGCACAAAAAATGGCCTCAGCGGCTAACGCGTTTTTGATTTTCAATTTTTGCCATTTTTTTCGACAAATAACGTGTGTTATAACTCATGAAAAAAAATCGAGGTTTTGTGAAGCATTTAATTTTCACTTTTTTTACAACATTCACTAGAATGCATGTTCATAATTAGGATGGGTGCAAAAAACAGCACAAAAATGCTCACGGCTAACGCGTTTTTGAATTTTCACATTTTTGCCATTTTTTCGTCAAAAAACGTGTGTTCTCATGAAAAAAATCGAGGTTTTGTGAAGCATTTAATTTTCACTTTTTTTACAACATTCACTAGAATGCATGTTCATAATTAGGATGGGTGCAAAAAACAGCACAAAAAATGCTCACGGCTAACGCGTTTTTGAATTTTCACATTTTTGCCATTTTTTCGTCAAAAAACGTGTGTTATAACTCATGAAAAAAATCGAGGTTTTGTGAAGCATTTAATTTTCACTTTTTTACAACATTCACTAGAATGCATGTTCATAATTAGGATGGGTGCAAAAAACAGCACAAAAATGCTCACGGCTAACGCGTTTTTGAATTTTCACATTTTTGCCATTTTTTCGTCAAAAAACGTGTGTTATAACTCAGAAAAAAAATCGAGGTTTTGTGAAGCATTTAATTTTCACTTTTTTTACAACATTCACTAGAATGCATGTTCATAATTAGGATGGGTGCAAAAAAGCACAAAAATGCTCACGGCTAACGCGTTTTTGAATTTTCACATTTTTGCCATTTTTTCGTCAAAAAACGTGTGTTATAACTCATGAAAAAAATCGAGGTTTTGTGAAGCATTTAATTTTCACTTTTTTTACAACATTCACTAGAATGCATGTTCATAATTAGGATGGGTGCAAAAACACACACAAAAATGCTCACGGCTAACGCGTTTTTGAATTTTCACATTTTTGCCATTTTTTCGTCAAAAACGTGTGTTTAAACTCATGAAAAAAATCGAGGTTTTGTGAAGCATTTAATTTTCACTTTTTTTACAACATTCACTAGAATGCATGTTCATAATTAGGATGGGTGCAAAAAACAGCACAAAAAATGCTCACGGCTAACGCGTTTTTGAATTTTCACATTTTTGCCATTTTTTTCGTCAAAAAACGTGTGTTATAACTCATGAAAAAAATCGAGGTTTTGTGAAGCATTTAATTTTCACTTTTTTTACAACATTCACTAGAATGCATGTTCATAATTAGGATGGGTGCAAAAAACAGCACAAAAAATGCTCACGGCTAACGCGTTTTTGAATTTTCACATTTTTGCCATTTTTTTTCAAAAAACGTGTGTTATAACTCATGAAAAAAAATCGAGGTTTTGTGAAGCATTTAATTTTCACTTTTTTTACAACATTCACTAGAATGCATGTTCATAATTAGGATGGGTGCAAAAAACAGCACAAAAAATGCTCACGGCTAACGCGTTTTTGAATTTTCACATTTTTGCCATTTTTTCGTCAAAAAACGTGTGTTATAACTCATGAAAAAAAATCGAGGTTTTGTGAAGCATTTAATTTTCACTTTTTTTACAACATTCACTAGAATGCATGTTCATAATTAGGATGGGTGCAAAAAACAGCACAAAAATGCTCACGGCTAACGCGTTTTTGAATTTTCACATTTTTGCCATTTTTTCGTCAAAAACGTGTGTTATAACTCATGAAAAAAATCGAGGTTTTGTGAAGCATTAATTTTCACTTTTTTAACAACCTTCACTAGAATGCATGTTCATCAATTAGGATGGGTGCAAAAAAACAGCACAAAAAATGCTCATGGCTAGCGTTTTTGAATTTTCACATTTTTGCCATTTTTTCGTCAAAAAACGTGTGTTATAACTCATGAAAAAAAAAAATCGAGGTTTTGTGAAGCATTTAATTTCACTTTTTTACAACATTCACTAGAATGCATGTTCATAATAGGATGGGCTGCACAGAAACAGCACAAAAAAATGCTCACGGCTATCGCGTTTTTGAATTTTCACATTTTTTGCCATTTTTTTCGTCAAAAAAACGTGTGTTATAACTCATAGAAAAAAAATCGAAGTTTTGTGAAGCATTTAATTTTCACTTTTTTTTACAACATTCACTAGAATGCATGTTCATAATTAGGATGGGTGCAAAAACAGCACAAAAATGCTCACGGCTAACGCGTTTTTGAATTTTCACTTTTTTGCCATTTTTTCGTCAAAAAACGTGTGTTATAACTCATGAAAAAAAATCGAGTTTTTGTGAAGCATTTAATTTTCACTTTTTTTACAACATTCACTAGAATGCATGTTCATAATTAGGATGGGTGCAAAAAACAGCACAAAAAATGCTCACGGCTAACGCGTTTTTGAATTTTCACATTTTTGCCATTTTTTTCGTCAAAAAACGTGTGTTATAACTCATGAAAAAAATCGAGGTTTTGAAGCATTTAATTTTCACTTTTTTTACAACATTCACTAGAATGCATGTTCATAATTAGGATGGGTGCAAAAAACAGCACAAAAAATGCTCACGGCTAACGCGTTTTTGAATTTTCACATTTTTGCCATTTTTTCGTCAAAAAACGTGTGTTATAACTCATGAAAAAAATCGAGGTTTTGTGAAGCATTTAATTTTCACTTTTTTTACAACATTCACTAGAATGCATGTTCATAATTAGGATGGGTGCAAAAAACAGCACAAAAATGCTCACGGCTAACGCGTTTTTGAATTTTCACATTTTTGCCATTTTTTTCGTCAAAAAACGTGTGTTATAACTCATGAAAAAAATCGAGGTTTTGTGAAGCATTTAATTTTCACTTTTTTTACAACATTCACTAGAATGCATGTTCATAATTAGGATGGGTGCAAAAAACACACACAAAATGCTCACGGCTAACGCGTTTTTGAATTTTCACATTTTTTGCCATTTTTTCGTCAAAAAACGTGTGTTATAACATCTCAGAAAAAATCGAGGTTTTGTGAAGCATTTAATTTTCACTTTTTTTACAACATTCACTAGAATGCATGTTCATAATTAGGATGGGTGCAAAAAACAGCCACAAAAAATGCTCACGGCTAACGCGTTTTTGAATTTTCACATTTTTGCCATTTTTTCGTCAAAAAACGTGTGTTATAACTCATGAAAAAAAATCGAGGTTTTGTGAAGCATTTAATTTTCACTTTTTTTACAACATTCACTAGAATGCATGTTCATAATTAGGATGGGTGCAAAAACAGCACAAAAAATGCTCACGGCTAACGCGTTTTTGAATTTTCACATTTTTTGCCATTTTTTTCGTCAAAAAACGTGTGTTATAACTCATGAAAAAAAATCGAGGTTTTGTGAAGCATTTAATTTTCACTTTTTTTACAACATTCACTAGAATGCATGTTCATAATTAGGATGGGTGCAAAAAACAGCACAAAAATGCTCACGGCTAACGCGTTTTTGAATTTTCACATTTTTGCCATTTTTTCGTCAAAAAACGTGTGTTATAACTCATGAAAAAAATCGAGGTTTTGTGAAGCATTTAATTTTCACTTTTTTTACAACATTCACTAGAATGCATGTTCATAATTAGGATGGGTGCAAAAAACAGCACAAAAAATGCTCACGGCTAACGCGTTTTTGAATTTTCACATTTTTGCCATTTTTTCGTCAAAAAACGTGTGTTATAACTCATGAAAAAAATCGAGGTTTTGTGAAGCATTTAATTTTCACTTTTTTTACAACATTCACTAGAATGCATGTTCATAATTAGGATGGGTGCAAAAACAGCACAAAAAATGCTCACGGCTAACGCGTTTTTGAATTTTCACATTTTTGCCATTTTTTCGTCAAAAAACGTGTGTTATAACTCATGAAAAAAAATCGAGGTTTTGTGAAGCATTTAATTTTCACTTTTTTTACAACATTCACTAGAATGCATGTTCATAATTAGGATGGGTGCAAAAAACAGCACAAAAAATGCTCACGGCTAACGCGTTTTTGAATTTTCACATTTTTGCCATTTTTTCGTCAAAAAACGTGTGTTATAACTCATGAAAAAAAATCGAGGTTTTGTGAAGCATTTAATTTTCACTTTTTTTACAACATTCACTAGAATGCATGTTCATAATTAGGATGGGTGCAAAAACAGCACAAAAAATGCTCACGGCTAACGCGTTTTTGAATTTTCACATTTTTGCCATTTTTTCGTCAAAAAACGTGTGTTATAACTCTGAAAAAAAATCGAGGTTTTGTGAAGCATTTAATTTTCACTTTTTTTACAACATTCACTAGAATGCATGTTCATAATTAGGATGGGTGCAAAAAACAGCACAAAAAATGCTCACGGCTAACGCGTTTTTTTCAATTTTTCCATTTTGCCATTTTTTCGTCAAAAAAGTGTGTTATAACTCATGAAAAAAATCGAGGTTTTGTGAAGCATTTAATTTTCACTTTTTTTACAACATTCACTAGAATGCATGTTCATAATTAGGATGGGTGCAAAAAACAGCACAAAAATGCTCACGGCTAACGCGTTTTTGAATTTTCACATTTTTGCCATTTTTTCGTCAAAAAACGTGTGTTATAACTCATGAAAAAAATCGAGGTTTTGTGAAGCATTTATTTTTCACTTTTTTACAACATTCACTAGAATGCATGTTCATAATTAGGATGGGTGCAAAAAACAGCACAAAAAATGCTCACGGCTAACGCGTTTTTGAATTTTCACATTTTTTGCCATTTTTTCGTCAAAAAACGTGTGTTATAACTCATGAAAAAAAATCGAGGTTTTGTGAAGCATTTAATTTTCACTTTTTTTACAACATTCACTAGAATGCATGTTCATAATTAGGATGGGTGCAAAAAACAGCACAAAAAATGCTCACGGCTAACGCGTTTTTGAATTTCACATTTTTGCCATTTTTTCGTCAAAAACGTGTGTTATAACTCATGAAAAAAATCGAGGTTTTGTGAAGCATTTAATTTTCACTTTTTTTACAACATTCACTAGAATGCATGTTCATAATTAGGATGGGTGCAAAAAACAGCACAAAAATGCTCACGGCTAACGCGTTTTTGAATTTTCACATTTTTGCCATTTTTTTCGTCAAAAAACGTGTGTTATAACTCATGAAAAAAATCGAGGTTTTGTGAAGCATTTAATTTTCACTTTTTTTACAACATTCACTAGAATGCATGTTCATAATTAGGATGGGTGCAAAAACAGCACAAAAAATGCTCACGGCTAACGCGTTTTTGAATTTTCACATTTTTGCCATTTTTTTCGTCAAAAAACGTGTGTTATAACTCATGAAAAAAATCGAGGTTTTGTGAAGCATTTAATTTTCACTTTTTTTACAACATTCACTAGAATGCATGTTCATAATTAGGATGGGTGCAAAAAACAGCACAAAAATGCTCACGGCTAACGCGTTTTTGAATTTTATCATTTTTGCCATTTTTTCGTCAAAAACGTGTGTTATAACTCATGAAAAAAATCGAGGTTTTGTGAAGCATTTAATTTTCACTTTTTTTACAACATTCACTAGAATGCATGTTCATAATTAGGATGGGTGCAAAAACAGCACAAAAATGCTCACGGCTAACGCGTTTTTGAATTTTCACATTTTTGCCATTTTTTCGTCAAAAAACGTGTGTTATAACTCATGAAAAAAAATCGAGGTTTTGTGAAGCATTTAATTTTCACTTTTTTTACAACATTCACTAGAATGCATGTTCATAATTAGGATGGGTGCAAAAAACAGCACAAAAAATGCTCACGGCTAACGCGTTTTTGAATTTTCACATTTTTGCCATTTTTTCGTCAAAAAACGTGTGTTATAACTCATGAAAAAAAATCGAGGTTTTGTGAAGCATTTAATTTTCACTTTTTTTACAACATTCACTAGAATGCATGTTCATAATTAGGATGGGTGCAAAAAACAGCACAAAAAATGCTCACGGCTAACGCGTTTTTGAATTTTCACATTTTTGCCATTTTTTCGTCAAAAAACGTGTGTTATAACTCATGAAAAAAAATCGAGGTTTTGTGAAGCATTTAATTTTCACTTTTTTTACAACATTCACTAGAATGCATGTTCATAATTAGGATGGGTGCAAAAAAAGCACAAAAAGCTCACGGCTAACGCGTTTTTGAATTTTCACATTTTTGCCATTTTTTTCGTCAAAAAACGTGTGTTATAACTCATGAAAAAAATCGAGGTTTTGTGAAGCATTTAATTTTCACTTTTTTTACAACATTCACTAGAATGCATGTTCATAATTAGGATGGGTGCAAAAACAGCACAAAAATGCTCACGGCTAACGCGTTTTTGAATTTTCACATTTTTGCCATTTTTTCGTCAAAAAACGTGTGTTATAACTCATGAAAAAAATCGAGGTTTTGTGAAGCATTTAATTTTCACTTTTTTTACAACATTCACTAGAATGCATGTTCATAATTTTCACATTTTTGCCATTTTTTCGTCAAAAAACGTGTGTTATAACTCATGAAAAAAAATCGAGGTTTTGTGAAGCATTTAATTTTCACTTTTTTTACAACATTCACTAGAATGCATGTTCATAATTAGGATGGGTGCAAAAAACAGCACAAAAATGCTCACGGCTAACGCGTTTTTGAATTTTCACATTTTTTGCCATTTTTTTCGTCAAAAAACGTGTGTTTATAACTCATGAAAAAAAATCGAGGTTTTGTGAAGCATTTAATTTTCACTTTTTTTACAACATTCACTAGAATGCATGTTCATAATTAGGATGGGTGCAAAAAACAGCACAAAAATGCTCACGGCTAACGCGTTTTTGAATTTTCACATTTTTGCCATTTTTTCGTCAAAAAACGTGTGTTATAACTCATGAAAAAAATCGAGGTTTTGTGAAGCATTTAATTTTCACTTTTTTTACAACATTCACTAGAATGCATGTTCATAATTAGGATGGGTGCAAAAAACAGCACAAAAAATGCTCACGGCTAACGCGTTTTTGAATTTTCACATTTTTGCCATTTTTTCGTCAAAAAACGTGTGTTATAACTCATGAAAAAAAATCGAGGTTTTGTGAAGCATTTAATTTTCACTTTTTTTACAACATTCACTAGAATGCATGTTCATAATTAGGATGGGTGCAAAAACAGCACAAAAAATGCTCACGGCTAACGCGTTTTTGAATTTTCACATTTTTGCCATTTTTTTCGTCAAAAACGTGTGTTATAACTCATGAAAAAAATCGAGGTTTTGTGAAGCATTTAATTTTCACTTTTTTTACAACATTCACTAGAATGCATGTTCATAATTAGGATGGGTGCAAAAAACAGCACAAAAAATGCTCACGGCTAACGCGTTTTTGAATTTTCACATTTTTGCCATTTTTTCGTCAAAAACGTGTGTTATAACTCATGAAAAAAAATCGAGGTTTTGTGAAGCATTTAATTTTCACTTTTTTTACAACATTCACTAGAATGCATGTTCATAATTAGGATGGGTGCAAAAAACAGCACAAAAATGCTCACGGCTAACGCGTTTTTGAATTTTCACATTTTTGCCATTTTTTGTCAAAAAACGTGTGTTATAACTCATGAAAAAAAATCGAGGTTTTGTGAAGCATTTAATTTTCACTTTTTTTACAACATTCACTAGAATGCATGTTCATAATTAGGATGGGTGCAAAAAACAGCACAAAAAATGCTCACGGCTAACGCGTTTTTGAATTTTCACATTTTTGCCATTTTTTCGTCAAAAAACGTGTGTTATAACTCATGAAAAAAAATCGAGGTTTTGTGAAGCATTTAATTTTCACTTTTTTTACAACATTCACTAGAATGCATGTTCATAATTAGGATGGGTGCAAAAAACAGCACAAAAAATGCTCACGGCTAACGCGTTTTTGAATTTTCACATTTTTGCCATTTTTTCGTCAAAAACGTGTGTTATAACTCATGAAAAAAATCGAGGTTTTGTGAAGCATTTAATTTTCACTTTTTTTACAACATTCACTAGAATGCATGTTCATAATTAGGATGGGTGCAAAAACAGCACAAAAAATGCTCACGGCTAACGCGTTTTTGAATTTTCACATTTTTGCCATTTTTTCGTCAAAAACGTGTGTTATAACTCATGAAAAAAATCGAGGTTTTGTGAAGCATTTAATTTTCACTTTTTTTACAACATTCACTAGAATGCATGTTCATAATTAGGATGGGTGCAAAAAACAGCACAAAAAATGCTCACGGCTAACGCGTTTTTGAATTTTCACATTTTTGCCATTTTTTCGTCAAAAAACGTGTGTTATAACTCATGAAAAAAAATCGAGGTTTTGTGAAGCATTTATTTTTCACTTTTTTTACAACATTCACTAGAATGCATGTTCATAATTAGGATGGGTGCAAAAAACAGCACAAAAATGCTCACGGCTAACGCGTTTTTGAATTTTCACATTTTTGCCATTTTTTCGTCAAAAAACGTGTGTTATAACTCATGAAAAAAAATCGAGGTTTTGTGAAGCATTTAATTTTCACTTTTTACAACATTCACTAGAATGCATGTTCATAATTAGGATGGGTGCAAAAAACAGCACAAAAAATGCTCACGGCTAACGCGTTTTTGATTTTTCACATTTTTGCCATTTTTTTCGTCAAAAAACGTGTGTTATAACTCATGAAAAAAAATCGAGGTTTTGTGAAGCATTTAATTTTCACTTTTTTTACAACATTCACTAGAATGCATGTTCATAATTAGGATGGGTGCAAAAAACAGCACAAAAAATGCTCACGGCTAACGCGTTTTTGAATTTTCACATTTTTGCCATTTTTTCGTCAAAAAACGTGTGTTATAACTCATGAAAAAAAATCGAGGTTTTGTGAAGCATTTAATTTTCACTTTTTTTACAACATTCACTAGAATGCATGTTCATAATTAGGATGGGTGCAAAAAAAAGCACAAAAATGCTCACGGCTAACGCGTTTTTGAATTTTCACATTTTTGCCATTTTTTCGTCAAAAAACGTGTGTTATAACTCACGAAAAAAAATCGAGGTTTTGTGAAGCATTTAATTTTCACTTTTTTTACAACATTCACTAGAATGCATGTTCATAATTAGGATGGGTGCAAAAACAGCACAAAAATGCTCACGGCTAACCGCGTTTTTGAATTTTCACATTTTTGCCATTTTTTCGTCAAAAAACGTGTGTTATAACTCATGAAAAAAATCGAGGTTTTGTGAAGCATTTAATTTTCACTTTTTTTACAACATTCACTAGAATGCATGTTCATAATTAGGATGGGTGCAAAAACAGCACAAAAAATGCTCACGGCTAACGCGTTTTTGAATTTTCACATTTTTGCCATTTTTTCGTCAAAAAACGTGTGTTATAACTCATGAAAAAAAATCGAGGTTTTGTGAAGCATTTAATTTTCACTTTTTTTACAACATTCACTAGAATGCATGTTCATAATTAGGATGGGTGCAAAAAACGCACAAAAAATGCTCACGGCTAACGCGTTTTTGAATTTTCCACATTTTTGCCATTTTTTCATCAAAAAACGTGTGTTATACTCATGAAAAAAAATCGAGGTTTTGTGAAGCATTTAATTTTCACTTTTTTACAACATTCACTAGAATGCATGTTCATAATTAGGATGGGTGCAAAAAACAGCACAAAAATGCTCACGGCTAACGCGTTTTTTGAATTTTCACATTTTTGCCATTTTTTCGTCAAAAAACGTGTGTTATAACTCATGAAAAAAAATCGAGGTTTTGTGAAGCATTTAATTTTCACTTTTTTTACAACATTCACTAGAATGCATGTTCATAATTAGGATGGGTGCAAAAAACAGCACAAAAATGCTCACGGCTAACGCGTTTTTGAATTTTCACATTTTTGCCATTTTTTCGTCAAAAAACGTGTGTTATAACTCATGAAAAAAAATCGAGGTTTTGTGAAGCATTTAATTTTCACTTTTTTTACAACATTCACTAGAATGCATGTTCATAATTAGGATGGGTGCAAAAAACAGCACAAAAAATGCTCACGGCTAACGCGTTTTTGAATTTTCACATTTTTGCCATTTTTTCGTCAAAAAACGTGTGTTATAACTCATGAAAAAAATCGAGGTTTTGTGAAGCATTTAATTTTCACTTTTTTTACAACATTCACTAGAATGCATGTTCATAATTAGGATGGGTGCAAAAAACAGCACAAAAAATGCTCACGGCTAACGCGTTTTTGAATTTTCACATTTTTGCCATTTTTTCGTTAAAAAACGTGTGTTATAACTCATGAAAAAAATCGAGGTCTTGTGAAGCATTTATTTTCACTTTTTTTACAACATTCACTAGAATGCATGTTCATAATTAGGATGGGTGCTAAAACAGCACAGAAAATGCTCACGGCTAACGCGTTTTTGAATTTTCACATTTTTGCCATTTTTTCGTCAAAAAACGTGTGTTATAACTCATGAAAAAAAATCGAGGTTTTGTGAAGCATTTAATTTTCACTTTTTTTACAACATTCACTAGAATGCATGTTCATAATTAGGATGGGTGCAAAAAACAGCACAAAAATGCTCACGGCTAACGCGTTTTTGAATTTTCACATTTTTGCCATTTTTTCGTCAAAAAACGTGTGTTATAACTCATGAAAAAAATCGAGGTTTTGTGAAGCATTTAATTTTCACTTTTTTACAACATTCACTAGAATGCATGTTCATAATTAGGATGGGTGCAAAAAACAGCACAAAAATGCTCACGGCTAACGCGTTTTTGAATTTTCACATTTTTGCCATTTTTTTTCGTCAAAAACGTGTGTTATAACTCATGAAAAAAATCGAGGTTTTGTGAAGCATTTAATTTTCACTTTTTTTACAACATTCACTAGAATGCATGTTCATAATTAGGATGGGTGCAAAAACAGCACAAAAATGCTCACGGCTAACGCGTTTTTTGAATTTTCACATTTTTGCCATTTTTTTCGTCAAAAACGTGTGTTATAACTCATGAAAAAAAATCGAGGTTTTGTGAAGCATTTAATTTTCACTTTTTTACAACATTCACTAGAATGCATGTTCATAATTAGGATGGGTGCAAAAAACAGCACAAAAATGCTCACGGCTAACGCGTTTTTGAATTTTCACATTTTTGCCATTTTTTCGTCGTCAAAAAACGTGTGTTATAACTCATGAAAAAAATCGAGGTTTTGTGAAGCATTTAATTTTCACTTTTTTTACAACATTCACTAGAATGCATGTTCATAATTAGGATGGGTGCAAAAAAAAAAACTGCAACGGGTTTAAATTTGAAATTTTTAAAACATTTTTGAAATTTCGTCAAAAACGTGTGTGTATAATCAAGAAATCAAAAGGAAGTCGAAATTTTCAAATAATTTTCATTTTTTTACAAATTCACTAATGAATGATTTGTTTTGCAAAAACAGCAAAAAATGCTCACGGCTAACGCGTTTTTGAATTTTCACATTTTTGCCATTTTTTCGTCAAAAAACGTGTGTTATAACTCAAAAAAAATCGAGGTTTTGTGAAGCATTTAATTTTCACTTTTTTACAACATTCACTAGAATGCATGTTCATAATTAGGATGGGTGCAAAAAACAGCACAAAAATGCTCACGGCTAACGCGTTTTTGAATTTTCACATTTTTGCCATTTTTCGTCAAAAAACGTGTGTTATAACTCATGAAAAAAATCGAGGTTTTGTGAAGCATTTAATTTTCACTTTTTTTACAACATTCACTAGAATGCATGTTCATAATTAGGATGGGTGCAAAAAACAGCACAAAAAATGCTCACGGCTAACGCGTTTTTGAATTTTCACATTTTTTGCCATTTTTTTCGTCAAAAACGTGTTTATAACTCATGAAAAAAATCGAGGTTTTGTGAAGCATTTAATTTCACTTTTTTTACAACATTCACTAGAATGCATGTTCATAATTAGGATGGGTGCAAAAAACAGCACAAAAAATGCTCACGGCTAACGCGTTTTTGAATTTTCACACATTTTTGCCATTTTTTCGTCAAAAAACGTGTGTTATAACTCATGAAAAAAAATCGAGGTTTTGTGAAGCATTTAATTTTCACTTTTTTTACAACATTCACTAGAATGCATGTTCATAATTAGGATGGGTGCAAAAACAGCACAAAAATGCTCACGGCTAACGCGTTTTTGAATTTTCACACATTTTTTGCCATTTTTTCGTCAAAAAACGTGTGTTATAACTCATGAAAAAAAATCGAGGTTTTGTGAAGCATTTAATTTCACTTTTTTTACAACATTCACTAGAATGCATGTTCATAATTAGGATGGGTGCAAAAAAGCACAAAAAATGCTCACGGCTAACGCGTTTTTGAATTTTCACATTTTGCCATTTTTTCGTCAAAAAACGTGTGTTATAACTCATGAAAAAAATCGAGGTTTTGAAGCATTTAATTTTCACTTTTTTTACAACATTCACTAGAATGCATGTTCATAATTAGGATGGGTGCAAAAAACAGCACAAAAATGCTCACGGCTAACGCGTTTTTGAATTTTCACATTTTTTGCCATTTTTTCGTCAAAAAACGTGTGTTATAACTCAAGAAAAAAAATCGAGGTTTTGTGAAGCATTTAATTTTCACTTTTTTTACAACATTCACTAGAATGCATGTTCATAATTAGGATGGGTGCAAAAAACAGCACAATAAATGCTCACGGCTAACGCGTTTTTGAATTTTCACATTTTTGCCATTTTTTCGTCAAAAAACGTGTGTTATAACTCATGAAAAAAATCGAGGTTTTGTGAAGCATTTAATTTTCACTTTTTTTACAACATTCACTAGAATGCATGTTCATAATTAGGATGGGTGCAAAAAACAGCACAAAAAATGCTCACGGCTAACGCGTTTTTGAATTTTCACATTTTTGCCATTTTTTCGTCAAAAAACGTGTGTTATAACTCATGAAAAAAAATCGAGGTTTTGTGAAGCATTTAATTTTCATTTTTTTACAACATTCACTAGAATGCGTGTTCATAATTAGGATGGGTGCAAAAAACAGCACAAAAAATGCTCACGGCTAACGCGTTTTTGAATTTTCACATTTTTGCCATTTTTTCATCAAAAAACGTGTGTTATAACTGATGAAAAAAAATCGAGGTTTTGTAAAGCATTTAATTTTCACTTTTTTTACTACATTCACTAGAATGCGTGTTCATAATTAGGATGGGTGCAAAAAACAGCACAATAAATGCTCATGGCTAACGCGTTTTTGAATTTTCACATTTTTGCCATTTTTTCGTCAAAAAACGTGTGTTATAACTAATGAAAAAAAATCGAGGTTTTGTGTAGCATTTAATTTTCACTTTTTTTACAACATTCACAAGAATGCATGTTCATAATTAGGATGGGTGCAAAAAACAGCACAAAAAATGCTCATGGCTAACGCGTTTTTGAATTTTCACATTTTTGCCATTTTTTCGTTAGAAAACGTGTGTTATAACTTATGAAAAAAAATCGAGGTTTTGTGAAGCATTTAATTTTCACTTTTTTTACAACATTCACTAGAATGCATGTTCATAATTAGGATGGGTGCAAAAAACAGTACAAAAAATGCTCACGGCTAACGCGTTTTTGAATTTTCACATTTTTGCCATTTTTTCGTCAAAAAACGTGTGTTATAACTCATGAAAAAAAAATCGAGGTTTTGTGAAGCATTTAATTTTCACTTTTTTTACAACATTCACTAGAATGCATGTTCATAATTAGGATGGGTGCAAAAAACAGCACAATAAATGCTCACGGCTAACGAGTTTTTGAATTTTCACATTTTTGCCATCTTTTCGTCAAAACACGTGTGTTATAACTCACGAAAAAAAATCGAAGTTTTGTGAAGCATTTACTTTTCACTTTTTTTACAACATTCACTAGAATGCATGTTCATAATTAGGATGGGTGCAAAAAATAACACAAAAAATGCTCACGGCTAACGCGTTGTTGAATTTTCACATTTTTGCCATTTTTTCGTCAAAAAAACGTGTGTTATAACTGATGAAAAAAAATCGAGGTTTTGTGAAGCATTTAATTTTCACTTTTTTTACAACATTCACTAGAATGCGTGTTCATAATTAGGATGGGTGCAAAAAACAGCACAAAAAATGCTCACGGCTAACGCATTTTTGAATTTTCACATTTTTGCCATTTTTTCATCAAAAAACGTGTGTTATAACTGATGAAAAAAAATCGAGGTTTTGTGAAGCATTTAATTTTCACTTTTTTTACTACATTCACTAGAATGCGTGTTCATAATTAGGATGGGTGCAAAAAACAGCACAAAAAATGCTCACGGCTAACGCGTTTTTGAATTTTCACATTTTTGCCATTTTTTCGTCAAAAAACGTGTGTTATAACTAATGAAAAAAAATCGAGGTTTTGTGTAGCATTTAATTTTCACTTTTTTTACAACATTCACAAGAATGCATGTTCATAATTAGGATGGGTGCAAAAAACAGCACAAAAAATGCTCATGGCTAACGCGTTTTTGAATTTTCACATTTTTGCCATTTTTTCGTCAGAAAACGTGTGTTATAACTTATGAAAAAAAATCGAGGTTTTGTGAAGCATTTAATTTTCACTTTTTTTACAACATTCACTAGAATGCATGTTCATAATTAGGATGGGTGCAAAAAACAGTACAAAAAATGCTCACGGCTAACGCGTTTTTGAATTTTCACATTTTTGCCATTTTTTCGTCAAAAAACGTGTGTTATAACTCATGAAAAAAAATCGAGATTTTGTGAAGCA